>JXCR01082964.1:130874-199010 GCA_002079205.1 Phalaenopsis hybrid cultivar
GAAAGTGTAATGAATTAGCAATGGAGAATGCTTGTAAGTGTATGGAGTTGGGAACGCCATTGTTCAGTGGTTTAATGTGAGCTATACTTCAGCTGGGATATAGGCATATATAGAGTTTTTATGTCCAAGTTAAACTTCAGTTATATTTCTCCAAACAAAAACATAGCGGGCATATCTGTCCAAATACACTATAATGAGGCATATAAAGTTAAATTTTTTAGAGGATAATAAAAGATCAAATAATAAAGAAAGAGACTGAAAGTAGTATAACAAAAAATATCCTAGAGCTCTATTTGTCGTTCATGTTAAATAGGCGTTTTTTGTCTGTACGAAACTCGTCTTTGAGCTTATTCCTACTACACTTACATGATTGTTTGTTACAATATCTCGCATGTTACAATTTACAACATTATGATCGAAAGAAAGTTGACATTATTAGATAGATTGACTTAAACTTCATCGAAAGGGTGCAAAAATTTATTTGGTTTAGAGAGATTGACTTAATCTATGTCCATAGACATTTGGAAAAAAAATTCTTCCATAATTAAACGGGTACACCATATTTTCTTTGTCAAAGGATCTTATAATTATTTGGAGAAGGATAATGAAAGACCTAACAACTAAGAAAGAAAGTTGGCTTTATTATGTAAAAACACCTTGCCTTTTACTTGTTGCTCATTTCAACTAGATACTTTCTATCATTTTCAAATTTGTCGTTGATATCATTAGGCTTATTCCATCGCCACCATATTTGTCTACGCCAACTTTGCGCTTGCCTATAAAAACACCTCACTTGCACCACATTGAAATAGTTCACCGTGATGGAAAGTTTATTAATTTTTCTTGTTTTTTATCCTCTTCAATATTCTCTCTTTTTGCTTCTTCTGCTATTATTCAGTTCCCTCATTGTTTGTCACGTCAATCTTTTCTATTTTTCTTTCAGCACAAAAANGCCATCGCCACCATATTTGTCTACGCCAACTTTGCGCTTGCCTATAAAAACACCTCATCTGCACCACATTGAAATAGTTCACCGTGATGGAAAGTTGATTAATTTTTCTTGTCTTTTATCCTCTTCAATATTCTCTCTTTTTGCTTTCTTCTGCTATTATTCAGTTCCCTCATTGTTTGTCATGTCAATCTTTTCTATTTTTTCTTTCAGCACGAAAAAACGCACAATAATCCACAATTGCTAACGTATACTCACGGGATTGATACTTAATTTTTGCCTCCTATTTTTTAGTGNTGCACAATAATCCACAATTGCTAACGTATACTCACGGGATTGATACTTAATTTTTGCCTCCTATTTTTTAGTGTTTATGGGAGTTGAAGTAAATGGAAGGAAATATAATCTAAATTTTGATTTGAATCCAATCCATAATAAAAAAATTGTGGTAACATTTTGAGCTTATTTTCTTGCAAGAAGTTAATTTATACTTATGTTTAAAAATATTTGTTTTGAATTTTTTGCTTGTATTATGTTACAAAAAATTGGGTGCCTGCAAATTAAGAATCTCTTTTTTGGAATTTGCTTTTTTGATTTGAGGATCTATAACAATTTATTTGAGACTAGACCTCTTGATTATCCATAAAAGTTAAATTGGGCTTTGGAAATCTCCAACTTGTTCGCTGAAATCTTCTATGTGTGCATTGCAGTCATGTTCTCAAAATTTTTAATTTTATTCAATAATGCTATGCTTGATTTTTACAATTTCCCTGTAAGTGGTATTTTAACCGAGAGTATTTGTTTTTTGGAATAAAATAGTGTATTTTTAAGTAAGCTCGATCACAATGCAACCATTAAATTAAATAACACTGCTACCCCGTTTTTTATAACTTTTTCAAGATTCCTTCAACCAAACACTTTTCTGCTTTCTATAATTAAAAACATATTNTAATTTTCTATGTGTGCATTGCAGTCATGTTTTCAAAATTTTTAATTTTATTCAATAATGCTATGCTTGATTTTAATAATTTCCCTGTAAGTGGTATTTTAGCCGAGAGTATTTTTTTTTGGAATAAAATGGTGTATTTTTAAGTAAGCTCGATCACAATGCAACCATTAAATTGAATAACACTGCTATCCCGTTTTTTATAACTTTTTCAAGATTCCTTCAACCAAACACTTTTCTGCTTTCTATAATTAAAAACATATTCCTTTTGTGGACCATATAGATGCCCTCTAAAATTACAATGATGAAAAGTTTTTATTTGACGCCTAGTTGCCGAAAATTCAATATTTATACTGCCATTGTGCTCAACAACAGGCTAATTATAATCATTTGACAACAATATAAAAAATATTTTTAAAATCAGTATGTTCATTTTGCTGAAATCTTTTTAACTTCAGCTTGCCTTGCAACTTTTATTTCCATTATGCTCTTCTTCGATCCTAAAATTTTTTTTTTGATGAGGTTCTCTCATTCTTTCTTAATTTAGTTAGTATTCAGTATTATTTTACAAATCATATGCACAACTCCTTTCTTAAATTTATTTCGTATACAATGTCCTCAAAAACAAAAAAAATGATCGATGGATCATTGACCATCATGGTTGGTCAAAGAAATATTCCAAAAAGTTAGTACAACTATCAGTATTCTCTTTTTTCTTAGAAAGCCATAAATCTAAGGGGGTGTTTGGCTTTATGTAGAATTTAGTAAATACGGTAAATTCGAATTTATAAAATCTGGTGCTGGTAAATCTTAAGATGTTTGGTATGATTTAACCTATATCAGCTTAACTCCATCTCTTATTTTTGGCATATTATCATGATTTAAAACTTTATTATTTTACCTCTCCTTAATTCCCGTAAATCCAACTCTTGAACGGATTTAGTAAATTCAGGATTTATGCTACGGCATAAGAAATATTGGATTTAGCGGACGACCGCTTTTAGAGCCTTCAAAATTTGCTTGTGAAATGGAGACGGCATTGTTCTTATAAAATTTAGAAGTGCAGCCTTTGTTTATACATTTATATGATAGAGAAAAATTTGATCTTCAATCATTGAAATGCTTTTTTCATTTACTATTCTCCCACACAAAAAAGGGTACAAATGCTACCATTGTCCTACAAGAAAGTTGTATGTGTTTGTTGATGTCACTTTCTATAAAAAAAATACTATTTTGTTGTTATTTATCCTGTGAAAGAAATATCATTCATAAGTATTTTTTTTCTTCTAGACTGGCTTTCATTCTTTCCTTGTCCTAGCAAACACTTTTATTCCTTAACTATTAATCCTTACCAAAAATTTCCCCTTTTTTCACCATTATTCTGAGCTCCTACACATTCTGTTCTCAATATAACCATGTATATGAAATTGCATTAGCTAATACTAANCAGACTTAACATTGAATTACATACATCCTTGAACCTTGAATGCTAAACTTTAATGAGAAGTAAATTGATACGGGAAATGTGCTAAAATTTCAATCTAGAACATCGTTTACTAGTTTCAGGTTTATTACGAAGCTAGGTTGTAATTTTTAATGATGCTTTAGTAATGAAGCAATCACAATTATTTGCATTTTATATATATCCTTTTCATTACTTTTTTTTTTGCATTCTATTATGTTCAAATCATCACTTTCATCAAATCTTAAGTCAATGAAATTGTAAAAGATTTTGAATTGATTGACATTATATTATCTTCTTTCGTTACCACTTGATCTATGTTTATAGAAATACTTCTATCATGATGAGAATATTTACTTGTAATCATTTTGTATGTAGTCGACACAAATGGGAGATCGATGTTGAATAAATAAAGATATCCCATTGAAGAACAAAGTAAGGTCATATATTATTATTCTTTATGTTGGAGGAGTTGATGTCATGACTGTCCTCTACTAAAATGATACATCACTTCTAACTTTAAACTAAAACTTCTTCTCCTTCTCTACGATTTTGTATTGAAGATCGATGATATTTTGATGGAAATGCTTTGTTGAACCATCAATTCCTTCTGTCTCCTATTGAATGTCCTACTAACTTGTGTGTCTTTTTTTTCATTCTTCATATACCATAAGAATATTAAGGCTTGATTCATATTTTAAAAAAATTGCTCTGAATGTAAACATAAGCATGACTATCATATGGTTCAAATAAGTTTCTATTTATGGTTAAACCATACTATAATCTAGTCTGAATTTTATTTGAACTGGGTTTGAAGCTTTTTTAACCATGTTTGAATAATGTTCAACCAAGTTTCAGACAATAATATATATCATGGTTTTGGCCATGTTAGAACATGATTTTAACTACGTTCTAACAAAATTCCAATAACCTTTCTGTTACACATAAGTTTTTTACATTGCTCAAAGCTTATTCAACCCAGTCTCTTCAGTCCTCTTCCTACTTTTATTTTTTGTTTTCATCAAAATGATTTCAAGTCAATTGTTCAAACCCAATTTAAAGCATATGAATCATTGCACATTCACTTGAATCATTTGATATAAGATTATTTAAACATTAAAAAAATACTGATTTATTTCTGAAGTTTGTATTAAAGTACTTTGTTCGATTTGGCTTCATGGTTGCAATCTTCTTATTCTATTCTGAGAGGAATTTTTAAATGAAAGTGTAATGAATTAGCAATGGAGAATGCTTGTAAGTGTATGGAGTTGGGAACGCCATTGTTCAGTGGTTTAATGTGAGCTATACTTCAGCTGGGATATAGGCATATATAGAGTTTTTATGTCCAAGTTAAATTTCAGTTATATTTCTCCAAACAAAAACATAGCGGGCATATCTGTCCAAATACACTATAATGAGGCATATAAAGTTAAATTTTTTAGAGGATAATAAAAGATCAAATAATAAAGAAAGAGACTGAAAGTAGTATAACAAAAAAATATCCTAGAGCTCTATTCGTCGTTCATGTTAAATAGGCGTTTTTTGTCTTTACGAAACTCTTCTTTGAGCTTATTCCTACTAGACTTACATGCTTGTTTGTTACAATATCTCACATGTTACAAGTTACAACATTATGATTGAAAGAAAGTTAACATTATTAGATAGATTGACTTAAACTTCATCGAAAGGGTGCAAAAAATTATTTGGTTTAGAGAGATTGACTTAATCTATGTCCATAGACATTTGGAAAAAAATATTCTTCCATAATTAAACGGGTACACCATAATTTTCTTTGTCAAAGAATCTTATAATTATTTGGAGAAGGATAATGAAAGACCTAACAACTAAGAAAGAAAGTTGGTATTATTATGTAAAAACACCTTGCCTTTTACTTGTTGCTCATTTCAACTCGATACTTTCTATCATTTTCAAATTTGTCGTTGATATCATCAGGCTTATTCCATCGCCACCATATTTGTCTACGCCGATTTTGCGCTTGCCTATAAAAACACCTCACTTGCACCACATTGAAATAGTTCACCGTGATGGAAAGTTGATTAATTTTTCTTGTCTTTTATCCTCTTCAATATTCTCTCTTTTTGCTTTCTTCTGCTATTATTCAGTTCCCTCATTGTTTGTCACGTCAATCTTTTCTATTTTTCTTTCAGCACAAAAAAACGCACAATAATCCACAATTGCTAACGTATACTCACAGGATTGATACTTAAATTTTGCCTCCTATTTTTTAGTGTTTATGGGAGTTGAAGTAAAGGGAAGGAAATATAATCTACATTTTGATTTGAATCCAATCCATAATAAAAAAATTGTGGTAACTTTTTGAGCTTATTTTCTTGCAAGAAGTTAATTTATACTTATGTTTAAAAATATTTGTTTTGAATTTTTTGCTTGTATTATGTTACAAAAAATTGGGTGCCTACAAATTAAGAATCTTTGTTGGAATTTGCTTTTTTGATTTGAGGATCTATAGCAATTTATTTGAGACTAGACCTCTTGATTAACCATAAAAGTTAAATTGGGCTTTGGAAATCTCCAACTTGTTCGCTGTAAACTTCTATGTGTGCATTGCAGTCATGTTCTCAAAATTTTTAAATTTATTCAATAATGCTATGCTTGATTTTAATAATTTCGCTGTAAGTGGTATTTTAGGCGAGAGTATTTTTTTTTGGAATAAAATGGTGTATTTTAAAGTAAGCTCGATCACAATGGAACCATTAAATTAAATAACACTGCTATCCCGTTTTTTATAACTTTTTCAAGATTCCTTCAACCAAACACTTTTTCTGCTTTCTATAATTGAAAACATATTCCTTTTGTGGACCATATAGATGCCCTCTAAAATTGCAATGATGAAAAGTTTTTATTTGACGCCTAGTTGCCCAAAATTCAATATTTATACTGCCATTGTGCTCAACAACAGGCTAATTATAATCATTTGACAACAATATAAAAAAAATATTATTAAAATCAGTATGTTCATTTTGCTGAAATCTTTTTAACTTTAGCTTGCCTTGCAACTTTTATTTCCATTATGCTCTTCTTCGATCCTAAAATTTTTTTTTTGATGAGGTTCTCTCATTCTTTCTTAATTTAGTTAGTATTCAGTATTATTTTACAAATCATATGCACAACTCCTTTCTTAAATTTATTTCGTATACAATGTCCTCAAAAACAAAAAAAATGATCGATGGATCATTGACCATCATGGTTGGTCAAAGAAATATTCCAAAAAGTTAGTACAACTATCAGTATTCTCTTTTTTCTTAGAAAGCCATAAATCTAAGGGGGTGTTTGGCTTTATGTAGAATTTAGTAAATACGGTAAATTCGAATTTATAAAATCTGGTGCTGGTAAATCTTAAGATGTTTGGTATGATTTAACCTATATCAGCTTAACTCCATCTCTTATTTTTGGCATATTATCATGATTTAAAACTTTATTATTTTACCTCTCCTTAATTCCCGTAAATCCAACTCTTGAACGGATTTAGTAAATTCAGGATTTATGCTACGGCATAAGAAATATTGGATTTAGCGGACGACCGCTTTTAGAGCCTTCAAAATTTGCTTGTGAAATGGAGACGGCATTGTTCTTATAAAATTTAGAAGTGCAGCCTTTGTTTATACATTTATATGATAGAGAAAAATTTGATCTTCAATCATTGAAATGCTTTTTTCATTTACTATTCTCCCTCACAAAAAAGGGTACAAATGCTACGATTGTTCTACAAGAAAGTTGTATGTGTTTGTTGATGTCACTTTCTATAAAAAAAATACTATTTTGTTGTTATTTATCCTGTGAAAGAAATATCATTCATAAGTATTTTTTTTCTTCTAGACTGGCTTTCATTCTTTCCTTGTCCTAGCAAACACTTTTATTCCTTAACTATTAATCCTTACCAAAAATTTCCCCTTTTTTCACCATTATTCTGAGCTCCTACACATTCTGTTCTCAATATAACCATGTATATGAAATTGCATTAGCTAATACTAATGTTATTAACCTCACAGAATCATATCCCATCATTTCTTTACACCATTGATTCTTAGTGTATATTATTTGTCTTTATCAGGCAATTCCTGACCGTGAATGCATGTCCAATGTAGTTAACGAATTCAGCTTCTTTGGGGCTCTCAACCGGTTCTTTAAGACGGCCTGCTGTTTCTAACAGTCGGGATGCTGCGGCGGCGGCGGCGGCGATGGAGCTCACCCCGGAAACAAGCCATGGCCCTTCCCACAGAGTTTCTATTAATCAGATTTATTCTCCTCCGGGTGTGTCGGAAGCTAACAAGCAGACAGTGCATGGAAGGAATCTGCCTGCCATTAAGAACTATGAATCCACACTCAAAGGCATAGAGCGGCTTAATTTTGACAGCGACAAGATTGTGCAGTAAAGGATGCCATGTTTTAACTTTCTTCTGTTGTAAATTATGTGTGTTGGTTGGGACCTGGGAGTGCATGAAATAGTTGTGCAGAAAGTTTGATTATTGGTGATTTGATTAAACAATGGGACTGAGAAAATTATATGGGCAATCAGGGAATAGATTTTAAGCCCGAATGCCTATGGAAGGAATGTTTATTTGTATGTATATTTTTCTTAATTCTTATTCCGTTATGGTTGCTTTTGTTTTTCTGTAAATCAGTTGATAGATTTCTGTTTTTTTCTTCCTAATAAATTTGAGAAAGTTATATTATGTAGAGATATACTTTTGTGAAATTTACGTATTATTATTATTATTATTATTAACATATAGCTTATTTGGATCAATTTGGTGTTCACTTGAGAAATGTCTTTGTTTTGATGAGTTTTCTATTTATCTTTCTTTAGGTAAGTAAGTACTTGTTTTCTTGCACCATTTATTGAGAAAAAATTGCATCCGGATGACCTACAGACCTACACCCGGATTAGGTGATAGTGTGATTGAAGGTGTTATTAGTAGTATTGTTGTGTTATTTTGATAAAATAATATCACAATATTATCAATTACACCTAAATTCTATCATCCGTATATGAAACTACTTAAACCTAAATTTTCAGCACCAAATCAATTAAATTTTATTATTACTATTATTATTATAAAAATAAAAGTAATTACAATTATAAATATTTCAATTTGCTATTAATATGGTTAGAAAAATAGTTGCTAATCACTGAACTAATCAATTATAGGGCATGCAAAAATTTTAGGTCAAAGATTATATATATATATATATATCACTGACCTAATTTTAGATCCGAAAAGCCCGTGCTACGGGATTTGAACCCCCGATCTGAGGGATTTATGCCAGAGGCCGCACCAATGAGCCAGGTCATTCCATATATATATATATATATATATATATAACCATATTAAAGATAAACGATATAATGATGACTTTATAATAGTCATGAAGGTAAGTTACTAAATTAAAACAATCAGCTTAAAAAACACAGCTTTAATTTACAAAAGCAAATCCATCTGCTTTCAAATCAAAGCAGATTATTATACAAAACCATGTTCACAATTACTTAACCATAGTTTATTCACAATAACTGTACAATAAACACAATTCAACGAGGGCATATATGCTTTACTCATGATTTCTAAGAAGGTAGAATCCCGTTAGAAGGTCATATTGATGCACTCTTCTCTGATATCCTCGAACAATTCTGTGCTCATGTATCTTTCTGCAGCACTTGGAAACACAGTTACAATCATCTTCCCTTTGTTTTCTNAAGTACTTGTTTTCTTGCACCATTTATTGAGAAAAGATTGCATCCGGATGACCTACAGACCTACACCCGGATTAGGTGCGGATAGTGTGATTGAAGGTGTTATTAGTAGTATTGTTGTGTTATTTTGATAAAATAATATCACAATATTATCAATTACATCTAAATTCTACCATCCGTATATGAAACTACATAAGGACTCTAGATGTAGTATTTTCTCCCATTTATTTGCAAAAAGCAGCAGTTTGATATTTGCACTGTTTTACCATTCTATTTAGTGTTTTGGAGTGATACTTAAACCTAAATTTTCAGCACCAAATCAATTAAATTTTATTATTATTATTATTATTATAAAATTAAAAGTAATTACAATTATAAATATTTCAATTTGCTATTAATATGGTTAGAAAAATAGTTGCTAATCACTGANGTAAGTACTTGTTTTCTTGCACCATTTATTGAGAAAAAATTGCATCCGGATGACCTACAGACCTACACCCGGATTAGGTGATAGTGTGATTGAAGGTGTTATTAGTAGTATTGTTGTGTTATTTTGATAAAATAATATCACAATATTATCAATTACACCTAAATTCTATCATCCGTATATGAAACTACTTAAACCTAAATTTTCAGCACCAAATCAATTAAATTTTATTATTACTATTATTATTATAAAAATAAAAGTAATTACAATTATAAATATTTCAATTTGCTATTAATATGGTTAGAAAAATAGTTGCTAATCACTGAACTAATCAATTATAGGGCATGCAAAAATTTTAGGTCAAAGATTATATATACATATCACTGAACTAACTTTAGATCCGAAAAGCCCGTGCTACGGGATTTGAACCCCCGATCTGAGGGATTGTGTGTGTGTGTGTGTGTGTGTGACCATATTAAAGATAAACGATATGATGATGACTTTATAATAGTCATGAAGGTAAGTTACTAAATTAAAACAATCAGCTTAAAAAACACAGCTTTAATTTACAAAAGCAAATCCATCTGCTTTCAAATCAAAGCAGATTATTATACAAAACCATGTTCACAATTACTTAACCATAGTTTATTCACAATAACTGGATTTTGAAAGTTTAAACACAATTCAACGAGTGCATAAATGCTTTACTCGTGATTTCTAAGAAGGTAGAATCCCATTAGAAGGTCATATTGATGCACTCTTCTCTGATTTCCTCGAACAATTCTGTGCTCATGTATCTTTCTGCAGCACTTGGAAACACGGTTACAATCATCTTCCCTTTGTTTTCTTCCCTCCTGCCAATCTAAAAACAAAAATCAACAATTAAAAAATAGGAAGATCTACATGCATTCCACTCAATTCTTATGTATTTATATATCTAACACCTATACTGCAATTTTTACATTTATCTTCCATCTTACATATATATGAAAAAGTGGGGAATTTTTTATGTGATATGAAAAAAATTGATTGGTATAAATGTAAAAATCAAAGCTTAGCTGTTAGATTGAATCAAAACAGAGCTTCAATTTTGGGTTTTAAGGGAGAGCCAACCTTTACGGAGGCAGCTAAGGCTGCTCCAGATGAAATACCCATAACCNGGGATGTGAATAAATTTGTGGTGAATGAAAAAATATGTATGTCAAATAGTTTTTAAAAACGAAGCACAGATTCAATGTCTATAGGATTCAATAACAGGAGCATGACAGTGATTTCATGTCTTTACCAACTTGAAATTGCTAGCATTCACTTAAAATCAAGTCATTATTACAGTTTTGGGAAATTTACATACATATCACACAATGATTATGTATTTACATACCTAACACTTAAAGTTTGATATTTACACTTATAACATTTTGCTGTCATAAACCCATGCATGCAAAGGTATATTTCACTTTCAAAAGGTTAACAATGATGATATTTTTAATGCAATCTTAAGGTTTTGAGTGTTATATAAATGTAGATATGAAAGCTTCGGTGTTAAGATATGTAAATACATAAGAATTGTGCCCTACAATTTTTGTCATCCAATATTCTCCTGAACAATATTGATTAGATACTAAGGAGGGTAAAAATATATGTATAAACTAGCCAAACAAAAAGAAAAGAAAAGTAATAACTCAAGTAAAATGTATTAAAGATGAAAATCAAAAAGTGATTTTCTCAGAAAAAGATATTCAACATAGGCAGGTGAGTTATTTTGATAAACTTTTTAATGAAGTTTCTGAAAATAAGATCGACCTTCGTGATCTTAATATCGTTAATAATAATGAAACGTTTTATTTTTACCATCGCATTAGTAAAAAAGAGGTTGAGGAGGCTTTAAAGAAAACCAAAGGTGGAAAGTCTGTAGGTCCTCATGATATCCCAATTGAAATATGAAAATATTTAGGAGATTTGAGAGTTTCGTGACTTACTTAACTCTTTAATATTATTTTAAAAACTAAAATGATGTCTGAAGAATTGAGGAAGAGTATTTTGGTCCCCATCTTTAAGAATAAAGGGGATGCACAAGAGTGTGCAAATTATAGAGGAATTAAGTCGATGTGTATACTTTAAAATTATGGAAGAGGGTAATTAAACATATGTTAAGACATATTACAAAGATTTCTCATAATCAATTTGGATTTATGCTGGGCAGGTCTACTATGGAAGCTATACATTTATTGAGAGGTTTGATGGAGAAGTTTAGAGATAATAAGGAGAATCTACATTTGATTTTTATTGATTTAGAAAAAACTTACGATAAGGTTTCAAGAGATATCCTTTGGAGAGTTCTTGAGAAAAAAGGTCTTGATATGACTTATATTCAAGTCATTAAAGATATGCATACTAGAGCTGTTACTTGTGTTAGAACTGAAGGAGGATTGACTGAACATTTTCCTATTTTTGTTGGATTACATCAGGGATCGGCTTTACGCCCATATTTTTTTGCTTTAGTTACGGATGGTCTTACTAGGCATTTACAGGAGGATGTACCTTGGTGTATGTTTTTTGCTTATGATATCCTTCTCGTGGATAAGACAAGAGAAAAAAATCCAGGAAAAACTTGAATTATGAAGGTCAACATTGGAGTCTAAAGGCCTTCATTTGAGTAGAACTAAAACTGAATACATGGAATGTAATTTAGTTGTAATAATAACTCTAGTGACATAAGTGTAACTTTGAGTGATCAAATTATTAAAAAGTGTGAACGATTTAGATATCTCAGGTCTATTGTTCAAAGCAATAGTGATTTGGATGGGGACGTTCATAGTAGAATTCAAGTTGATTGGTTGAAGTGGAGGAATGCTTCGGGCCTTTTGTGTGATAGAAAAGTATCGCTTAGACTGAAAGGAAAATTTTATAAGACGGTGGTGAGCTATGGTGCTGATTGTTGGACTTTAAAAGAAAACATAACATTGGTTAAGTGATGCTGAGATGAGAATGATTAGGTGGGGCCTTACACTTAGAGAAAAAATGCGAAATTAATATATCTGTGATAGGGTTGGCGTAGCTCCTGTGACAGACAAAAGTAGAGAAAGTCGACTTAGATGGTTTGGTCACATTAAGTGTCGACCAACTGATAATCCGATTAGGAGAGTAGATGCTTTAGATTCGATTTATGTTAAGAAAGGCAGAGGTAGACCTAGGAAGACTTGGGCTTATTGTATAAAAAATGATCCTAATTTACTAGAACTAAATGAAAATATGACACTAAATAGGACGCAATGGAGAAAAAGGATTCTTATTATAGCTAAATGAAAATATGATGCTAAAGAGGACATAATGGAGGAAAAGGATTCATGTAGCCGGCCCCACCTAGTGGGATTACGGCTTTGTTGTTTTTGTAATATTTTCCTGAATAAGAGCTTGGTTTGGTTTAGAGTAAGAACAATAAATAAATTCTCCATAACAATTAATAAAAGTAACATAAATAAAACCAATAATATTCCCAATTGAAAGAATCTCATTTCTTTCATACCAGTTAGTAATACNAGGGATGTGAATAAATTTGTGGTGAATGAAAAAATATGTATGTCAAATAGTTTTTAAAAACGAAGCACAGATTCAATGTCTATAGGATTCAATAACAGGAGCATGACAGTGATTTCATGTCTTTACCAACTTGAAATTGCTAGCATTCACTTAAAATCAAGTCATTATTACAGTTTTAGAAATTTACATACATATCACACAATGATTATGTATTTGCATACCTAACACTTAAAGTTTGATATTTACACTTATAACATTTTGCTGTCATAAGCCCATGCATTCAAAGGTATATTTCACTTTCAAAAGGTTAATAATGATGATATTTTTTATGCAATCTTAAGGTTTTGAGTGTTATATAAATGTAGATATGAAAGCTTCGGTGTTAAGATATGTAAATACATAAGAATTGTGCCCTATAATTTTTGCCATCTAATATTCTACGAAACAATATTGATTAGATACTAAGGATGGTAAAAATATATGTATAAACTAGCCAAACAAAAAGAAAAGAAAAGTAATAACTTGAGTAAAATGCATTAAAGATGAAAATCAAAAAGTGTTTTTCTTAGAAAAAGATATTCAACATAGGCGGGTGAGTTATTTTGATAAACTTTTTAATGAAGTTTCTAAAAATAAGATCGACCTTAGTGATCTTAATATCGTTAATAATAATGAAACGTTTCATTTTTACCATCGCATTAGTAAAAAAGTGGTTGAGGAGGCTTTAAAGAAAACCAAGGGTGGAAAGTTTGTAGGTCCTCATGATATCCCAGTTGAAGAATGAAAATATTTAGGAGATTTGGGAGTTTCTTGACTTATTTAACTCTTTAATATTATTTTAAAAACTAAAAAGATGCCTGAAGAGTAGAGGAAGAGTATTTTGGTCCCCATCTTTAAGAATAAAGGGGATGCACAAGAGTGTGCAAATTATAGAGGAATTAAGTCGATGTTTCATACTTTAAAATTATGGAAGAGGGTAATTAAACATAGGTTAAGACATATTACAAAGATTTCTCATAATCAATTTAAATTTATGATGGGCAGGTCTACTATGGAAGCTAAACATTTTTTGAGAGGTTTGATGGAGAAGTTTAGAGATAATAAGGAGAATCTACATTTGATTTTTATTGAAAAGCTTACAATAAGGTTCCAAGAGATATCCTTTGGAGAGTTCTTGAGAAGAAAGGTCTTGATATGACTTATATTCAAGTCATTAAAGATATGCATACTAGAGCTGTTACTTGTGTTAGAATTGAAGGAGGATTGACCAAATATTTTCCTATTTTTGTTGGATTACATCAGGGATCGGCTTTAAATCATATCTTTTTTCTTTAGTTATGGATGGTCTTATTGGACATCTACAAGAGGATGTACCTTGGAAAGAGGATTGACAAAATATTTTCCTATTTCTGTTGGATTACATCAGGGATCGACTTTAAGCCCAATTTTGCTTTAGTTACAGATGGTCTTACTGGACATTTACGGGAGGATGTACCTTGGTGTATGCTTTTTGCTTATGATATCCTTCTTGTGGATAAGACAAGAGAAAAAAATCAAGGAAAAACTTGAATTATGAAAGTCAACATTGGAGTTTAAAGGCCTTCATTTGAGTACAACTAAAACTGAATACATGGAATGTAATTTTAGTAGTAGTAACTCTAGTGACATAAGTGTAAATTTGAGTGATCAAATTATTAAAAGGTGTGAACGATTTAGATATCTTGGGTCTGTTGTCCAAAGCGATGGTGATATAGATGGGGACGTTCATAGAGAATTCAAGTTGGTTGGTTGAAGTGGAGGAATGCTTCGGGCCTTTTGTGTGATGGAAAACTATCGCTTAAACTGAAAGGAAAATTTTATAAGACGGTGGTGAGACCTGCAATGCTCTATGGTGCTGATTGTTGGCCTTTAAAAGAAAGCATAACACTAAGTTAAGTGATGCCGAGATGAGAATGATTAGGCAGGGCCTTACACTTAGAGACAAAATGTTAAATGAATATATCTGTGATAGGGTTGACGTAGCTCCTGTGACGGACAAAAGTAGAGAAAGTCGTCTTAGATGGTTTGGTCAC
Source organism: Phalaenopsis hybrid cultivar (assembly GCA_002079205.1). Taxonomy (NCBI): domain Eukaryota; kingdom Viridiplantae; phylum Streptophyta; class Magnoliopsida; order Asparagales; family Orchidaceae; genus Phalaenopsis; species Phalaenopsis hybrid cultivar. The sequence goes on from JXCR01082964.1 coordinate 146,002, forward strand.
ATTAAGTGTCGACCATCTGATGATCCGATTAGGAGAGTAGATGTTTTAGATTCGATTTATGTTAAGAAAGGCAGAGTTAGACCTAGGAAGACTTGGGCTTATTGTATAAAAAATGATCATAATTTATTAGAGCTAAATGAAAATATGATGCTAAAGAGGACACAATGGAGGAAAAGGATTCATGTAACTGACCCTATGTAGTGGGATTACGACTTTGTTGTTGTTGTAATATTTTCCTGAACAAGAGCTTGGTTTGATTTAGAGTAAGAACAATAAATAAATTCTCCATAACAATTAATAGAAGTAACATAAATAAAACCAATAATATTCCCAATTGAAAGAATCTCATTTCTTTCATACCAGTTACTAATACTTGGGCTCCCAAATATCTTAAGAGCATGCGTCTTTCGACTGAGTAGTTAGCCGGCATAATAGCAAGGAACTTGTAGCCTTTCCTAATAGCTATAAATGCAAAAGAAATGCCTAGATTTCCACTGGTTGGCGCTACCAATGTATTGATGCCTGGTGAGATGAGGCCTTTCTCTTCAGCATCTTCTACCATTCTGCAGAAGAGAAAAAAAAAATGAATATGGGCCAAAACAAGTGCACATTTTACTTCAGGGGCATTTACATTCATATGACACAATTCTAATATATTTATATACCTAACACCTAAACTCTCATAATTATATGCATAACACTCAAATCTTTGATATCACATCAAAAATACCACTATAATTAGCACTTTAAAAAGTGAATTACACGTTCATGCAAAGGTTTTTAGTACCAACGTGTTATAAATTTAAATATCAAACTTTGGGTGTTAGATAGGTAAATGCATAAGAATTGTGTGTTATGTACATAAATCTATGTCACATTGTACATCAACACCTACCTGAGTGCTCCACGGTCCTTAACCGAGCAAAGAGGCTGATATGACTCAAGTTTGCCAACCAAACGGATATTCAATCCTTCATTTCCTACTATTCTTTTTAGTTCTATCAGTGGCGTCCATCCGATAAACTGAAACAAATACTTGTAGATTAAAATCTTTCCATAGATTTGAGCAATAATAAAATAGAAAATTTTGGTATGAAATCATGCAATAGCGTTGTACAATCCAGTAATTAAGTTTTTATACAATCAAACATTGTTTAAGTATGATTTTCTCGTACTCTGTTTTCTTTCTTATAATATATAAAGTGGATAATTGAGTGCAATTACTTGTTTATCAACAATCATTAGAATATTAACAACAACAGTAATACTGAATTGAAGAGTGTTACAATAAATAAATAAGTGATGATAGAGGATACTTAATCATGATTAGCACTGATATACCTCTAATGACAGAAATAGTGCTAAGATGAAAAATAATAGAAATAGTGGCTGACTAATCCTATTTAGCATCTGATTACTTGGGTATAATGACTATTTATCAAAAAAACGTTTCAAGTAAACAATACTTGGAAGAGAAAAAATTACCTCTTCCACAACCCACTCTTTATTATTAATTTCAGAAGTACTAAGATTTAGCAAATCTTGTAAATTGAGATTTATTAAAACCTAGAGCCATTAAACCTTGAAAAATANTATAGCGTTGTACAATTCAGTAATTAAGTTTTTATACAATCAAACATTGTTTAAGTATGATTTTCTTGTACACTGTTTTCTTTCTTATAATATATGGAGTGGATAATTGAGTGCAATTACTTGTTTATCAACAATAACAACAACAGTAATACTGAATTGAAGAGTGTTACAATAAATAAATAAGTGATGATAGAGGATACTTAATCATGATTAGCACTGATATACCTCTAATGACAGAGAATGATATATATTTAGATGAAAATAATAGAAATAGTGGCTGACTAATCCTATTTAGCATCCGATTACTTGGGTATAATGGTTATTTATCAAAAAAATGTTTGAAGTAAACAATACTTGGAAGAGAGAAAATTACCTCTTCCACAACCCACTCTTTATTATTAATTTCAAAAGTACTAAGATTTAGCAAATCTTGTAAATTGAGATTTATTAAAACCTAGAGCCATTAAACCTTGAAAAATATTTTATATTGTTAAATTTGAGACTTGAATTTTATGGGTCCCACTTATCGTGCATAAAAAAATTATGATTACATGAATTGATGCTTTATAAGAAAACTGTGAGCACACGGATTGAAGGTTTCGACCATTAGATCATGTTTATAATAGCCTTAGATTGAAATTTGCGTGTTATTGTTTTATTGGCTCATTTTTAATTAATTCCTTGAAAGGGCTCTTGCCAAAACATTAAATACCTCCATTATGTTTTGTGCAAATCATAGTCTCCAGTTGTAATCTCTTATTTGATATAGTGAATTCACCTTCTCTGTCCGTGATTTTTACCATCTCGGGCCTTCCAAATAAAATTTGTGTGTTATTTATTTTAAATTCTAAAACTTTTTNTTATGATTACATGAATTGATGCTTTATAAGAAAACTGTGAGCACACGGATTGAAGGTTTCGACCATTAGATCATGTTTATAATAGCCTTAGATTGAAATTTGCGTGTTATTGTTTTATTGGCTCATTTTTAATTAATTCCTTGAAAGGGCTCTTGCCAAAACATTAAATACCTCCATTCTGTTTTGTGCAAATCATAGTCTCCAGCTGTAATCTCTTATTTGATATAGTGAATTCACCTCTCTGCCCGTGATTTTTACCATCTCGGGCCTTCCAAATAAAATTTGTGTGTTATTTATTTTAAATTCTAAAACTTTTTCATGTTTTAGAATTTAAACTAACTAAATGAAAGAGAAGTGTAAGTCTCTTAAATCCTATTTTCCTTTGATAAGCTAAATCCATAAATTAACCAAAAATGGAAGGGAAAATGAGATTTAAGAAGACAGAAAGATTCATGTGTCTCAAAAACTATTTGGCCCAAACAATCCCATAGTCGCATCTCAATAATATTTTTCTTCCTAAGTGAGCAAACTAGGGTTGCAGGTGAGACCCAATTTGGACGNAAAAATGAGATTTAAGAAGATAGAAAGATTCATGTGTCTCAAAAACTATTTGGCCCAAACAATCCCGTAGTCGCATCTCAATAATATTTTTCTTCCTAAGTGAGCAAACTAGGGTTGCAGGTGAGACCCAATTTGGACGATATGACCTAATGATTCTGTCTTCCATGAAAATTTCCAGGTTGGAAAATTATCTCCACTATAGCTCCCTACACTTTCCAAATGTCTGNAGGACGATAGGATCTAATTATTCTGTCGTCCACGAAAATTTCCAGGTTGGAAAATTATCTCCACAATAGCTCCCTACACTTTCCAAATGTCTGCAACAGCAAAAGCCAATTGAAGCTGTACCTGAATAATGTCGGAGGCGATGTTTTCCGTCTCTTCTTCTTCATGTGAAGAAATGAAGGAAGGAAGGCCTCTTCTCTGCTCCATGCGATCTGCTTTCCTCTCCCCACTGATGCTGCCTCGGTTAACATTTTATCTGACTTGATCAAAGTCTGGTCAACTACTGTTCATCTTATTAAGATAGGAAGACGACGACTCTTCTTTTTTTAACAATTTTACATGCATGACACTCAGTTCTTATGCATTTACATATCTACCATTCAAATTTTAATTTTTACATAAAAGCCGCCTTACATGGAAAGGTGTGTTGTAAGTCTTAGAAAAGTTAAAATAGTTATATTTTTTATGTGATATAAAAATTTTGTAGGTATAAATGAAAAAGATAAGATTTGACTTTATAATAAAATCTTATAAAATATACATAATTTATTATTGATATAAATTTGATGAGTTTATATATATATATATATATATTTTAAATAACTTGGTGGCACCATTCTTTGACATTGATTTGGTGTCCTCCTCACTCCATTACTTGTGTGATGCTTGCTTTATCTCAACTTATTTTAAAATGTTAATTATTATCCCATCATATAAATATTTCATCCCTCACTATGTTTTAATTGGTAGAACCAAATAGTGAATAGCAAAACTAAGAGATATCTACAAGGGTATATTAAATTAGAAAAGTTAATAAGAAACATCTTAAATGTTTATCATTGATCATTAGTGTTATATAAAGATTTTTGGAATCTTGTTACTTGATGAATTTAAAATTCAAACCCACCTATCTCTCGCCTTGGATAAAATGAAAGAAAATCACTATGCATTGTTTTTTTTTTTTCTTTTTCAAATTTCGTAGAGATCAACTCATAGACCATCATAGAAATCTTATTAGAAGTTGCATTAGAAATCATTCAATTGAAAATTAAAAATATGCTTATGAATAGAGATTGTGTAATTGGAACTCTTCTTTTTATTCAAATCATTTGACTTTTCTCAATGATAGAGTTTTTTTTTTTTTTTTTTTTGAAAGCCTCAGTATTTCAAATATGCAAGATTAAAAAAGTTGCTCCCTAGATTCTTCATTAAATTTATTTTAGTTCCGGGTGAAATTTAAAAGGGTAGGCTAGCTTTTTAGATAAGTAATATCCAAATATTTCACCCTCATTTTGTAACAACTTTAAATTTCAGGTTTGATGTTTTCTATAAGTGAAAGCTTCTGTGATTAATTACTTCTCTTGAGAATGAGAGAATTTTTTTTAATTACGGCTCCTTATTTAAGATACTGATTATTCAACATGTAGTAGTAACAATTTGATCATGGGATTAAAAAATTTATTATCCTTAACTTAAAAATGGATGGTAAGAGTGCACTAATGTGCCTGACTAATATCACATAGTTCTATCAAGTAGACTTGTCATGGCCTATGGTCTACTTAATGAGAAGAGATAGTTGATTGAACTTGATCCAAAGATTCTTGTTACCAGCCATGAGTTACTTTATTCAAGGGAAATTTAACATGATGTAAACTTTTGTCTAAGGGGCACTTCTTAAGTTAATCTTAACTATCAAATGACCTATTTGCTCTGTCTAATGTATCATATATTTCATAACTCAAGAGGAAAAAATCATAAGAATATAGGCACGGCTAAACCATGAACATAATTTAATTGTGTTATTTGATGAAGAAGCATCCAATCAAAAGACCTGTAAAATATAAATAACAAAATAGAAGACACTATAGAATGTGAGAATGCAAATGAGGAGAATGTGTTTCTAGATGAGAGTGAAATTTGCAAGTAATTCAACATGTTCTTCAATTTGAGCGCATGAGAGAGCAACAATGATGTCATTATAGTATATTTCACACTCATTGTAGTTTGAAAGGAAAGGCGTGTTGCCTCATTATAGATTGAGACAACTATGAAAATATGACATCTATACATATGGTGAATAAATTGAGCCTCTTTACTCATGTGTGGTTTGTTATGCGTCATATTTTTTGATTTGGTTAAAGGAGGTAAGATCAGTGTTAAAAATAAATACCTTGTAGTGTTTTCTATTTGATGCAAACTTTAAGAGCAAGTGTGGTGTGATATGGTACTTATGGATTTGTGTCAGGTCCTATTAGATCACCCATGACAGCATAATCATTGCACACATCATAATGGTTATAAGAATACATTTTCTTCTCCAAAGATAGGAAGCACATTACACTCTTACCTTGAAAGCAGTCAGAGACAATGGAGTTCATATAGTTTAAGGACGTGATGCTACAATCTACTTTTTTTTTCAAGCCTTGAGAGAAGCACTAGCAAGACGAGTTTTGGTTGTACGGAAGTGAAATGAGTTCGAGGAGTTGATACCAGGCAATGCAACCCAAGCTCAGTGAATTTTAAGATTGTATGACCTATAACCTATCTCTTAGGCTGCCACTACTTAGGGAGGTCCAACGTGTCATCACTTCATATAGAGATGAAATATTTTTGAGCTATTTTTGGAAGACTATGAAATAAATTGAGTTCCAACTTCTAATGCAGTTCATCAACACACACATAGATAGATGTCAAAACAGTAAAGGTGAATTACAGACTTGAAGATCTCCTTAGATATTTTGTGCAAAAGTGTATCAAACAATAGGATCTATGTGTTTCCAGAGAGAGAAAAAATCTCTCCTAGCCCAAAAGAATGAAGGCAATTCATGAAACTACGATCTCAATTGTGGGACTTCTGTGACACCACATAATCAATTATTTTCACGATTGTGGGAGAGTCGAACCTCGCAATTCTGTCTTGTTATCAATTTCTACACAATTTGTTTACTTTTCTAAATTTCCTTCATATTTCTTTATTTTCAATTAGGGTCCTTTCTATTACAAGACTATTTATATGTTTGGTATTTTATTTTGAGGGACTTTTTGCTTAATTGTATGTTACTAGGAGATTTTTTCTCAAGTTTTTGCTTTTATGAGTGATGTATCATCTTCCTTTAGCAAATGATGTGTTTGTAGCTTGCCCAAGAATAGCTGGTGGATCCCATCACCATTTGTACCTCATCGTTTAACACTTCAATTGCTATTGCTAGTATGGGCAACAATCGGATTGTTCAATCTTGTTGTCTAAGAATATGTTTCAACTGTCAAACTCCTAATACTCCTTTAAAATATCATCAATTTTGTATATTCTTGTTCCCTCACTATTCTATAATCATTTTTCTCTTAAAACTCTTTCCAAAACATATTCTAAGAGCTCTGAAATGGTGTCAGAGTTTGGCAGTTCAACCTTTCATTAAGAAATCAAGTGATCCACTACAATATGAACTAAAACAATATCCGATTTAAGGAGAATCCATGGAGTTGTTTTATCAGAAAATTTTAACATCTTCTTTTGGTTAAATTATTTTTTTTTATTTTAATTTAAGTAGATTTCTTTCTCATATGATTAAATTAATTTTTATTTTTATTTCAAAGCCAATCTTTGTAATAAGCTATAGGGCTATATTAGGTTAATGGGTATATATACTGCTCTCCACATTCAACAATAATAAATAGGAAGAAAAAAATTTCTATGAGGAATATTGCAATTGATACACCTCCAACAAATTTCTATCTTTCAGCATAAATCTTTAGGCATGACACGGTTCTCAAGGCAACTTTTTGAGTAATAAATATTCAAAGTTGGATAAAAAAACAATCAAGAACTTCGATTTCAAAAAAAAAATACAATCAAAGTGTCTAGCTTGACAAGAAGAACACTAATTTTCTAATATTGGTCCAATTCAAACCAAATCAAGCCCAGATAAAGCCATTAAGTCACTTGTGAAAGTTTTTTGGACACATTTGGAAGGTCAAATGAATGTCTATTCCAACGAGTATATAGTCAAATCGAGCGTCTTGACAAGATGAATCCGACGAGTCCAAGATCACTCAATTCTGAAATCATTAAATCAAATATCCATCAAATGTCGTTCGAACGAGAGAAGCCCTCTGAGTCATCCGATCAAAGTGATTTATATTCTTGCATTAATTGCACCAAAAAATCTATAAATAGAGCCCCACCCCTCTCATGAGGGAAGGAGGAGAGCTTGAGGCTTAAGAAAGAACTTGACGCCTTGAGAAGAAACTGAAGTCCAACACCACTTCTGCCACTGTGGATCACCTTCGATTGCCATCGACCACCGCTGATTGCCGCCGACCTCTGTCGATCACCGCTAACCACTGTTGACCACATCGATCGGACACCACCAATCGCTATCAGTCACCAACAGTCGTTGTTGTAATTTAGGAAACCTAGTAACCCTTTTCTGCCTATAGGACTAGTGATTGCAACTGTAATCATCTTTTTATAGTGGAACTCTTCAGCTGGGTCAGACCCCATAATTTTTTACTTTCAGAGTCTTCCACGTAAAAACTTATGGTGTCATTATTAGCCGCTTTCTCTTTTCTGAGTGTGTGCTGAATCTTCATACCACACTAAGATGATAATCTGCTACTCTATTATCGTGAATTTTCTAGCACGCATCAGTAATGAAGGTTAAACCCTCATAGTTAATTATCTCTTTAATATGAGAGAGAGAATTTTTTATTAAAGAAGGGAATCTTAATTATAGAGCTAATAGAAATCTTCTTGTAGAATGACATAACTTTGCTCTCTTTACACATATAGCTTTATTTTAAAGGTTGTTTAACTGCGCATAAATCAAGATTTAATTTAAGTAGGATTAAGCAAACCTTGCAAATCAAGATTTAGTAAAGGGGCATTTACATATATACTGCACGGTTCTTATATAGTTACATGTCTCACTCTTAATCTTTCATATTTACACACATAACGTTCAAATCTTTAATATCACATCAAAAATAACATTATTATCATTTTTTAAATGTGAAATATGCTTTTTCATGCATAGACTTAAAGCACGAAAATGTTTTGTATGTAAATATGATAGTTTAGGTGTGAGATATGCTAATAAATAAACATTGAACGCCACATATGTAATTTCCTAAATTCTGAAAATTGTTTTCATATGGTTGATGCTCAATTTAGTTGAACTCTAAAGAATTGGCTGAAGAAAATGGTAATGATTTAGAATTTAAGAGGATCGTAGGAAAATATGAAATGAAGGAAATATAAATAACTTAGGTCCTATTTCTAATAATACTTTAAAAAATATTTATATTAAAGACTTTTAACTTTATTACTTGCAAATGAAATGAGTTGTATGAGTAAAAAGTTTGATGGACTACTATAGAACTAGTTATATTAAGTTTTATTTATTGCATTTTACTGTGTTTGCATGTATTTATTTCTCATTTTAACTTTCATCTTCTTTATTCTTTATGAGTTATCTAGAAAATATGTTTATGAGATATGTATGCATGTTATGGATATGTGCATTATATGATCAACTATATAAGAGGTTAGGTGCTATGTTGGTGTCGTGTGGAGTGGCACTTAGCATTGATCACGACAATTCAGACGGATGCTTAGAGCTGACGCGAAATAGATGGAGGCGGGTTTCCAACGTGTTGATGATCGATGGAAAGGTGATGATGTGATGTGGACTGGGTAGACTGCCACCGACAATACATTGAGATATGAGATGAATGATAAACATATCTTATTGCGCTGGATGACTCAATAGTAGAACATGATAGAATAATTGTAATGTACATGTGGCGGTATCAATTATAAGCCAAATTACATTTATTTAGAGCTCTTGTAGATTATCTAGACACACGTCACCCTAAGTCTCCCGCCGAATGAGCCTTAGTATGCCCTAAAATCTTTTTCTTTGACACTTTTTGCTATTTTTATAATAACTTAGTAATTTGATCAAATCTAATTATGCTGTATGAGTTCATTGTAGAGATAGATGAGTTGTTGCAGCCATTTTTTGGCACTCATGAAGGCAACAAAGACAGATAATGATTAATAGACTATACAGTCGCACACGATTGTCATTTTACTTATCAGATACACCACAAACAGATGATCCTAAAGTTAACGATGTTGGAGTTCCACCCTTGGCTCGTGTGGACCCCATACCATCCACTTGGGATGCTTCCAGATCTTTGACATACACAGCTCCACCTCCTTTGAATTATCAAAGCTAGCCATCATATGATTTGCAGTGGAGACAACCTTCATCATTTTTAGACTAGGACTTGGGTGACATCAAGTAGTAAATCTTTCAGATCACACCACATTCTCGAGCAATAGATTTTGGGCCCTGCACATGTTAGCATCACATGAGCAATAGTTCATTTCATATCATGTCCAACAGTCCACAACGAAAAAAAGTTGGAGGAAGTGTCTTAGCATTCAAAAGAGCAGTGGTATCACTTTACGAGATAGACATCAATATGCTTCTAGTTATATACTATAAAGCAATGGAGCCATATCACTTAGCCAATGCTATAGGTGGTGGTATGACATATATCAAGTCGTATGATGTTTTTGCTTCTTTTATTAATATTTAAGAAATATTGAACGTTATTTTTATTTTACAAATTAATATATCATTATTACCTGCAATCCATTTAAAAATACTCCCAAAATATATTAACTTTTTAATCATGTCTAGAAAAATCTTTAAATCACAATCTTCTTAATATACTTAAAAACCCAAATTAATAATCATATGATGTAAATAAATATTCACAACTATTTCACAAAAAAAAATCTTTTAAATATATTGAAATGGCAAATTAATAATTATATCATTTTCATTTATCTCACAAATATATTTTCAAAATTATTAAACTATAGTATTTTTTAAAATACTAAAATATTAAAATTAAACTATATTTTAACATAATAAATTAATAAATANTTCCACATTGTATATTTTGAATTATTTCATTCAGACTTAACATTGAATTACATACTTCTTTGAACCTTGAATGCTAAACTTTAATGAGAAGTAAATAGATACGGGAATTGTGCTAAAATTTCAATCTAGAACCTCGTGTACTAGTTTCAGGTTTATTACGAAGCTAGGTTGTAATTTTTAATGATGCTTTAGTAATGAAGCAATCACAATTATTTGCATTTTATATATATCCTTTTCATCAATTTTTTTTTTTTTTTCATTCTATTATGTTCAAATCATCACTTTCATCAAATCTTAAGTCAATGAAATTGTAAAAGATTTTGAATTGATTGACATTATATTATCTTCTTTCGTTACCACTTGATCTATGTTTATAGAAATACTTCTATCATGATGAGAATATTTACTTGAAATCATTTTGTATGTAGTCGACACAAATGGGAGATCAATGTTAAATAAATAAAGATATCCCATTGAAGAAGAAAGTAAGGTCATATATTATTATTCTTTATGTTGGAGGAGTTGATGTCATGACTGTCCTCTACTAAAATGATACATCACTTCTAACTTTAAACTAAAACTTCTTCTCCTTCTCTACGATTTTGTATTGAAGATCGATGATATTTTGATGGAAATGCTTTGTTGAACCATCAATTCCTTCTGTCTCCTATTAAATGTCCTATTAACTTGTGTGTTCTTTTTTTTCATTCTTCATATACCATAAGAATATTAAGGCTTGATTCATATTTAAAAAAAAATTGCTCTGAATGTAAACACAAGCATGATTATCATATGGTTCAAATAAGTTTCTATTTATGGTTAAACCATACAAATCTAGTCTGAATTTTATTTGAACTGGGTTTGAAGCTTTTTTAACCATGTTTGAATAATGTTCAACCAAGTTTCAGACAATAATATATATCATGGTTTTGGCCATGTTAGAACATGATTTTAACTACGTTCTAACAAAATTCCAATAACCTTTCTGTTACACATAAGTTTTTTACATTGCTCAATGCTTATTCAACCAGTCTCTTCAGTCCTTTTCCTACTTTTATTTTTTGTTTTCATCAAAATGATTTCAAGTCAATTGTTCAAACCCAATTTAAAGCATATGAATCATTGCACATTCACTTGAATCATTTGATATAAGATTATTTAAACATTAAAAAAATACTGATTTATTTCTGAAGTTTGTATTAAAGTACTTTGTTCGATTTGGCTTCATGGTTGCAATCTTCTTATTCTATTCTGAGAGGAATTTTTAAATGAAAGTGTAATGAATTAGCAATGGAGAATGCTTGTAAGTGTATGGAGTTGGGAACGCCATTGTTCAGTGGTTTAATGTGAGCTATACTTCAGCTGGGATATAGGCATATATAGAGTTTTTATGTCCAAGTTAAATTTCAGTTATATTTCTCCAAACAAAAACATAGCGGGCATATCTGTCCAAATACACTATAATGAGGCATATAAAGTTAAATTTTTTAGAGGATAATAAAAGATCAAATAATAAAGAAAGAGACTGAAAGTAGTATAACAAAAAAATATCCTAGAGCTCTATTCGTCGTTCATGTTAAATAGGCGTTTTTTGTCTTTACGAAACTCTTCTTTGAGCTTATTCCTACTAGACTTACATGCTTGTTTGTTACAATATCTCACATGTTACAAGTTACAACATTATGATTGAAAGAAAGTTAACATTATTAGATAGATTGACTTAAACTTCATCGAAAGGGTGCAAAAAATTATTTGGTTTAGAGAGATTGACTTAATCTATGTCCATAGACATTTGGAAAAAAATATTCTTCCATAATTAAACGGGTACACCATAATTTTCTTTGTCAAAGAATCTTATAATTATTTGGAGAAGGATAATGAAAGACCTAACAACTAAGAAAGAAAGTTGGTATTATTATGTAAAAACACCTTGCCTTTTACTTGTTGCTCATTTCAACTCGATACTTTCTATCATTTTCAAATTTGTCGTTGATATCATCAGGCTTATTCCATCGCCACCATATTTGTCTACGCCGATTTTGCGCTTGCCTATAAAAACACCTCACTTGCACCACATTGAAATAGTTCACCGTGATGGAAAGTTGATTAATTTTTCTTGTCTTTTATCCTCTTCAATATTCTCTCTTTTTGCTTTCTTCTGCTATTATTCAGTTCCCTCATTGTTTGTCACGTCAATCTTTTCTATTTTTCTTTCAGCACAAAAAAACGCACAATAATCCACAATTGCTAACGTATACTCACAGGATTGATACTTAAATTTTGCCTCCTATTTTTTAGTGTTTATGGGAGTTGAAGTAAAGGGAAGGAAATATAATCTACATTTTGATTTGAATCCAATCCATAATAAAAAAATTGTGGTAACTTTTTGAGCTTATTTTCTTGCAAGAAGTTAATTTATACTTATGTTTAAAAATATTTGTTTTGAATTTTTTGCTTGTATTATGTTACAAAAAATTGGGTGCCTACAAATTAAGAATCTTTGTTGGAATTTGCTTTTTTGATTTGAGGATCTATAGCAATTTATTTGAGACTAGACCTCTTGATTAACCATAAAAGTTAAATTGGGCTTTGGAAATCTCCAACTTGTTCGCTGTAAACTTCTATGTGTGCATTGCAGTCATGTTCTCAAAATTTTTAAATTTATTCAATAATGCTATGCTTGATTTTAATAATTTCGCTGTAAGTGGTATTTTAGGCGAGAGTATTTTTTTTTGGAATAAAATGGTGTATTTTAAAGTAAGCTCGATCACAATGGAACCATTAAATTAAATAACACTGCTATCCCGTTTTTTATAACTTTTTCAAGATTCCTTCAACCAAACACTTTTTCTGCTTTCTATAATTGAAAACATATTCCTTTTGTGGACCATATAGATGCCCTCTAAAATTGCAATGATGAAAAGTTTTTATTTGACGCCTAGTTGCCCAAAATTCAATATTTATACTGCCATTGTGCTCAACAACAGGCTAATTATAATCATTTGACAACAATATAAAAAAAATATTATTAAAATCAGTATGTTCATTTTGCTGAAATCTTTTTAACTTTAGCTTGCCTTGCAACTTTTATTTCCATTATGCTCTTCTTCGATCCTAAAATTTTTTTTTTGATGAGGTTCTCTCATTCTTTCTTAATTTAGTTAGTATTCAGTATTATTTTACAAATCATATGCACAACTCCTTTCTTAAATTTATTTCGTATACAATGTCCTCAAAAACAAAAAAAATGATCGATGGATCATTGACCATCATGGTTGGTCAAAGAAATATTCCAAAAAGTTAGTACAACTATCAGTATTCTCTTTTTTCTTAGAAAGCCATAAATCTAAGGGGGTGTTTGGCTTTATGTAGAATTTAGTAAATACGGTAAATTCGAATTTATAAAATCTGGTGCTGGTAAATCTTAAGATGTTTGGTATGATTTAACCTATATCAGCTTAACTCCATCTCTTATTTTTGGCATATTATCATGATTTAAAACTTTATTATTTTACCTCTCCTTAATTCCCGTAAATCCAACTCTTGAACGGATTTAGTAAATTCAGGATTTATGCTACGGCATAAGAAATATTGGATTTAGCGGACGACCGCTTTTAGAGCCTTCAAAATTTGCTTGTGAAATGGAGACGGCATTGTTCTTATAAAATTTAGAAGTGCAGCCTTTGTTTATACATTTATATGATAGAGAAAAATTTGATCTTCAATCATTGAAATGCTTTTTTCATTTACTATTCTCCCTCACAAAAAAGGGTACAAATGCTACGATTGTTCTACAAGAAAGTTGTATGTGTTTGTTGATGTCACTTTCTATAAAAAAAATACTATTTTGTTGTTATTTATCCTGTGAAAGAAATATCATTCATAAGTATTTTTTTTCTTCTAGACTGGCTTTCATTCTTTCCTTGTCCTAGCAAACACTTTTATTCCTTAACTATTAATCCTTACCAAAAATTTCCCCTTTTTTCACCATTATTCTGAGCTCCTACACATTCTGTTCTCAATATAACCATGTATATGAAATTGCATTAGCTAATACTAATGTTATTAACCTCACAGAATCATATCCCATCATTTCTTTACACCATTGATTCTTAGTGTATATTATTTGTCTTTATCAGGCAATTCCTGACCGTGAATGCATGTCCAATGTAGTTAACGAATTCAGCTTCTTTGGGGCTCTCAACCGGTTCTTTAAGACGGCCTGCTGTTTCTAACAGTCGGGATGCTGCGGCGGCGGCGGCGGCGATGGAGCTCACCCCGGAAACAAGCCATGGCCCTTCCCACAGAGTTTCTATTAATCAGATTTATTCTCCTCCGGGTGTGTCGGAAGCTAACAAGCAGACAGTGCATGGAAGGAATCTGCCTGCCATTAAGAACTATGAATCCACACTCAAAGGCATAGAGCGGCTTAATTTTGACAGCGACAAGATTGTGCAGTAAAGGATGCCATGTTTTAACTTTCTTCTGTTGTAAATTATGTGTGTTGGTTGGGACCTGGGAGTGCATGAAATAGTTGTGCAGAAAGTTTGATTATTGGTGATTTGATTAAACAATGGGACTGAGAAAATTATATGGGCAATCAGGGAATAGATTTTAAGCCCGAATGCCTATGGAAGGAATGTTTATTTGTATGTATATTTTTCTTAATTCTTATTCCGTTATGGTTGCTTTTGTTTTTCTGTAAATCAGTTGATAGATTTCTGTTTTTTTCTTCCTAATAAATTTGAGAAAGTTATATTATGTAGAGATATACTTTTGTGAAATTTACGTATTATTATTATTATTATTATTAACATATAGCTTATTTGGATCAATTTGGTGTTCACTTGAGAAATGTCTTTGTTTTGATGAGTTTTCTATTTATCTTTCTTTAGGTAAGTAAGTACTTGTTTTCTTGCACCATTTATTGAGAAAAAATTGCATCCGGATGACCTACAGACCTACACCCGGATTAGGTGATAGTGTGATTGAAGGTGTTATTAGTAGTATTGTTGTGTTATTTTGATAAAATAATATCACAATATTATCAATTACACCTAAATTCTATCATCCGTATATGAAACTACTTAAACCTAAATTTTCAGCACCAAATCAATTAAATTTTATTATTACTATTATTATTATAAAAATAAAAGTAATTACAATTATAAATATTTCAATTTGCTATTAATATGGTTAGAAAAATAGTTGCTAATCACTGAACTAATCAATTATAGGGCATGCAAAAATTTTAGGTCAAAGATTATATATATATATATATATCACTGACCTAATTTTAGATCCGAAAAGCCCGTGCTACGGGATTTGAACCCCCGATCTGAGGGATTTATGCCAGAGGCCGCACCAATGAGCCAGGTCATTCCATATATATATATATATATATATATATAACCATATTAAAGATAAACGATATAATGATGACTTTATAATAGTCATGAAGGTAAGTTACTAAATTAAAACAATCAGCTTAAAAAACACAGCTTTAATTTACAAAAGCAAATCCATCTGCTTTCAAATCAAAGCAGATTATTATACAAAACCATGTTCACAATTACTTAACCATAGTTTATTCACAATAACTGTACAATAAACACAATTCAACGAGGGCATATATGCTTTACTCATGATTTCTAAGAAGGTAGAATCCCGTTAGAAGGTCATATTGATGCACTCTTCTCTGATATCCTCGAACAATTCTGTGCTCATGTATCTTTCTGCAGCACTTGGAAACACAGTTACAATCATCTTCCCTTTGTTTTCTTCCCTCCTGCCAATCTAAAAACAAAAATCAACAATTAAAAAATAGGAAGATCTACATGCATTCCACTCAATTCTTATGTATTTATATATCTAACACCTATACTGCAATTTTTACATTTATCTTCCATCTTACATATATATGAAAAAGTGGGGCATTTTTTATGTGATATGAAAAAAATTGATTGGTATAAATGTAAAAACCAAAGCTTAGGTGTTAGATTGAATCAAAACAGATTTTGGGTTTTAAGGGAGAGCCAACCTTTACGGAGGCAGCTAAGGCTGCTCCAGATGAAATACCCATAACCAGTCCTTCCTCTAGAGCAAGTCTTCTGGCATGGCCCATTGCCTCTGCTGTGGTGACTGTGATGATTTCATCAATGAGGGAAGTGTCTAAGATTTCTGGAACAAATCCTGGCCCTAGACCCTGAATGTTGTGGGTCCCGGGTTGACCGCCTACATCACGAAATACATAAAACTAAACTATGTAGAATGTTATTGAAATAAAGCTCGAAAAGAAGGTTGGAATGTCTGTTTTCTTTCTACTGAAGAACACATCCATCAATTTTCATGAAGATTTAACTCATTATTAAATGAAATGTAAGAAATTTATCATGTATTTCACTGATCAAAATCATCCAATGCATGCAAAATATTATTTAAAACCCAAATACACAGTTACTAAGCTATTTGAAAATCTCTACATTTTGAAATTACAATTATTTTATTATGAATTCAGAGCCAAACATTATAAAAAATTTTGATGCAATTGATTGAAGATCATATGGTTTTAAAAATTCTAGAAGCTGAGCATGCTGCTAATTTTAATGATAGTAGAGGGAATGGACGAATTTGATCTTGTACTTGAAAGCCATAAAATCATGTTTTCATTGGATGGAGAATGGAGATTCTCCTCCTAGAGGAGATTAAAAATAAATGCAAATAATTCATTGTGTTAATATTCACCTCACTTGCATTAGATTCACATTAGATTGGTTACAGCCTACAAAGCCTGATCAAGGTAAGGCTAAACCATACCAATATCAGGCTTATTCCGCCTAGAAAGCATGTTTTGCTATGTTAAATCTACACAAGATTATAATTATTGATTAACAGCAATAATATTCAATATGATGCAGGAAAAAAACCAAAAAAATTGCGAAGCCGCTGGGAAGATATTTCATGTCATGAAAAAAAGAGACTAATAATAAATTGCATTATTTGAATAGGATTCGAAAATAGATATTACAAAACAATTTTTTTTAAAAAAAAAAAACATTAAGAGACATAAAACTAACTGCTAAATTTAATTATAATTGCTATTAATATCGTTCACTACCAAACATTTTTGTCCAAAAATCATAGAATTATAACACTACCAATTATGCCTTTCTTCCCTTAGCAAAAATCCATATGCTTTTCCAACTGATAACTAAATCAAATCTCACCTGAAATGACTGCACTCTCTACAGGTTCAACACAAATAATCTTAATCGCTGGATTTTTCATTTTGAGAAATCTTCCAGCACCAGTAATAGTACCTCCAGACCCAGACCCAGATACAAAAATATCAACTTTGCCCGCCGTATCCTTCCATATTTCGGGCCCTGAAACAGAGTGTGAAGTCACTATATAGAACATAGCAGAAAAATTCTTATGAACTGCAAAGCTAACAACTGAGCCTTTAATTTTTATTTTCTTTTCAGTGTAAAGGGCACTGGCTGGGAACAGTTTGAAGAGACCTATAAATTATGTAAGGATTTCAGAAAGAAAAAATTGTGAGAAATCTGTACCAGTGCTTAGAAAGTGCGCCTCAGGATTTGCTGGGTTAGTTGTTTGATCTAGAACAAACATATTAGGATCTTTCTCTTTCAATTGATCCACTCTGTCATATATTCCCTTGATCCCTAGTTTAGGATCTGTAAGATAATCAAGCAAAAAAAATGGGATGTGAATAAATTTGTGGTGAATGAAAAAATATGTATGTCAAATAGTTTTTAAAAATGAAGCACAGATTCAATGTCTATAGGATTCAATAACAGGAGCATGACAGTGATTTCATGTCTTTACCAACTTGAAATTGCTAGCATTCACTTAAACTCAAGTCATTATTACAGTTTTGGTAAATTTACATACATAACACACAATGATTGTGTATTTACATACCTAACACTTAAAGTTTGATATTTACACTTATAACATTTTACTGTCAAAAAACCATGCATGCAAAGGTATATTTCACTTTCCAAAGGTTAATAATGATGATATTTTTTATGCAATCTTAAGGTTTTGAGTGTTATATAAATGTAGATATGAAAGCTTTGGTGTTAAGATATGTAAATACATAAGAATTGTGCAGGACAATTTTTGCCATCCAATATTCTCCTGAACAATATTGATTAAATACCAAGGAGGGTAAAAATATATGTATAAACTAGCCAAACAAAAAGAAAAGAAAAGTAATAACTTGAGTAAAATGTATTAAAGATGAAAATCAAAAAGTGTTTTTCTTAGAAAAAGATATTCAACATAGGCGGGTGAGTTATTTTAATAAACTTTTTAATGAAGTTTCTGATAATAAGATCGACCTTAGTGATCTTAATATCGTTAATAATAATGAAACATTTCATTTTTACCATCACATTAGTAAAAAAGAGGTTGAGGTGGCTTTAAAGAAAACCAAGGGTGGAAAGTTTGTAGGTCCTCATGATATCCCAATTTAAGTATGAAAATATTTAGGAGATTTGGAAGTTTCTTGACTTACTTAACTCTTTAATATTATTTTAAAAGCTAAAAAGATGCCTGAAGAGTAGAGGAAGAGTATTTTGGTCTCCATTTTTAAGAATAAAGGGGATGCACAAGAGTGTGCAAATTTTAGAGGAATTAAGTCGATGTGTCATACTTTAAAATTATGGAAGAGAGTAATTAAACATAGGTTAAGACATATTACAAAGATTTTATCATAATCAATTTGGATTTATGCTGGGCAGGTCTACCATGGAAGCTATACATTTATTGAGAGGTTTGATGGAGAAGTTCAGAGATAATAAGGAGAATCTACATTTGATTTTTATTGATAAGCTTACAATAAGGTTCCAAGAGATATCCTTTGGAGAGTTCTTGAGAAGAAAGGGCTTGATATGACTTATATTCAAGTCATTAAAGATATGCATACTAGAGCTATTACTTGTTTTATAATTGAAGGAGGATTGACCAAATATTTTCCTATTTTTGTTGGATTACATTAGGGATCGGCTTTAAGCCCATATCTTTTTGCTTTAGTTACGAATGGTCTTATTGGACATTTACGGGAGGATGTACCTTGGTGTATGCTTTTTGCTTATGATATCCTTCTTGTGAATAAGACGAGAGAAAAAAATCCAGAAAAAACTTGAATTATGAAGGTCAACATTGGAGTCTAAAGGCCTTGATTTGAGTAGAACTAAAACTGAATACATGGAATGTAATTTTGGTAGTAGTAACTCTAGTGACATAAATGTAACTTTGAGTGATCAAATTATTAAAAGGTGCGAACGATTTAGATATCTTGGGTCTGTTGTTCAAAGGGATGCTGATATAGATGGAGACGTTCATAGTAGAATTCAAGTTGGTTGGTTGAAGTGGAGGAATGCTTCGGGCCTTTTGTGTGATGGAAAAGTATCGCTTAGACTGTAAGGAAATTTTATAAGACGGTGGTGAGACCTGCAATGCTCTATGGTGCTGTTTGTTGCCCTTTAAAAGAAAGCATAACACTAAGTTAAGTGATGCCGAGATGAGAATGATTAGGTGGGGCCTTACACTTAGAGACAAAATGTAAAATGAATATATCTGTGGTAGGATTGGCGTAGCTCTTGTGACGAACAAAAGTAGAGAAAGTCATCTTAGATGGTTTGGTCACATTAAGTGTCGACCATCTGATGATCCGATTAGGAGAGTAGATGGTTTAGATTCGATTTATGTTAAGAAAGGCAGAGTTAAACCTAGGAAGACTTGGGCTTATTGTATAAAAAATGATCTTAATTTATTAGAGCTAAATGAAAATACGATGCTAAAGAGGACACAATGGAGGAAAAGGATTCATGTAACTGACCCCATGTAGTTGGATTACGGCTTTGTTGTTGTTGTAATATTTTCCTGAACAAGAGCTTGGTTTGTTTTAGAGTAAGAACAATAAATAAATTCTCCATAACAATTAATAGAAGTAACATAAATAAAACCAATAATATTCCCAATTGAAAGAATCTCATTTCTTTCATACCAGTTACTAATACTTGGGCTCCCAAATATCTTAAGAGCATGCGTCTTTCGACTGAGTAGTTAGCCGGCATAATAGCAAGGAACTTGTAGCCTTTCCTAATAGCTATAAATGCAAAAGAAATGCCTAGATTTCCACTGGTTGGCGCTACCAATGTATTGATGCCTGGTGAGATGAGGCCTTTCTCTTCAACATCTTCTACCATTCTGCAGAAGAGAAACAAAAATATGAATATGGGCCAAAACAAGTGCACATTTTACTTCAGAGGCATTTATATTCATATGACGCAATTCTAATATATTTATATATCTAACACCTAAACTCTCATAATTGTACGCATAACACTCAAATCTTTGATATCACATCAAAAATACCACCATAATTAGCACTTTAAAAAGTGAATTACACGTTCATGCAAAGGTTTTTAGTACCAACGTGTTATAAATTTAAATATCAAACTTCGTGTGTTAGATAGGTAAATGCATAAGAATTTTGTGGTATGTACATAAATCTATGTCACATTGTACATCAACACCTACCTGAGTGCTCCACGGTCCTTAACCGAGCAAAGAGGCTGATATGACTCAAGTTTGCCAACCAAACGGATATTCAATCCTTCATTTCCTACTATTCTTTTTAGTTCTATCAATGGCGTCCATCCGATAAACTGAAACAAATACGTGTAGATTAAAATCTTTCCATAGATTAAAAAAATTCTTTCCATAGATTTGAGCAATAATAACATAGAAAATTTTGGTATGAAATCATGCTATAGCGTTGTACAATCCAGTAATTAAGTTTTTATACAATCAAACGTTGTTTGGGTATGATTTTCTTGTACTCTGTTTTCTTTCTTATAATATATGGAGTGGATAATTGAGTGCAATTACTTGTTTATCAACAATCATTAGAATATTAACAACAACAGTAATACTGAATTGAAGAGTGTTACAATAAATAAATAAGTGATGATAGAGAATACTTAATCATGATTAGCACTGATATACCTCTAATGATAGAGAATGATATATATTTAGATGAAAAATAATAGAAATAGTGGCTGACTAATCCTATTTAGCATCTGATTACTTGGGTATAATGGCTATTTATCAAAAAAACGTTTCAAGTAAACAATACTTGGAAGAGAGAAAATTACCTCTTCCACAACCCACTCTTTAGTCTTAATTTCAAAAGTACTAAGATATAGCAAATCTTGTAAATTGAGATTTATTAAAACCTAGAGCCATTAAACCTTGAAAAATATTTTATATTGTTAAATTTGAGACTTGAATTTTATGGGTCCCACTTATCGTGCATAAAAAAAGTTAATGAGTACATGGATTGATGCTTTATAAGAAAACTGTGAGCACACGGATTGAAGGTTTCGACCATTAGATCATGTTTATAATAGCCTTAGATTGAAATTTGCGTGTTATTGTTTTATTGGCTCGTTTTTAATTAATTCCTTTAAAGGGCTCTTGCCAAAACATTAAATACCTCCATTCTGTTTTGTGCAAATCATATTCTCCAGTTGTAATCTCTTATTTGATAAAGTGAATTCACCTTCTCTGCCCGTGATTTTTACCATCTCAGGCCTTCCAAATAAAATTTGTGTGTTATTTATTTTAATTATTATTCGTTGTATCGACTAATGTTACAAGTAATAACAGATATGATAGGTGATAAATTTAGTTGAACCCAAGTGAATCGACTGAAAAACGTTTTCATGTTTTAGAATTTAAACTAACTAAATGAAAGAGAAGTGTAAGTCTCTTAAATCCTACTTTCCTTTGATAAACTAAATCCATAAATTAACCCAAAATGGAAGGAAAAATTCCATAGTCCCATCTCAATCCTATCTTCCTTCGTGAATGAGCAAAATAGGGTTTTCAGGTGAGACCCAATTAGGAAAATATGACCTAATGAATCTGTCTTCCATGAAAATTTCCAGGTTGGAAAATTATCTCCACTATAGCTCCCTACACTTTCCAAATGTCTGCAACAGCAAAAGCCAATTGAAGCTGTACCTGAATAATGTCGGAGGCGATGTTTTCCGTATCTTCTTCTTCATGTGAAGAAATGAAGGAAGGAAGGCCTCTTCTCTGCTCCATGCGATCTGCTTTCCTCTCCAGTTATCTGAGTTGATCAAAGTCTAGTCAACTAGTGTTCATCTGATCAACATAGGAAGACGACGACTCTCTATATATTTAAACAATTTTACATGCATGACACTCAGTTCTTATGAATTTACATATTTACCATTCAAATTTTAATTTTTACATAAAAGCCGCCTTACATGGAAAGTTGTGTTGTAAGTTATATAAAAGTTAAGATAGTGATATTTTTGATGTGATATGAAAAATTTGTAGGTATAAATGAAGAAGATAAGATTTGATTTATAATAAAATCTTATAAAATATATATGGCTGACTCCAATGATAATTTATTGATATAAATTTGTTGAGTTTATCTTATTTTTTTTAAATAACTTGATGGCATCATTCTTTGACATTGATTTGGTGTCCTCCCCACTCCTTTACTTGTGTGATGCTTGCTTTATCTCAACTTATTTTAAAATGTTAACTATTATCCCATCATATAAATATTTCATCCCTCACCATGTTTTAATTGGTAGAATCAAATAGTGAATAGATATGTATCCTTGCAAAACTAAGAGATATCTACAAGGATATATTAAATTAGAAAAGTTAATAAGAAACATGTTAAATGTTTATCATTGATCATTAGTGTTATATAATGACTTTTGGAATCTTGTTACTTGATGAATTTAAAATTCAAATCCACTTCGTAGAGATCAACTCATAGACCATCATAGAAATCTTATTAGAAGTTGCATTAGAAATCATTCACTTGAAAAATTAAAAATTTGCTTCGGAATAGAGATTGTGTAATTGGAACTCTTCCTTTTATTCAAATCATTTGACTTTTTTCAACTATAGAGTTTTTTTTTTTTAAAGCCTCAGTATTTCAAATATGCAGGCTTACAAAACTTACGCCCTGGATTCTTCATTAAGTTTATTGTAGTTCCGGGTGAAATTTAAAAAGGTAGGCAAGCTTTTTAGATAAGTAATATCCAAATATTTCACCCTCATTTTGCAACGACTTTAAATTTTAGGTTTGATGTTTTCTATAAGTGAAAGATTCTGTGATTAATTACTTCTCCTGAGAATGAGAGAATTTTTTTTATTTACGGCTCCTTATTTAAGATACTGATTATTCAACATATAGTAATAACAATTTGATCATGGGCTTAAAAAATTTATTATCCTTAACTTAAAAAATGGATGGTAAGAGTGCACTAATGTGCCTAACTAATAACACATTGTTCTATCAACTAGACTTGCCATGGTCCATGGTCTACTTAATGAGAAGAGATAGTTGATTGAACTTGATCCAAAGGTTCTTGTTACTAGCCATGGGTTACTTTATTCAAGGGAACCTTAACATGATGTAAACTTTTGTCTAAGGGGCACTTCTTAAGTTAATCTTAACCATCGAATGACCTTTTTGCTCAATCAAATGTATCATATATTTTATAACTCAGAAGGGAAAAATCACAAGAATATATAGGGCTAAAACCATGAACATAATTTAATTGTGTTAATTGATAAAGAAGTATCCAATCAAAAGACTTGTAAAATATAGACATTAAAATAGAAGACACTATAGAATGTGTGAATGCAAAGGAGTATGAGTTATTAGATGAAAGTGAAATTTGCTAGTAGTTCAACATGTTCTTCAACGCATGAGAGAGCCAACGATGACACCATTATAATATATTTCATACTAATTATACTTTGAAAGGAAAGGCGTGTAGCCTCATTATAGATTGATAAAACTATGAAAACATGACATCTATACATGTGATGAATAAGTTAAGCCTAATTACTCATGTGTGGTTTGATATCAGTATTATTTTTTGATTTGGTTGAAGAAGGAGAGTAAGATCAATGTTAAAATTAAATGCCTTGTGGAGTTTTCTATTGGATGCAAGTTTTAAGAGCAAGTGTGGTGTGATATTGTACCTATGGATTTGTATCAAGTTCTAGTAGATCACTCGTGGCAGTATAATCATTGCACACATAATACTGGTTTTAAGAATACATCTTCTTCCACCAAAAATTGGAAGTATATTACACTCAGCTTGAAAGTAGTCAGAGATAATGTGAGCTCATATAGTTTAAGGATGTGATGTTACAAGCTACATTTTTTTCAATCTGTGAGAGAAGCACTTTCAAGGCCAGTTTTGGTTGTACAAAAGTGAAATGACTTTAAGGGTCGATACCAGACAGAAGGCAACCCAAGCCCAGTGAATTTAAAGATTACATAACCTACAACTTATCTCCTAGGCTGCCACTACTTAGGGAGGTCCAACATGTCATCACATCAGATAGAGATGAAATATTTTTGAGCTATTTTTGGAAGACTCTACAAAATAAATTGAGTACTAAATTCTAATGCAGTTCATCTACACACCCATAGATAGATGGCAAAACAATAAAGGTGAATTACAGACTTGAAAATCTCCTTAGATATTTTGTGAGAAAGTGTATCAAACAATAGGATCTATGTGTTTCCAAATAAGAAGAAAAAAATCTCTCCCAAACCAAAAGAATGAAGACAATTCACGGAAGCGCATCTCAATTATGGAACTTCCACGACACCACATAATCAATTATTTCCACGATTATGGGAGAGTTGGACCTCGTGATTTAGTCTCATTGTCAATTTCTACACAATTTGTTTCCTTTTCTAAATTTCCTTCATATTTCTTTATTTTTAACTAGGGTCTTTTCTATTACAAGACTATTCATATGTTTGGTATTCAATTTTGAGAGACTTTTTGCTTAATTCTATGTAACTAGGAGATTCTTTCTCAAGTTTTTTGCTCTTATGAGTGATGTATTCTTTTTCATTAGCAAATAATGTGTTTGTAGCTTGCCCATGAATAGTTGGTGGATCCCATCACCATTCGTACCTCATTGTTTCACACTTCAATTGTTATTATTAGTATGGACAACAATCAGATTGCTCAATCTTATTATCTATTCAACTGTAGAACTCCTCATTTCCCTTCAAAATATCATCAATCTTGTCTATTCTTGTTCTCTCACAATTCCACAACCATTTTTCTTTTAATATCTTTTCTAAGCATCTTCTAAGGGCTCTAAAATGATGTCAGAGTTTATGAGTTCTACCTTTCATTATGAAATCAAGTGATCCATATAATATGAACTAAAACAAATTCTGATTTAAGAAGAATCCATGGAGATGTTTTATCAGAAAATTTTAACATCTTCTTTTAGTTAAAGTATTTTTTTATTTTAATTTAAGTAGATTTCTTTCTCATATGATTAAATTATTATTTTTTATTTCAAAGCCCGTCTTTGTAATAAGCTACAGGGCTATATTAGGTTAATGGGTATATATACTGCTTTCCCTATTCATCACTAATACATAGGAAGAAAAATGTTGCTGCAAGGAATATTGCAATTGATACACCAACAAAATTCCATCGTTTGACACAAGTCTTAAGGTATGACATGGATCTCGTGATAAATATTCAAACCTTGATAAAAAGTCATTCAGAACTCTGATTTCAACAAACTTGCAGTCAAACTGTCTAGCTAGATAAGAAGAACACAATTTTTCCAATATTGGTTCAATTCAAACCAAACCAAGCCCAGTTCAAGCCATTAAACTACATGTGAAAGTTTTTGGACACATTTGAAAGGTCAAACGAATGTCTATTTTGACGAGTTTATAGTCAAATTGAGCGTCTTGACAAGACGAATCCAACGAGCCCAAGATTACTCAATTCTGACATCATTAAGGCATCAAATATTCATCAAATGTCGTCTGATCGAGATGAGCCCTTTGAGCCATCCGATCAAAGTGATTCATTTCTTGTTTTAATTGCACCTAAAACTCTATAAATACAGCCCCACCCCTCTCATGAGGAGAGGAGGGGAGCTTAAAGCTTAAGAAAAAACTTGAAGCATTGAGAAAAAGCTGAAGTCCAACACCACTCCTGCCACTGTCAATCACCGTTGATTGTCATTGATCACCGCTGACCGCCATCGACTACCGCAGACCGTCGTCGATCTCTGCCTATCATCGCTAACCGCTGTTGATCACCATCAACCGGGCACCACCAATCACTATCGATCACCCGTTGTTGAATTTGAGAAACCTAGTAACCCTTTCCTACTTATAGGACTAGTGATTGCAACTGTAATCATCTTTTTATAGTGGAACTCTTCAGCTGGGTCAGACCCCATGGTTTTTTTCCTTTCAGAGTCTTCCATGTAAGAACTTATGGTGTCATTATTAGCTGCTTTCTCTTTTCTGAGTGTGTGCTGAATCTTCATACTACACTAAGACGATAATCTGGTACTCTATTACCGTGACTTTTCTAGCACGCATCAGTAATGAAGGTTAAACCCTCATAGTTAATTATCTCTTTAATATGAGAGAGAGAATTTTTTATTAAAGAAGGGAATCTTAATTATAGAGCTAATAGAAATCTTCTTGTAGAATGACATAACTTTACTCTCTTTACACATATAGCTTTATTTTAAAGGTTGTTTAACTGCGTATAAATCAAGATTTAATCTAAGTAGGATTAAGCAAACCTTGCAAATCAAGATTTAGTAGAGGGGGATTTACATATATACTGCACAGTTCTTATATAGTTGCATATCTCACTCCTAATCTTTCATATTTACACACATAACGCTCAAATCTTTAATATCACATCAAAAATAACATCATTATCATTTTTTAAATATGAAATATGCTTTTTCATGCATAGACTTAAAGCACGAAAATGTTTTGTATGTAAATATAATACTTTAGGTGTGAGATATGTTACTAAATAAACATTGAATGCCACATATGTAATTTCCTAAATTCTGAAAATTGTTTTCATATGGTTGATGCTCAATTTAGTTGAACTCTAGTGAATTGGCTGAAGAAAATGATAATGATTTAGAGTTTAAGAGATACCTAGGAAAATATGAAATGAAGGAAATATAAATGTCTTAGGTCCTATTTCTAATAATACTTTAAAAAATATTTATATTAAAAAGTCTTTTAACTTTATTACTTGCAAATGAAATGAGTTGTATGAGTAAAAAGTTAGATGGACTACTATAGAACTAGTTATATTAAGTTTTTTTATTGCATTTTACTATGTTTGCATGTATTTATTTCTCATTTTAACTTTCATCTTCTTTATTCTTTACGAGTTATCTAGAAAATATGTCTATGTCTATGAGATATGGATGCATGTTATGGATATGTGCATTATATGATCAACTATATAAGAGGTTAGGTGCTATGTTGGTGTTGTGTGGAGTGACACTTACCATTGATCACGACAATTCAGACGGATGCTTAGAGCTGACGTGAAATAGATGGAGGCGGGTTTCCAACGTGTTGATGATCGAGGGACAGGTGATGATGTGATGTGGATTGGGTAGATTGCCACCGAGACAATACATTGAGATATGAGATGAAATATAAATATAGCTTATTGCACTGGATGACTTAATAGTAGAGCATGATAGAATAATTGTAATGTACATGTGGCGATATCAATTATAAGACAAATTACATTGATTTAGAGCTCTTGTAGTTTATCTAGACACACGTCAACCTAAGTCTCCCATCGAATGAGCCTTAATATGCCCTAAAATCTTTTTCTTTGACACTTTTTGCTATTTTTATAATATCTTAGTAATTTGATCTAGTCTAATTATGTTGTATGAGTTTATTGTAGAGATAGATGAGTTGGTGCAACCATTTTTTGGCACTCATGAAGGCAACAAAGGCAGATAATGATTAATAGACTATACAATCGCACGCGATTGTCATTTTACTTATCAGATACACTACAAACAAATGATCCTAAAGTTAACGATGTTGTAGTTCCACCCTTGGCTCGTGTGGACCCCATACCATCCACTTGTGATGCTTCCAGATCTTTGACATACACAGCTCCACCTACTTTGAAGTATCAAAGCTAGCCATCATATGATTTGCAGTGGAGACAACCTCCATCATTTTTAGACTAGGACTTAGGTGACATCAAGTAGTAAATCTTTCAGATCACACCACATTCTCGAGCAATAGATTTTGGGCCCTGCACATGTTAGCATCACATGAGCAATAGTTCATTTCATATCATGCCCAACAGTCCACAACGGAAAAAGGGTGAGGAAGCGTTTCAGCATTCAAAAGAGCAGTAGTATCACCTGCTTCGAGTTATATACTCTAAAGCAATGGAGCCATCACTTAGCCAATGCTATAGGTGGGTAGTATGACATATATCAAGTTGTATGATGCTTTTTGCTTCTTTTATTAAAATTTAAGAAATATTGAACTTTATTTTTATTTTACAAATTAATATATCATTATTACCTGCAACCCATTTAAAAATACTCCCAAAATATATTAATAATCATATGATGTAAATAAATATTCACAACTATTTCACCAAAAAAAAATCTTTTAAATATATTCAAATGGCAAATTAATAATTATATCATTTTCATGTATCTCACAAATATATTTTCAAAATTATTAAACTATAGTATTTTTTAAAATACTAAAAAATTAAAATTAAACTATATTTTAACATAATAAATTAATAAATATATAATTAAGAAAACCAGTGAATATTTGACATTACCTTTATTTCAAATGAAGATGATGTCAATTTTTAATTTTCCTTAAATACCGTTTGTTTAGCATAAATTATTAAATTATCAATTAAAAAAACTTGTCCTTTTATGACTGACAATTTTGTCGGAAGTGAGAGTTGACTAAATTTGGTTTAATTAAATGTACAAATTAATTTTTTTTAACATTTACATTTAAAATATAATTTAAAATAAATATAATTTAAAAAAGTAAAATTTCATGTGCGTTTTAATATAAATATTTCTGACAATGAAATAAAAAAAATAACTTAATTTAAAAATAAATCTGGCTGTTTTAAAATCTACCATGAATAAAATTTTGATCAAAATATTTTTTTCATAATTTTATTCTTCCACTTAATCAAAACTAAAATATTTTTTCATAAAAATAAAATGTTTATTAATTTTTTTCTGCAAAAAAACGAGGTATTTAAGTTTTGAAAAATATATCTTTTATATAAAATTTTTACATTTAAAATAATTAAATTAATTTCAATGCATATATTAAATAAGAATAGAATATATATTAAAATTTATAATAAAAAAAGGATCACATAATTAATTAAATTATCATACCATAAGTTAACTAATAAATTATATGTAATTTTTCTTAAGAAAGTCACATGGAAGGGAATGCTTGCCTGAAATTAAATACAAAGCAAAACATGCTTAATAAGATCCACATAAGTTTTAAAAATGATTAAGAGAACATCTTGCAAATGTTTCGGTATTATTTAATATTGGCAGGAATATTTATGTAACCTAAAATTCGTATTAAAAAATAGCACTAAATTTTATTTTAATTCCTAATTAGCTTGAAATTAAATTCAAATAAAAAAATTAATATTTAATCTCATTCTAGTCCTTCAAGCAAAAAAAAAAAAAATCGAATGTTAAAATTATAGTTTTTAAAATAAATGCGATATTTACACAGGACTTTTTTCGTCTCAGAATTTATAGAAGTGCCAAAATAATTCCGATTATTTTCAAATAAAACTCTATTAAACATTCATTGGAAATATTTGGCCGCAATTTAAACAATATGTGGCCTATCCGGACACTCCTGTAAATTATAAGACTAAAATGATTATATGTAAATAAGGAGGGACTATGAGAAAGTCGTCTTAGATGGTTTGGTCACATTAAACGTCGACCATCTGATGATCCGATTAGGGGAGATTAGATGTTTTAGATTCGACTTGTGTTGAGAAAGGAAGAGGTAGACCTAGGAAGACTTGGGCTTATTGTATTAAAAATGATCTTACTTTACTAGAACTAAATGAAAATATAACACTAAATAGGACGTAATGGAGAAAAAGGATTCATTTAGCCGACCCTACGTAGTGGGATTAAGGCTTTGTTGTTGTTGTTGTTGTTATTGTAAAGGACTCNCGTTGTCGTTGTTGTTGTAAGGAGGGACTGTGTTAATACTTTACTCATGGAATAAATGAAAGAGAATATTCTCATCGAAATTAGATTAAAATAAAATTTAGAAATTTTAAATTATTTTGACANGTTGTTATTGTAAAGGACTCTGGTAGTACTTTACTCATAAAATAAATGAAAGAGAATATTCTCATCGAAATTAGATTAAAATAAAATTTAGAAATTTTAAATTATTTTGACATGTCATCAAATTTAAATCTAGACTTTAACTTCACTAATCACATGCCATAATAATAATTAATGGAACTTAAGTACGTTATTATAATAGAACAATTATTAAAAACGGTTGAAAAAAAATCGCAGTGGGGACAATAAATGCTTTCCAAATAAAAAACGGTTGAATAATATGCAACTTGGGGTATCATATATAAATATATATGGAATAGTAATTGGAATGATGACTATAATATAGAATAATTATTACCTCCAGAATGGTACGTTCAAAGTCTAATAAAATCACCTCATGATAGAAAAAATTCATTTTAGCAAAAAGGAATATTCTCCCTTTATTCTGCATTATATATGTGTTATTGTGGTGGTATTCATGTATTGTTGTGTTCTGGGAATATTTCCGGTATTATAATAACACAATAACATATTAATAATACTACAATAGCACTTGAATAACACAATAGGAATATTCCTCTGTGTTACCGGGTCAGATCACAAGAAAATATGTTTTTTTTTTCTGTCAACTCCATGTAAAGGTGATTCATTGGACTCCAGATGTACTCTACGTCTGTAGTCTGCATGTAATAATTTTTCATATAATATATGAATTAAAATATAACATGATTCCATGAAGGGCCTTGATAATAACTTCTGAAATAATTCAAATTATTTTGATGTAAAAACAAAGATCTCTTAAAACCAATAATTGATAAAAAAAAATTAAAAATTATTGTCAATATTTTAAAATCTTACATCAAGTTTGTATGTTTTTTTTATGGACAGAATGGGTATTTGAACTATGACATTATAAAATTCTTCAGTTTTTTTCAACTAAGATAATACTCATTAAATCTATATTGCACTTTAAATTTCTTAAGATAATCAAATAATAATTTGATGAAATTTATCAGGAAAATTTTTCTAAGAAGTGCGTTTAAAAGTATATATATATATATATNGATGTAAAAAAAAGATCTCTTAAAACCAATAATTGATAAAAAAAAAATTAAAAGTTATTGTCAATATTTTAAAATCTTACATCAAGTTTGTATGTTTTTTTTATGGACAGAATGGGTATTTGAACTATGACATTTTAAAATTCTTCAGTTTTTTTTCAACTAAGATAATACTCATTAAATCCATATTGCGCTTTAAATTTCTTAAGATAATAAAATAATAATTTGATGACATTTATCAGAAAAAAAATTTCTAAGAAGTGCGTCTAAAAGTTACTTTTCGAGTTCTTTTTTTTAGATTACTTAGGGTCTATTTTAGGTAGTTATAGCTTATTGAATAATCTGCTGATACAACAACAACAACAACAACAACAACAACAACAAAGTCTTAATCCCACTACGTGGGGTCGGGTACATGAATCCTTTTTCTCCATTGCGTCCTATTTAGTGTCATATTTTCATTTAGTTCTAGTAAAATAAGATAAGATAGGTGCGGAGTGAAAACAAACGCATAAGCTGCCAAAATGCAGTTTACTCAAACAGAATAATTTACCCCAAACGGGCCCTAAGTTTAGAACATGAAATCTTTTGGAGTGGAAGGGTTTTTATTATTAATAATATAAAAATTTTTATTATTAAAGAAGGAATTTATAAATAAGGATTTATATTTATTATAAAATAATAATAATAATATAAAAATTATTATTGTTAAAGAAGGAATTTATATTTATATATGTACATATATAATTTGAATTATTAAAATAAATATTTAACATGTATTTAGATTAATTAAATAGCAATATTCTTAGCAATTTATTTTAATTTAATATCCTTATCATTATATCACTTTTTTTTTTACAACTTATGTTTTAGTTTATTATTGTATAGTAAAGATTACATTATTGTTACAATGAATAATCAATATTTTGTTAAAAGAATTAGGCCAAATTATAAGAAGGATCACCTAAATAATTCAGATGAGTAATTAGAGCACCGAAAAGGAGCATATATGCGACCCCATACCTAACTTATTTTATAAATTTTATTATTTATAATATAATTATTAATATATATTATATTAAATAACATTCCAAATATTATTATTATTTATTTTATATATTAAAAATATTAAAAATTATTTTCTTCATTAATTAATAAATTGTAAGTAATTTAATTAAAAAATAAAATTTAAATAACTAAATAAACAAAGAAAATTTGGAACTTGCAAAATTCATTTCAAACTGAAATATTTACAAAATCAAACAAATTAAATTAATTGCACAGATTGAACAAATGGCATAATATTTTTAAAAAGTGCTATCTTTTTCGACATCAGGGTGGAATAGCGCCTAAGTCAACATCGAGACGGTGTTTGCAGTAGTTGATCACACTATTGTTCTTGAAGTTCTTCTTCAACATCATCGTTCTTAGTTGTGTCATTCATAGCATCCCATGACATCCATTGACTTAGTTCATTGGGATATGACATAGAATATATTTGTAGTGTACTAAAATTCATGCCAACATCAGAAATAGGCGCATGAATGGAAATGTGTTTAAAAATTAAATTGAAGTCTCCACTACTAGTGGTTGTCCGCTATAGGTCAAATGATGAAACCTCAAATATTAATGGTAATGCATATTCGAACGGTCTTGCGTAACTGGATGGTCCTGCAAAACTAAAGGGTCCTGCTTAACAAGAGTGTCCTGCAAATACTGATTAGGCATGATAAACAGATGTCTCTCGATATTGTTGATATTATGCTTTTTGAAACATAAATCTTTGTGTTCTGTTAACGGAAGATCTCCTTGGAGCATCTGCTGTTGATCGCGTCGCAGCGGAGGAAGATGACCGACGTGGAGCATCAAAGCCTGATCTATGGGGCCCTTCAGTCTGACAACTGTGTTATGAGATGTCCCTGCTTCCAAATGATGTCGACAATACCGATCAAATGTTGTATAATCAATGTGCACTGATTATTCTATTCTGTGTGATAGCTCCAAAATTTGGTTGTAATCTTGTTTCATGGAAGTAACACTTACTCCATGATCCCTTCAAATCTTTCAACAATGTTATTGATATGAATAATGGTTTCCAAGTGTATGATTAGTAATTTTAGATCATTACTATGTATTATAATAGAAAAATAGTTGCGGCTATAAAGAAATGCACAAATTTACCACTATTCTCTTTGCTGGTGATTGTGCATAATAGGTTTCAAGAGAATTAGTTGGAGGCTTCGTTAAGTAAAGCGAAACCCAAAATCGATACCACTACAAATAAATATAAATTCTCTGTCTCCTTCTGATGAAATTATTGGCTCAAAAAATGCTCTACGATTACTCCATATATCGATATATTTACTATTATGCTACTCCCAACTAACTCCCACTTTACCTCGCCCATTGACTCTCTTGATACCTTGTTCGATGGGTTTAATAATTATTGACTGAGTGCTTGAAAACTGACGCATAACACGATTTAGAAGGTGCCGCTCAACACTCTTCTAGTTTATTATTAGAACACATGCAATCTATATGTCTATGCTCTCAAAACAAATGTCATGTAAAAACACAATATTTACATCTATATATGGTGTCCAAATAAACTGGATATGAGATTATAAATTAAATTTAGTTAACAATATAGTTAAGTCAACATTATGAGATCAATTAAAAAATGATTACTATACCTGCTGTGTTTGAGTCCCTCAAGCTCATCCATATGCATCATGAAATTTTGGTCTGTGACGTCTCAAACCCACTCTTCATTCAACCTACACTATATTTACAATAATTAGTTTAATATTAATAAATTAGTGTGTTTAGTTTTAATGTGAGAAAATAATTTTGTACCTGAACCTGAGAGATTTGCCTGTTATTTTCTAAAGAACTAGAACATGAAGAGTTGTCCGACCAACATGTAAAGACTCCCATGCCTATGTTTGAAGTAGATACAGTCATCCACCGATTGCGACACGGGAAGGCTTGGTAGACAGTTTCAATTCTCTACAAAGGAATACAATAACTGTGCCACCCAAATTGTCTAAATTTATCCATATCTTTCAATAAAGATAAATATTCAATGCATACATGTGATATGGATGTATGTGTAACTAGGAAACACCCAATCAAAAATAAGATGTACGCCCTAAGATCACACAAAAATTCACGATTCGCTTATATCATATAAGAATCCCTATAGCATCACCAATATAGCCAACACAGTGGAACCATGACCTCTGCACGAGATAGTCCCATAAAGAATTTTGATGTAATGTTATGGTGTCTAGGATGGTATATTCAACATCATCCTTAGGATGGTCACCCAACAGATTATCACAGCATGCCTACCAACTTGGCCAGCCTAATTCTGGGCCAACAACAATTAGCCCCACTATGAAATTTCCATCTGTCCTTATATCAAGGAGTAGCTGAATTGTAGCCAAGAGCTCTCTACACTCAAGAAGACAAAAGTCACAGAGACACATTTTACGTCTGTTTTCCTCGCTCCTGTCAAGTCTGTCGCTTCCACTACCATGAGGTTTGTCACTCTGACTGTCATTGGATTTATTGTCAACGCCTTGGTTGCCCCATTGCCGTCAAAGGGAAAAGAGATCTTGTAAGAATAAGAGTCACTTAAGGCATTCGCCTCGATACCATCTGTGTTTGAAATCAGGTTGACAGGAGTGGGGAAGAAAATAAACTGACGGGTTCTTAAAGCCAAGAAGGCAAAAGCTGCAGAAAAAAATTCTTGCTGAAGGAGCTCCCCATCCAGAAGGAACAGGGTTCTCTGAGACGTCACGTCTTCTTAAGGGGAGCAAGTTTCACCCTCTGCCTACCACTTTCAAGAAGGCAGGTGCTTATAGAATTGCTGCTATGTTGCCCTCACCATCTCGTCATAATTTCCATGATAAGGTAAGGGTACAACCCACACCTCTTACTCGAGTCTGCTCTGTCTTTGAGAGATTAGCCCATAAAGAGCACTGTTCTGTCGCCGAAAACTTGAAAAGAATGGGCGGCGCGGTATCACACTAGATGAAAGCTGAGATTTTGAAAAAGCATAAATCTGCACAATTTCATAGAGCTGTCTTGAGAAGAGATGCACCGCCACCACGTATTTCTGCCAAACTCTATCTTAGAGAGCGTACGGTTACTGTCGACCGAAACCAACATTACTACCACCTCCCTGAAGCCTGCATAGCGTAGATCGGTCAAATTTCGCATAGGTTCAAGAATTCCACCAATCACCGTGTATGAAAAGCCTCAGGGATGAACGATGACAAAGGACAACTCGTTATCGTATCTGGTTCGCACTCTAGGGACCACGCTTCCTCCCGACAGGCCGACGTTACCAACGAGACGACCCATCTCAAAACATTAAAATCAAAGGAGAACTCATGGAAACTTTCAGTTGTCAGACCGCTACAACGAGAAAAGTCAAGGGGCCATCTCCCTGAGAAAGATTTTAAGTTTGAGAATCCAACTGCCAGTACCATGACTACATCAAAACTCGATACATGAAGAAGTGTTTGTTAGGATCCTCTGACTGACCTTAAAGCTGTTAAAGGGAAATCAATTGAAGATGCCTTGGAAGAACTTAAAGCCGATATTACACAATTAACCAAAGAACAGAGGGATGATACTAATGATGAGGATTATGACCCGACAAATTATATGGAGGAAGAGTTTATTGAAATCAATGTTGTTGAGACCAGAGCTTTTTCATCTCTACGAGATGCCCCTTTGATTGCTGGAGAGGTTGTTATCAAGATACTACAGTGAGTGATCCAGGAGAAAGACGAGCAGATCAGTCCCATGGAGAAATGAATGGAAGAAATAATGACTGTTGTATCAACTAAATAGAGTCAACCTACGGAGAAACAACCGAAGAAAAATCCCGCCCAGGGTGTGATACCAGAAAAATACATTAAGCATATGGTGGAACAACAAGTGAGAGAGGTCTTGGCCCAGACAAAGGGAACACTGATTCTAAAGGGTAGACCCCACTTGGAGGAATTAAGCATATGGTGGAACAACAAGTGAGAGAGGTCTTGGCCCAGACAAAGGGAACACTGATTCTAAAGGGTAGACCCCACTTGGAGGAATTCGATGCGATAAAATATTTTTACTTTTCTTATTCATACAATTAAAACTTAAGGGCTCAAATTGTGTTATTTGAATTCATTCTTGCTCAAAATCAGCTCACGAATCGTTCCATTCAAATTCAATCCAAAGTTTAGGCTCATAGCTCAACTTGTTTATTTCAATCCTAGCCAAAATTCAAATTAATTATCAATCAATTAACAATCTTTGAGTTAAATTCACAGTTCTATCCTGTCCAATTAAGTCTTTGGCTGGATTAAAGCAGATAATGCGCCGTCATAATTACAATCTTAATATAAAATAAATCAAACTTTATATGCTTATCATTGTAGGATACAATGATTGATGACATTAGAAAGAGTCCACAAACCAATACATAAAATTCTAAAAACATTTTTGGCAAAGTCAAGGTTACCCTTAACAAGTCCTGCTGTGAGCTATAGCAAACAGCTAAAACAGGAAAATCAGCTTACTTTTAAGCCAACAAAGATCCAGTTTTGAACGCGAAGAAATACACTAAATTAGGCAAAACATGTCCCTACTTGTTCCCAGTTCTTGCACAAATACAATATAAAACAAATTTTACAACAAACCAATCACATAATACAACAAGCAGTTGACAAAATGAAAGCGCACCAAAAAAATAAATTAAAATTATTCATAGCAGCAGTTTTCCTTGCCGACGCTCCTCGCATAGCTCCTCTCCCTTAATGGCATACCACCATTCAACAAGCTGGAAGAACTGAATGCAGGATCAAGAGATTCGCTGTTCTTCATGTCAATGTAGGATGGTGTCTTCTTATGAAAAGAAGACTGCTTATGCATTCTTGTTCTCTGAGCAGATGAATTCCTCTGCTTTGCCTTGATTGATTCAGTCAAGTTCATGTAACTTGGCTTGCTTCCGCAGATCTCCTCTGTTCTTCGTGAAGCTAGGATTGTTGTTGCAGATGTTGGGGTTGATGTGCAGAAGGAAGAAGATGATGGAGAACTCTCATCGTAGTGAAAATCATAACTTGGTGATGAAGAAGACCGAGCTTGATGATGGTTGTTGTTTTTCACAGTACGTGCAGGTTTCACTGAAATCCTTTTGGTTACACTGTTCTTCTTGACTCTGATCAAACAACTTTCAGAAGTCTTGGAACTGGAATCGAACAGCTTCGAACATGCGCCGTGGAAATCTTCAGTGTTCTTGAGAGATTGAGCCTCAGATGGCTCTGTATGGGCAACCTGCTGCTCCATCAACCTATTTTCCCATGGTTTTGCTGCCATCCACCGCTCTAACCAGCTCCAGTTGACATTATTCTTGCCTAAATCTTGCAGCTTCATCGAAGCAAGGGAGTGATTTGACCTTCCAGTTGAGGAATACCTACATTTCTGAGTACAAAGATGAAACATTTATGTGCCAACAATCTTTATACAAAGATTAACAAAACATCGAAGATAAAGAAGCATACTTGTTTAGAATGGGAGTAAGCCATTGCCCTGTCTCTCTTGAAAGCACCTTCTTGCCTCATCTGTAACTTCACTTTCACTTGTTCTAGTGTACTTTGACTATCACACCAGCCTTCCTGAATATGAGCAACAGAAGAAACGCAATTGAGAATCAATTATCTACCAGTTCTGAGTGAATGCGTGCAGATTAGACTACCTCTGCTTCTTTCAAGAGATCCATTTTGGTGCGCCTGGTCTCGAGCATCTTCTGCACAGCCTGCCCTTCGGTTGAAAGCCTCACTCGTCGAGCACGAATCCTGGCCTGAACTCGAACAAGAGCTTGCATGCACCGTAAGGTCACTGCGGCCTGCTTGCGAACCTGACGACCCCGAACCAAGGCCTGAAGCCTAACAATCCCTTTCAGCGCTCGCAGAGCTCTTCTAGCCTAAAAATCCAAACCTTTAAGCATTTGAACCCACTGTGTGTGTGTAAGAGAAAGATAGAGATGATTTCATACCAGGAAACCACGGAAAGCGGTCTGTATTCTTATGGCAGCCCACTCCTGACGGAGGGCTAGAAAGTCTTTGGGAGGAGCTCGGATAACTGCAGCCATGGCGGCAGTTAAGGCGTCCACGGTGGCCACTGAAGAAGTTTCGGAAGCCTCTGATGCGGACCGGCGGCTGCCTCCCTTTGAACCCCTCCACACAAATCCAAAATCGGTGGAGGAACTCCTCCATAGATTCTTCCATTTTCTGCTCTTATCTCCGCTGGCTCCACTGCAAGTCTTCTCCTTCAGAACCAATAAACACGAAAATCAAAATTTTAAGCATATAAACCTAATGGAATAGTGTGATGGACGAATCGATCTGCTTACAAGTTCATCCTTTTCCTGCTTCTTGAGGCCAATCAACGACTTTATCCACTTCCCAGAACCAACCATTTCACAAAATCTCTCCTTTATACCTAAAAATAGCAGCTTTATGTTTGAGAGTGGAGAGATGGTGGAAGCAGGGAGAAAACGGTGAAAAAACATCGCGGAATGAAGCGGGCTAATGGGGACGAAGAGAACGTGCTAAGCCGTGTTATTTGAAATTCGAACGGAAGTGCGAGAGGAGGGAGTTGAGCAACGGGAAATTTTTTTTTTAAAAAAAAGGCTCGTTTTTATTGGGAGCTGTGAAGAGCGATAAACGGTTGGATGGTGGCCGTCGCATGCGACGCGCTCTCAGGCGTCAACGACGAAGTGGTTTTTAGTGGTCCGGGAGCTGTGAAGAGCGATAAACGGTTGGATGGAGGCCGTCGCATGCGACGCGCTCGCAGACGTAAACGACGAAGTGGTTTTTAGTGGACCGCTGTTCTCTGCGGAAATTTGTTTGAGAAGGACAAGCGGTTCGTAAAATAAATTATGCGAAACGATGCATTTGCGGTGATTGGATACATTCTGGAATTAAAATTTGATGCACGGTCGTCTTTTTATTATTATTATTATTATTTTTATTTGAAAAAATGTTGCATAAGTACTACACACGTACATCCACACTCTAAAAAATAAAATATGATCGGTAACATAAGAGAATATTCCTCTTATATTATTTAGATGTTATTGTGTGTTATTCAGGTATTATTGTTTATTATTCAAGTGTTATTGTATTATTATAATACCGAGAATATTTTCAGAAGACAATAACACCTGAATAACACACAATAACACCTGAATAACACGAAATAATTCTGGAGGAATATTCCTTATTAACAAACCGATTTTTTTTCTGTTATTTCCACGTTGCATGATTTCATTGGACTCCAAACATAATTCTATGTGGGGGAGTCCTGATGCAATATTATTTCTTTTTCATAGGGAGATAATAAATTTAATTCGTGATTATAATATAATATCATTATTCTATGAAGCTGGTTCTTAAAGTAAGCAACTGATGTGAAAACGATAGTACATGCTATGCAAATATCACTCAAATTTTTATGTACATGCAAGCAATTTATCTTTGTTTTTTACGTACATTTCTCATTTGTGTTGTCTTGCAGTGGAGAAATTATTGCATACGGACACCGCATGCATCTCTGCATGCGGTGTCCGATCCTGGCTGTATATCACGGTGATCTACGGTCAGGATTATTTCCGTTTTAAAAAAAAAAAAAATTTAGGTGGAGCCCACCGAAATACATCAGGATCGGTCACCGCAAGCTGCGTGCGGTGACCGATCCGTATGGAATAATTTTTCCTTGCAGTGGGTACGTATTTCTTCCCAAAGAAAGATCTTTCTTGCCACCATAAGCATTTTTTTTCCTGCTTTGGTATTCTTTATCAAGTACTTCTGAAACTGTTGCCTTATGACTATCACATACACTTAAAGGTATTTTAATTTTTAATTTTTTTTAATAATTGCAACACAACATATTTATAACTTAACTTTTCATACATATACATTGCTTCATGAACAACAATTTTCTCACAATACTTTTGCTACACAACTACTCTCTCAAATAGTTGCAATTGACTTTTTAAATAATAATTTATTAAAATAAAAAATTTTATATATCTTCATGAAATGGCTTATTCCCCGCTAAATTTATGTGTAAGTTTACGTTGGTTGAAATTTTTTGTAAATGTTGTTGGAAAGATGTTGTGGAGAGATTTTATAATTTAATTTATGTCTTNAAAAATTATATATCTTCATGAAATGGCTTATTCCCCGTTAAATTTATGTGTAAATTTATGTTGGTTGAAATTTTTTGTAAATGTTGTTGGAAAGATGTTGTGGAGAGATTTTATAATTTAATTTATGTCTTGTTTTGAGGTGGTTGTAGCTGTAAAGAAAGTGAGTTTTCTAAATGATGATCTAGACATAATAAATAAATAGAGTTTTCGAAATTTGAAATCAACTCCGATATAATTACTAAAAAACTCCTAAATCTCAGCTCTCCATTTATCTCCTTTCTGATCACTGAGGCTTCTCTGGATCAGCTCTAGACTTCTCGGTGTCGTCTGCAGGGGTTTATTTCATGCTCTCTGTTTAGAGATTTTCTGTATAGAAAGTAAGTTTTTATATTAGTTTCCTTTATGGTGTAATGTGTAGTGTAAAGTCATTTTGCCCTTTTACTAATCTATAAGTTTGCCATGTAACAAGTTTATATATTTTTGTGTATTATACAATGAGAAATATAATATAGAAGGGTTGTGTGAAATTTGTTACTTGGCTTTTTCAGGCTTCTCTCCAATGTTTTTCCTCTTCTTCCTTTTCTTCTTCCTTAAACGATTTTCCTTTTCTTCCTCTTCTTCCATTTTATAGTATCAAAGCTGCCAGTTTTACAACATTATGGAATCAAACTCTTCANTTAGACATTATAAATAAATAGAGTTTTCGAATTTTGAAATCAACTTCGATATAATTACTAAAAAGCTCCTAAATCTCAGCTCTCCATTTATCTCCTCTTTGAACACTGAGGCTTCTCTGGATCAGCTCTGGACTTCTCGGTGTCGTCTCCAGGGGTTTATTTCATGCTCTCTGTTTAGAGATTTTCTGTATAGAAAGCAAGCTTTTATATTAGTTTCCTTTATGGTGTAATGTGATCTACAAGTTTGCCATGTAACAAGTTTATATATTTCTGTGTATTACACAATGAGAAATATAATATAGAAGGGTTGTATGAAATTTGTTACTTAGCTTTTTCAGGCTTCTCTCCCATGTTTTTCCTCTTCTTCCTTAAACGATTTTCCTTTTCTTCCTCTTCTTCCATTTTATAGTATCAAAGCTGGCGGTTTTACAACATTATGGAATCAAATTCTTCAACATCAACACAAGACAACAAGCAACCCGTTACATTAATTTCAAAAGATAAAGGAGACCGACATAATTAATTCGTTAAAGTTTCTGATATCACANTAACACAAGACAACAAACAACCCGTTACATTAATTTCAAAAGATAAAGGAGACCGACATAATTAATTCGTTAAAGTTTCTGATATCACACATAAAAAATGTGGCCACCACTCTATTAACTTAAGAAAATTATTTGGCATGAAAAGTTCAGATCTCTAAATTGCTTATTGCTAATAATTTTGAATCCTTTTTAGATAACACAATTTCCCCCCTCCAAGGTTCATTCAAGATGAGACAAGAAATTCTGTTAAAAATCAAGACTATCATCTTCGCAACTTATCGATCAGAACCTCGTTGTTGTACATTTTCTACCATCTCTCCTTCTGTCATCTCATACATTCTTCATTTTACTCATACATCAGGGATATGACACAGTCTAGAAAAAAACATTCAATCCACAAATAGAATCGAATTATATAGCTCAAGAACGAACTACATAATATCACTATGGGAGCCAACACTTTGAGTCAATATCTCATAGTCATTAAGAACCTAGTGGATCATATTGCAGCCGCAGGCTCCGAATTGATAATGAGGACATCATTCTTTACACCTTAAATGGTTTTCCCTTGAGCTATCAAGGCTTTAAAACAACTATCATAACCCAAATGCATCAGATTAGTCTTGAGGATTTGTATTCATTATTGCATAGTGAGGAATGCAGTCTAGCCAATTGATACAACTAAAACTTCTAACATACTACACTAGTTACATATAAAAACATAGTTGGTTATCATA
The DNA here is from genome assembly GCA_002079205.1 of Phalaenopsis hybrid cultivar. Lineage (NCBI taxonomy): Eukaryota > Viridiplantae > Streptophyta > Magnoliopsida > Asparagales > Orchidaceae > Phalaenopsis > Phalaenopsis hybrid cultivar. The sequence continues at coordinate 188,705 of JXCR01082964.1, forward strand.
ATTTAAGAAATTTTGACAAGAACAACTCACACAACAAACATCAAAACAACAACTTGACAAAACCAAAACCACACATCATATGAAAAATTTGCAAGAATAAAGGTAACTTGACAAGTAATTGTTGGAACTAGACCCACCTTCATTATAAAGCAACATCCACACCTCGACCCACAACTCTCGACAGCCAAATACAGCCTAGCTCAATCTCAGGATTGGGTACTAGACAAGGGTGCAATAGCTCATATTACTCCCCATTTGGATAATCTACACCAACCATCTACGTACAATGACTCTAAACAAATGGTTGAAAGTAATGGACAAAGTACAAAAATTACACATGTTGGATATGATATTCTTTCAAACCCTTGCAGTAAGCTTAAATTCTCACCATTGTTTAGATTCCCTCATCTTACTCTTAATCTTATCTTTGTTCACAAACTCACTCAAGACAATAACTATCAAGCTATTTTGTGCTCACAAATTCTAGATTCAAGATCTTGCAACCAAAAAAATTCTCCTCTTTGGAACTACTAATCAAGGCCTATACGCGATGAAAACTCTCATCACTATTACTAGTTCAAACATATGACACCAAAGTTTTGGTCATCCTCATTCTTTTCCACATCTTAAAATACCTTTATTTTCACCCATGTATTGATTGTAATCAAAATTAAAATCACAAATTATATTTTTCTGGCAGTTCTACTACTTATGATATTTTAGAGATATTGCATTATGACATTTGGAGTCCTTTTTCCCAAACTTCGATAGACAAATTGAAATATTATGTAACTTTCGTTGATTCATACTCCAAGTTCTGTTGGTACATTTCTCTAAAGAACAAATCTGAAACACATCTGATATGTATTTCAACATGCTAAAATTCATTTGTCTTTTACATTTATTTTTGGATGAAACTGTACTTTAAAGAAGGGTATTCAAATGTTTTTCTTGCAGGTATAACCAGGTAGGACTCATGGAGCAAAGCTGAGTTAAAAAGGAGCAAAAAGGTACTGAATGGAGCATATTGGAACCAGCAAGCTATCCAAGATTCTTACTGGTCAGCATAATTTATGGCTCTTCAACAACAGGGAATATACACTTGTTCCCCCTTCTACAAAACAAAATATAGCAGGATGCAAATGGAAAATTAAAATTAAATATTTTGCTAATGAATCCATTGCTCGTTACAAAGCTCGGTTAATTTTGTAAGGGTTTAAACAACAAGTTATTAACTATAATGAAACTTTTAGTCTTGTTGCAAAATTTTCCACCACTAGGCTTCTCATTGCTTTTGCCACTTCAAAACAATGAAAAATTATGCAAATTAATGTTTCCAATGCTTTTTTTTATGGTAAACTGGATGACACTGTTTTTATGTCTTGACCACCTGGTTTCACAAATAATACTTATCCTCATTATGTGGGTAAGTTAAATCTATCTATGGGCTTAAGCAAGCTCCTCGTCAGCAATATTCCATGTTTTGCAAGTATTTATATAATCAAAAATTTATTTTAAACATTGTTGATCCATCTCTACTTATTATAATCACGGTCACTTTTACATTTATCTCCTTGATTATGTGGATGGCATATTAATCACTAGAAACTCCATTGCAACTCTCATAATTTAATATACACTTTGAGTACTCAATTTAATCTANTCACTGATGATGCCTCGGTTAACATTTTATCTGAGTTGATCAAATTCTAGTCAACTACTGTTCAGCTGATTAAGATAGGAAGACGGCGGCTCTCTTTATTTTAACAATTTTACATGCATGACACTCAGTTCTTATGAATTTACATATTTACCATTCAAATTTTAATATTTACATAAAAGCTGCCTAAGGTGTGTTGTAAGTCTTAAAAAGTTAAAATAGTGATATTTTTGACGTGATATAAAAATTTTGTATGGTATAAATGAAAAAGATAAGATTTGACTTTATAATAAAATCTTATAAAATATATAGGGCTGACATAATTTATTGATATAAATTTGATGAGTTTATCTTTTTTTTTTTAAATAACTTGGTGGCACCATTCTTTGACATTGATTTGGTGTCCTCCTCACTCCATTAGTTGTGTAATGCTTGCTTTATCTCAACTTATTTTAAAATGTTAATTATTATCCCATCATATAAATATTTCATCCCTCACTATGTTTTAATTGGTAGAACCAAATAGTGAATAGATATGTATCCTTGCAAAACTAAGAGATATCTACTAGGGTATATTAAATTAGAAAAGTTAATAAGAAACATCTTAAATGTTTATCATTGATCATTAGTGTTATATAAAGACTCTTGGAATCTTGTTACTTGATGAATTTAAAATTCAAATCCACCTATCTCTTGCCTTGGATAAAATGAAAGAAAATCACTATGCATTGTTTCGTAGAGATCAACTCATAGACCATCATAGAAATCTTATTAGAAGTTGCATTAGAAATCATTCACTTGAAAAATTAAAAATTTGCTTCTGAGTAGAGATTGTGTAATTGGAACTCTTCTTTTTATTCAAATCATTTGACTTTTTTCAACTATATATATATTTTTTGAAAGCCTCAGTATTTCAAATATGCAGGATTAAAAAACTTACGCCCTAGATTTTTCATTAAGTTTATTGTAGTTCCGGGTGAAATTTAAAAAGGTAGGCTAGCTTTTTAGATGAGTAATATCCAAGTATTTCACCCTCATTTTGCATAAACTTTAAATTTCAGGTTTGATGTTTTCTATAAGTGAAAGATTTTGTGATTAATTACTTCTCCTGAGAATGAGAGAATTTTTTTTAAATTATTGCTCCTTATTTAAGATACTGATTATTCAACATATAGTAGTAACAATTTGATCACGGGATTAAAAAATTTATTATCCTTAACTTAAAAATGGATGGTAAGAGTGCACTAATGTGCCTAACTAATAACACATTGTTCTATCAACTAGACTTGCCATGGTCCATGGCCTACTTAATGAGAAGAGATAGTTGATTGAACTTGATCCAAAGGTTCTTGTTACCAGCCATGGGTTACTTTATTTAAGGGAACCTTAACATGATGTAAACTTTTGTCTAAGGGGCACTTCTTAAGTTAATCTTAACCATCGAATGACCTTTTTGCTCAATCAAATGTATCATATATTTTATAACTCAGAAGGGAAAAATCACAAGAATATATAGGGCTAAAACCATGAACATAATTTAATTGTGTTAATTGATAAAGAAGTATCCAATCAAAAGACNCAATTGATGAGGAAGCATCCAATCAAAAGACTTGTAAAATATAGACATTAAAATAGAAGACACTATAGAATGTGTGAATGCAAAGGAGTATGAGTTTTTAGATGATAGTGAAATTTGCTAGTAGTTCAACATGTTCTTCACATGAGAGAGCCAACAATGACACCATGATAATATATTTCATACTAATTATACTTTGAAAGGAAAGACGTGTAGCCTCATTATAGATTGAGAAAACTATGAAAATATGACATCTATACATGTGATGAATAAGTTAAGCCTCATTACTCATGTGTGGTTTGATATCAGCATTATTTTTTGATTTGGTTGAAGAAGGAGAGTAAGATCAGTGTTAAAATTAAATGCCTTGTGGAGTTTTCTATTTAATGCAAGTTTTAAGAGCAAGTGTGGTGTGATATTGTACCTATGAATTTGTATCAAGTTCTAGTAGATCACTCGTGGCAGTAAAATCATTGCACACATAATACTGGTTTTAAGAATACATCTTCTTCCAACAAAAATAGGAAGCACATTACACTCAACTTGAAAGTAGTCAGAGATAATGTGAGCTCATATAGTTTAAGGATGTGATGTTACAAGCTACATTTTTTTTCAAGCCGTGAGAGAAGCACTTTCAAGGCCAGTTTTGGTTGCACAAAAGTGAAATGACTTTAAGGGGTCGATACCATACATAATGCAACCCAAGCCCAGTGAATTTAAAGATTACTTAACCTACAACCTATCTTCTAGGCTGCCACTACTTAGGGAGGTCCAACATGTCATCACATCAGATAGAGATGAAATATTTTTGAGCTATTTTTGGAAGACTCTACAAAATAAATTGAGTACTAAATTCTAGTGCAGTTCATCTACACACCCATAGATAGATGGCAAAACAGTAAAGGTGAATTACAGACTTGAAAATCTCCTCAGATATTTTGTGAGAAAGTGTATCAAACAATAGGATCTATGTATTTCCAAAGAAGAAGAAAAAAATCTCTCCCAACCCAAAAGAATGAAGACAATTCACGGAAGCGCCATCTCATTTATGGAACTTCCATGACACCACATAATCAATTATTTCTACGATTGTGGGAAAGTTGGACCTCGTGGTTTAGTCTCATTGTCAATTTCTACACAGTTTGTTTCCTTTTCTAAATTTCCTTCATATTTTTTTATTTTTAATTAGGGTCTTTTCTATTACAAGACTATTCATATGTTTGGTATTCAATTTTGAGAGACTTTTTGCTTAATTCTATGTAACTAGGAGATTCTTTCTCAAGTTTTTTGCTCTTATGAGTGATGTATTCTTTTTCATTAGCAAATAATGTGTTTGTAGCTTGCCCATGAATAGTTGGTGGATCCCATCACCATTAGTACCTCATTGTTTCACACTTCAATTGTTATTATTAGTATGGACAACAATCGGATTGCTCAATCTTGTTATCTTCAACTGTGAAACTCCTCATTTCCCTTCAAAATATCATCAATCTTGTCTATTCTTGTTCCCTCACAATTCCACAACCATTTTTCTTTTAATATCTTTTCTAAGCATCTTCTAAGAGCTCTAAAATGGTGTCAGAGTTTAGGAGTTCTACCTTTCATTAAGAAATCAAGTGATCCATATAATATGAGTAAAACAAATTCTTATTTAAGAAGAATCCATGGAGATATTTTATCAGAAAATTTTAACATCTTCTTTTAGTTAAAGTATTTTTTTCTATTTTAATTTAAGTAGATTTCTTTCTCATATGATTAAATTATTATTTTTTATTTCAAAGCCCATCTTTGTAATAAGCTACAGGGCTATATTAGGTTAATGGGTATATATAGTGCTCTCCCCATTCAACACTAATAAATAGGTAGAAAAAAGTTTATACAAGGAATATTGCAATTGATACACCAACAAAATTCCATCATTTGACACAAATCTTAAGGTATGACACGGATCTCGTGGCAACTTTTTGAGTAAAAAACCATTCAGAACTCTGATTTCAACAAACTTGCAGTTAAACTGTCTTGCTAGATAAGAAGAACACAATTTTTCCAATATTGGTTCAATTCAAACCAAACCAAGCCCAGTTCAAGCCATTAAACTACATGTGAAAGTTTTTTGACACATTTGAAAGGTCAAACGAATGTGTATTCTGATGAGTCTATAGTCAAATTGAGCGTCTTGACAAGACGAATCCAATGAGCCTAGGATTACTCAATTCTGACATCATTAAGACATAAAATATTCATCAAATGTCATCCGATTGAGATGAGCCCTTTGAGCCATCCGATCAAAGTGATTCATTTTTTGCTTTAATTACACCCAAAACTCTATAAATATAGCCCCACCCCTCTCATGAGGAGAGGAGCAGAGCTTAAAGCTTAAGAAAAAACTTGAAGCATTGAGAAAAAGCTGAAGTCCAATACCACTTCTGCTACTGTCGATCACCGTTGATTGTCATTGATCACCCTAAGTCTCCCGACAGACATCAATATGCTTCATGTTATATACTCTAAAGCAATGGAGCCATATCACTTAGCCAATGCTATAGGTGGTAGTATGACATATATCAAGTTGTATGATGTTTTTGCTTCTTTTATTAATATTTAAGAAATATTGAACGTTATTTTTATTTTACAAATTAATATATCATTATTACCTGCAATCCATTTAAAAATACTCCCAAAATATATTAACTTTTTAATCATGTCTAGAAAAATCTTTAAATCATAATCTTCTGAATATACTAAAAAACCCAAATTAATACTCATATGATGTAAATAAATATTCACAACTATTTCACCAAAAAAAAAAAATCTTTTAAATATATTCAAATGCCAAATTAATATTTATATCATTTTCATTTATCTCACAAATATATTTTAAAAATTATAAAACTATAGTATTTTTTAAAATACTAAAATATTAAAATTAAACTATATTTTAACATAATAAATTAATAAATATATAATTAAAAAAAACCAGGGAATATTTGACATTACCTTTATTTCAAATGAAGATGATGTCAATTTTTAATTTTCCTTATTGTTTACCATAAATTATTAAATCATCAATTAAAAAAACTTGTCCTTTTATGACTGACAATTTTGTCCGAAGTGAGAGTTGACTAAATTTGGTTTAATTAAATGTACTAATTAATTTTTTTAACATTTACATTTAAAATATAATTAAAAAGAAATATAATTTAAAAAAGTGAAATTTCATGTGCGTTTTAATATAAATATTTCTGACAATGAAATAAAAAAAAATAACTTAATTTAAAAATAAATCTAGCTGTTTTAAAATCTACCATGAATAAAATTTTGATCAAAATATTTTTTTTCATAATTTTAGTCTTCCACTTAATCAAAACAAAAATATTTTTTCATAAAAATAAAATGTTTATTAATTTTTTCTGCAAAAAAGGAGATATTTAAGTTTTGAAAAATATATCTTTTATATAAATTTTTTACATTTAAAATATTTAAACTAATTTCAATGCATATATTAAATAAGAATAGAATATATATCAAAATTTATAATAAAAAAAGGATCACATAATTAATTAATAAGTTAATTAAAAAATCAAATGTAATTTTTCTTAAGCAAGTCACATGGAAGGGAATGCTTGCCTGAAATTAAATACAAAGCAAAACATGCTTAATAAAATCCACATAAGTTTTAAAAATGATTAAGAGAACATCTTGCAAATGTTTTGGTATTATTTAATATTGGCAGGAATATTTATGTAACCTAAAATTGGTATTAAAAATTAGCACTAAATTTTATTTTAATTCCTAGTTAGCTTGAAATTAAATTCAAATAAAAAAAAATTAATATTTAATCTTATTCTAGTCCTTAAGGAAAAACGAATGATAAGATTATAGTTTTTAAAATAAATGCGATGTTTACACAGAGTTTTTTTAGTATCAGAATTTATAGAAGTGTCAAAATAATTCCAATTATTTTTAAATAAAACTTTATTAATCCTTCATTGGAAATATTTGGCCACAATTTAAACAATATGTGGCCTATCCGGACACTTCTATAAATTATAAGACTAAAACAATTATATGTAAATAAGGAGGGACTATGAGAAAGTCGTCTTAGATGGTTTGGTCACATTAAACGTCGACCATCNTGATTATATGTAAATAAGGAGGGGCTATGAGAAAGTCATCTTAGATGGTTTGGTCACATTAAACGTCGACCATCTGATGATCTGATTAGGAGAGTAGATGGTATTAGATGGTTTGGTCACATTAAACGTCGACCATCTGATGATCTGATTAGGAGAGTAGATGTTTTAGTCACATTAAACGTCGACCATCTGATGATCCGATTAGGAGAGTAGATGTTTTAGATTTGACTTTTGCGTTAAGAAAGGCAGAGGTAGACCTAGGAAGACTTGGGCTTATTGTATTAAAAATGATCTTTGAGTTAAGGAAGTAAGAGGTAGACCTAGGAAGACTTGGGTTTATTGCATTAAAAATGATCTTAATTTACTAAAACTAAATGAAAATACGACACTAAATAGGACACAATGGAGAAAAAAAGATTCATGTAGCCGACCCCACGTAGTGGTATTAAGGCTTCGTTGTCGTTGTTGTTGTAAGGAGGGATTGTGCTAATACTTTACTCATGGAATAAATGAAAGAGAATATTCTCATGGAAATTAGATTAAAATAAAATTTAGAAATTTTAAATTATTTTGACATGTCATCAAATTTAAGTTTAGACTTTAACTTCACTAATCACATGCCATAATAATAATTAATGGAACTTAAGTACGTTATTATAATAGAACAATTATTAAAAACGGTTGAAAAAAAATCGCAGTGGGGACAATAAATGCTTTCCAAATAAAAAACGGTTGAATAATATGCAACTTGGGGTATCATATATAAATATATATGGAATAGTAATTGGAATGATGACTAAAATATAGAACAATTATTACCTTCAGAGAGATACGTCCAGAGTCCAATAAAATCACGCCACATGAATGTGATAGAAAAAATAAGAAAAAATTCATTTTAGCACAAAAGAATACTCTCCCGTTATTCCGCATTATATAAGTGTTATTGTTGTGGTATTCATGTATTATTGTGTTCTGAGAATATTCCCGTTATTATAATAACACAATAACATATTAATAACACCACAATAACACTTAAATAACACGGGAGGAATATTTTCCTGTGTTATCGGGCCAGATCACAAGAAAATGTATTTTTTTTTCTGTCAGCTCCATATAAATGTGATTCATTGGACTCCAGACGTATCTCTACGTCCGGAGTCCGCATGTAATAATTTTTNGTAATATAAAACAATTATTACCTCCAGAGAGATATGTCCAAAGTCTAATAAAATCATGTTACATGAATGTGATAGAAAAAATAAGAAAAAATTCATTTTAGCACAAAAGAATATTCTCCCGTTATTCTGCATTATATATGTGTTATTGTTGTGGTATTCATGTATTATTATGTTCTAGGAATATTCCTGGAATTATAATAACACAATAACATATTAATAACACCACAATAACACTTGAATAATACGGGAGGAATATTCCCCTGTGTTACCGGGCCATATCACAAGAAAACTTTTTTTTTTTCTGTGAGCTCCATATAAATGTGATTCATTGGACTCCAGACGTATCTCTACGTCCGGAGTCCGCATGTAATAATTTTTCATATAATATATGAATTAAAATATAACATGATTCCATGAAGGGCCCTGATAATAACTTCTGAAATAATTCAAATTATTTTGATGTAAAAAAAAAGATCTCTTAAAACCAATAATTGATAAAAAAAAAATTAAAAGTTATTGTCAATATTTTAAAATCTTACATCAAGTTTGTATGTTTTTTTTATGGACAGAATGGGTATTTGAACTATGACATTTTAAAATTCTTCAGTTTTTTTTCAACTAAGATAATACTCATTAAATTTATATTGCACTTTAAATTTCTTAAGATAATAAAATAATAATTTGATGACATTTATCAGGAAAAAAATTTCTGAGAAGTGCGTCTAAAAGTTACTTTTCGAGTCCTTTTTTTTAGATTACTTAGGGTCTATTTTTGGTAGCTGTAGCTTATTGAATAATCTGTTGATAAGCTGATTAAAAATAATCTGCTGATAAGCTAAGTGCGGTGTGAAAACGTTGTTTTCTGCGTTTTGAAAACGCATAAGCTGCCAAAATACAGTTTACTCAAACAGAATAATCTGCCCCAAATGGGCCCTAAGTATAGAGCATGAAATCTTTTGGAGTGGAAGGAAACTTCTAACCATTGGGTCAACATCTCGTCCATTCTTGAGAGTATTATAAATACTTTATGATAAGTATTTATGGAAATTATTATGATATATGTATATATATATAATACATAAATCAAAATGTTCCAATTATGAATGTGCAAACAAAATGCTTAGATGTCTCTTTGTATAAATTTTCAAGTTATGGACCTAGACTTTAAGGCTCAGCATTGGCAGCGTAAAAATTATTATTATTAAAGAAGGAATTTATATTTATATATGTACATATATAATTTGAATTATTAAAATAAATATTTAACATGTATTTAGATTAATTAAATAGCAATATTCTTAGCAATTTATTTTAATTTAATATCCTTATCATTATATCACTTTTTTTTTTTTACAACTTATGTTTTAGTTTATTATTGTATAATAAAGATTACATTATTGTTATAATGAATAATCAATATTTTGTTAAAAGAATTAGGCCAAATTATAAGAAGGATCACCTAAATAATTCATGAGTAATTAGAGCACCGAAAAGGAGCATATATGCGACCCCATACCTAACTTATTTTATAAATTTTATTATTTATAATATAATTATTAATATATATTATATTAAGTGACATTCCAAATATTATTATTATTTATTTTATGCATTAAAAATATTAAAAATTAATTTCTTCATTAATTAATAAATTGTAAGTAATTTAATTAATTAAAAAATAAAATTTAAATAACTAAATAAACAAAGAAAATTTGGAACTTACAAAATTCATTTCAAACTGAAATATTTACAAAAT
>JXCR01082964.1:199060-221585 GCA_002079205.1 Phalaenopsis hybrid cultivar
CATTAAAAACATTAAAAATTAATTTCTTCATTAATTAATAAATTGTAAGTAATTTAATTAACTAAAAAATAAAATTTAAATAACTAAATAAACAAAGAAAATTTGGAACTTACAAAATTCATTTCAAACTGAAATATTTACAAAATTAAATAAATTAAATTAATTGCACAGATTGAACAAATGACGTAATATTTTAAAAAAAGTGCTATCTTTTTCAACATCTGGGTGGAATAGCGCCCGAGTCAGGTGTACATCGAGACGGTAGTTGCAGTAGTCGATCACACAACTATTGTTATTGAAGTTCTTCTTCAACATTATCGCTCTTAGTTGTGTTATTCGTAGCATCCCATGACATCCAGTCACTTTGTTCATTGGGATATGACATAAAATATATTTGTAGTGTACTGAAATTCATGCCAACTTCAGAAATAGGCGCATAAATGGAAATGTGTTGAAAAATTAAATTGAAGTCTTCACTACTAATGGTTGTCCGCTACTGGTCAAATGATGAAACCTCAAATATTAATGGTAAAGCATATTCGAACGGTCTTGCGTAACTGGATGGTCCTGCAAAACTAGAGGGTCCTGCATAGCAAGAGTGTTCTGCAANAGTTGAAAAATTAAATTGAAGTCTTCACTACTCATGGTTGTCCACTACTGGTCAAATGATGAAACCTCAAATATTAATGGTAAAGCACATTCGAACGGTCTTGCGTAACTGGATGGTCCTGCAAAACTAGAGGGTCCTGCATAGCAAGAGTGTTCTGCAAATACTGATTAGGCAGGATAAACATATGTCTCTCGATATTGTTGATATTATGCTTTTTGAAACATAGATCTTTGTGTTCTGTTAACGGAAGATCTCCTTGGAGCATCTGTTGTTGATCGCGTCGCAGCGGAGGAAGATGACCTACGAGGAGCATCAAAGCCTTATCTACGGGGCCCTTCAGTCTGACAACTGTGCTATGAGATGTCCCTGCTTCCAAATGATGTCGACAATACCAATCAAATGTTGTATAATCAATGTGCATTGATTATTCCACTCTGCGTGATAGCTCCAAAATCTGGTTGTAATCTTGTTTCATGGAAGTAACACTTACTCCATGTTCCCTTCCAATCTTTTGACAATGTTCTTGATATGAATAATGGTTTCCAGGTGTATGATTAGTAATTTTAGATCATTATTATGTATTATAATAGAAAAATAGTTGCGGCTATAATGAAATGCAAAAATTTACCGCTATTCTCTTTGCTGGTGATTGTGCATAATAGGTTTCAAGAGGAATAGTTGGAGGCTTCGTTAAGTAANTTGGGATGATATATTCAACATCATCCTTAGGACGGTCACCCAACGGTTTATCGCAGCATGCCTACCAACTTGGCCAGCCTAATTCTGGGCCAACAACAATTAGCCCCACTACGAAATTTTCATCTGTCCTTATATCAAGGAGTAGCTGAAGTGTAGCCAAGAGTTCTCTACACTCAAGAAGACAAAAGTCACNCTGGGATGGTATATTCAACATCATCCTTAGGACGGTCACCCAACAGTTTATCGCAGCATGCCTACCAACTTGGCCAACCTAATTCTGGGCCAACAACAATTAGCCCCACTACGAAATTTCCATCTGTCCTTATATCAAGGAGTAGCTGAAGTGTAGCCAAGAGTTCTCTACACTCAAGAAGACAAAAGTCACAGAGACACATTTTACGTCTGTTTTCCTCGCTCCTGTCAAACCTGTCGCTTCCACTACCATGAGGTTTTTCACTCTGATTGTCACTGGATTTATTGTCAATGCCTTGATTGCCCCATTGCCGTTAAAGGGAAAAGAGATCTTGTAAGAATAAGAGTCAGTTGAGGCCTCGATACCGTCTGTGCTTGAAATCGGGTTGACAAGAGTGGGGAAGAAATGAAACTGATAGATTCTTAAAGCCAAGAAGGCAAAAGCTGCAGAAAAAATTCTTGTTGAAGGAGCTCCCCATCCAGAAGGAACAGGGTTTCCTGAGACATCACGTCTTCTTAAGGGGAGCAAGTTTCACCATCTGCCTATCGCTTTCAAGAAGGCAGGTGTTTATTAAATTGCTGCTACGTTGCCCTCACCATCTCGTCATAATGACCATGATAAGGTAAAGGTACAACCCACACCTCTTACTCGAGTCCACTCTGTCTTTGAGAGATTAGCCCATAAAGAGCACTGTTCTGTCACCGAAAACTTGAAAAGAATGGGCTGCACGGTATCACACTAGATGAAAGCTGAGATTTTGAAAAAGCATAAATCTGCACAATTTCATAGAGCCGTCTTAAGAGGAGATACACCGCCACCACGTATTTCTGTCAAACTCTATCTTAGAGAGCGTATGGTTACTGCCGACACCGAAACCAACATTACTACCACCTCCCTGAAGCCTGCATAGCGTAGATAGGTCAAATCTCGCCTAGGTTCAAGAATTCCACCAATCACCGTGTATAAAAAGCCTCGGGAATGAATGATGACAAAGGACAACTCGTTATCGTATCTGGTTTGCACTCCAGGGACCACGCTTCCTCCCGACAGGCCGACGTTACCAACGAGACGTCCCGTCTCAAAACATCAAATTCAAAGGAGAATTCATGGAAACTTTCGGTTGTCGGACCGGTACAACGAGAAAAGTCAAGGGACCATCTCCCTGAGAAAGATTTTAAGTTTGAGATTCCAACTGCCAGTACCATGACTACATCAAAACTCAATACAGGAAGAAGTGTTTGTTAGGATCCTCCGACTGACCTTAAAGTTGTTAAAGGGAAATCAAGTGAAGATGCCTTGGAACAGCTTAGAGCCAATATTACACAATTAATCAAAGAACGGAGGAATGATACTAATGATGAGGATTATGACCCGACATATTATATGGAGGAAGAGTTTGTTGAGATCAATGTNGAAAAGCCTCAGGAATGAATGATGACAAAGGACAACTCGTTATCATATCTGGTTTGCACTCCAGGGACCACGCTTCCTCCCGACAGGCCGACGTTACCAACGAGACGACCCGTCTCAAAACATCAAATTCAAAAGAGAATTCATGGAAACTTTCGGTTGTCAGACCGGTACAACGAGAAAAGTCAAGGGACCATCTCCCTGAGAAAGATTTTAAGTTTGAGATTCCAACTTCCAGTACCATGACTACATCAAAACTCGATACAGGAAGAAGTGTTTGTTAGGATCCTCCGACTGACCTTAAAGCTGTTAAAGGGAAATCAATTGAAGATGCCTTGGAACAGCTTAGAGCCAATATTACACAATTAACCAAAGAACAGAGGAATGATACTAATGATGAGGATTATGACCCGACATATTATATGGAGGAAGAGTTTGTTGAGATCAATGTNCTAAGTCAACATTATGAAATCAATTAAAAAATGATTAGAATACTCTCTTTGAGTCCCTCAAGCTCATCCCTATCATGAAATTTTGGTCTGGGACGTCTCAAACCCACTCTTCATTCAACCTACACTATATTTACAATAACTAGTTTAATATTAATAAATTAGTGTGTTTAGTTTTAATGTGAGAAAATAATTTTGTACCTAAACCTGAGAGATTTGCCCGTTATTTTTTAAGGAACTGAAACATGAAGAGTTGTCCCACCAACATGTAAAGGCTCCCATGCCTATGTTTGAAGCAGATACAGTCATCCACCGATTGCGAAACGGGAAGGCTTGGTAGACAGTTTCAATTCTCCACAAAGGAATACAATAACTGTGCCACCCAAATTGTCTAAATTTATCCACATCTTTCAATAAAGATAAATATTTAATGCATACATGTGATATGGATGTATCTGTAACTAGGAAACACCGAATCAAAAATAAGATGTACGCCCTAAGATCACACAAAAATTCACGATTCGTTAATATCATATAAGAATCCCTATAGCATCACCAATATAGCCAACATAGTGGAACCATGACCTGTGCACAAGATAGTCCCATAAAGAATTTTGATGTAATGTTATGGTGTTTGGGATGATATATTCAACATCATCCTTAGGACGGTCACCCAACGGTTTATCGCAGCATGCCTACCAACTTGGCCAGCCTAATTCTGGGCCAACAACAATTAGCCCCACTACGAAATTTTCATCTGTCCTTATATCAAGGAGTAGCTGAAGTGTAGCCAAGAGTTCTCTACACTCAAGAAGACAAAAGTCACAGAGACACATTTTACGTCTGTTTTCCTCGCTCCTGTCAAACCTGTTGCTTCCACTACCATGAGGTTTTTCACTCTGATTGTCACTGGATTTATTGTCAATGCCTTGATTGCCCCATTGCCGTTAAAGGGAAAAGAGATCTTGTAAGAATAAGAGTCAGTTGAGGCCTCGATACCATCTGTGCTTGAAATCGGGTTGACAAGAGTGGGGAAGAAATGAAACTGACAGATTCTTAAAGCCAAGGAGGCAAAGCTGCAGAAAAAATTCTTGTTGAAGGAGCTCCCCATCCAGAAGGAACAGGGTTGCCTGAGACATGACGTCTTCTTAAGGGGAGCAAGTTTCACCATCTGCCTGTCGCTTTCAAGAAGGTAGGTGTTTATTAAATTGCTGCTACGTTGCCCTCACCATCTCGTCATAATGGCCACGATAAGGTAAAGGTACAACCCACACCTCTTACTTGAGTCCACTCTGTCTTCGAGAGATTAGCCCATAAAGAGCACTGTTATGTCACCGAAAACTTGAAAAGAATGGGCTGCACGGTATCACACTAGATGAAAGCTGAGATTTTGAAAAAGCATAAATCTGCACAATTTCATAGAGCCGTCTTAAGAGGAGATTCACCGCCACCACGTATTTCTGTCAAACTCTATCTTAGAGAGCGTATGGTTACTGCCGACACCGAAACCAACATTACTACCACCTCCCTGAAGCCTGCATAGCGTAGATAGGTCAAATCTCGCCTAGGTTCAAGAATTCCACCAATCACCGTGTATGAAAAGCCTCAGGAATGAATGATGACAAAGGACAACTCGTTATCATATCTGGTTTGCACTCCAGGGACCACGCTTCCTCCCGACAGGCCGACGTTACCAACGAGACGACCCGTCTCAAAACATCAAATTCAAAAGAGAATTCATGGAAACTTTCGGTTGTCAGACCGGTACAACGAGAAAAGTCAAGGGACCATCTCCCTGAGAAAGATTTTAAGTTTGAGATTCCAACTTCCAGTACCATGACTACATCAAAACTCGATACAGGAAGAAGTGTTTGTTAGGATCCTCCGACTGACCTTAAAGCTGTTAAAGGGAAATCAATTGAAGATGCCTTGGAACAGCTTAGAGCCAATATTACACAATTAACCAAAGAACAGAGGAATGATACTAATGATGAGGATTATGACCCGACATATTATATGGAGGAAGAGTTTGTTGAGATCAATGTTGTTGAGACCAGAGCTTCTTCATCTCTACGAGATGCCCCTTCGATTGCTGGAGAGGTTGTTATCGAGATACTACAATGAGTGATCTAGGATAAAGACGAGCAGATCGGTCACATGGAGAAAAGGATGGAAGAAATAATAATTGTTGTATCAACTATATAGAGTCAACCTCAATCTCCACACCTAGCCCACGGTGAAACAAATCAGTCGGAGGTCGTTAAGATTGCATACAATAAGAAAGAATCTACATCTGCCAACATGGAGAAACAACCGAAGAAAAATCCCGCCCAAGGTGTGATACCAGAAAAAGACATTAAGCATATGGTGGAACAACAAGTGAGAGAGGTCTTGGCCCAGACAAAGAAGGGAGCACTGATTCTAAAGGGTAGACCCCACTTCGAGGAATTCACTGCGATAAAATGTTTTTACTTTCCTTATTCATACAATTGAAATTTACTAGCTCAAATTGTGTTATTTGAATTCGTTCATAGCTTAATTGAATATTACACAATTAACCAAAGAACAACGAAATGCTACTAATGATGAGGATTATGACCCGACATATTATATGGAGGAAGAGTTTGTTGAGATCCATGTTGTTGAGACCAGAGCTTCTTCATCTCTACGAGATGCCCCTTCGATTGCTGGAGAGGTTGTTATCGAGATACTACAGTGAGTGGTCCAGGATAAAGACGAGCAGATCGGTCACATGGAGAAAAGGATGGAAGAAATAATGATTGTTGTATCAACTATATAGAGTCAACCTCAGTCTCCACACCTAGCCCCCGGTGAAGCAAATCAGTCGGAGGTCGTTAAGATTGCATATGATAAGAAAGAATCTATATCTGCCAACATGGAGAAACAACCGAAAAAAAATCCCGCCCAAGGTGTGATACCAGAAAAAGACATTAAGCATATGGTGGAACAAGTGAGAGAGGTCTCGGCCCAAACAAAGAAGGGAGCACTGATTCTAATGGATAGACCCCACTTGAAGGAATTCGATGCGATAAAATATTTTTACTTTTCTTATTCAAACAATTGAAACTTACTAGCTCAAATTGTGTTATTTGAATTCTTTCTTGCTTGAAATTAGCTCACGAATCGTTCCATTCAAATTAGATCCAAAGTTTAGGCTCATAGCTCAACTCGTTTATTTCAATCCTAACCAAAATTCAAATTAATTATCAATGGATTAACAATCTTTGAGCTAAATTCACAATCCTATCCTATGTCCAATTAAGTCTTTGGCTAGATAAAAAAAGCAGATAATGTGCCGTCATAATTACAATCTTAATATAAAATAAATCAAACTTTACAATGATTGATGACATGAGAAAAAGTCCACAAACCAATACATAAAATTCTAAAAACATTTTTGGCAAAATCAAGGTTACCCTTAACAAGTCCTGCTGTGAGCTATAGCAAACAGCTAAAACAGGAAAATCAGCTTACTTTAAGCCAACAAAGATCCAGTTTTGAACGCGAAGAAATACACTAAATTAGGCAAAACATGTCCCTACTTGTTCCCAGTTCTTGCACAAATACAATATAAAACAAATTTTACAACAAACCAATCACATAATACAACAAGCAGTTGACAAATTGAAAGCGCACCAAAAAATTAAATTAAAATTATTCATAGCAGCAGTTTTCCTTGCCGACGCTCCTGGCATAGCTCTTCTCCCTTAATGGCATACCACCATTCAACAAGCTGGAAGAACTGAATGCAGGATCAAGAGAGTCGCTGTTCTTCATGTCAATGTAGGATGGTGTCTTCTTATGAAAAGAAGACTGCTTATGCATTCTTGTTCTCTGAGCAGATGAATTCCTCTGCTTTGCCTTGATTGATTCAGTCAAGTTCATGTAACTTGGCTTGCTTCCGCAGATCTCCTCTGTTCTTCGTGAAGCTAGGATTGTTGTTGCAGATGTTGGGGTTGATGTGCAGAAGGAAGAAGATGATGGAGAACTCTCATCGTAGTGAAAATCATAACTTGGTGATGAAGAAGACCGAGCTTGATGATGGTTGTTGTTTTTCACAGTACGTGCAGGTTTCACTGAAATCCTTTTGGTTACACTGTTCTTCTTGACTCTGATCAAACAACTTTCAGAAGTCTTGGAACTGGAATCGAACAGCTTCGAACATGCGCCGTGGAAATCTTCAGTGTTCTTGAGAGATTGAGCCTCAGATGGCTCTGTATGGGCAACCTGCTGCTCCATCAACCTATTTTCCCATGGTTTTGCTGCCATCCACCGCTCTAACCAGCTCCAGTTGACATTATTCTTGCCTAAATCTTGCAGCTTCATCGAAGCAAGGGAGTGATTTGACCTTCCAGTTGAGGAATACCTACATTTCTGAGTACAAAGATGAAACATTTATGTGCCAACAATCTCTATACAAAGATTAACAAAACATCGAAGAGAAAGAAGTATACTTGTTTAGAATGGGAGTAAGCCATTGCCCTGTCCCTCTTGAAAGCACCTTCTTGCCTCATCTGTAACTTCACTTTCACTTGTTCTAGTGTACCTTGACTATCACACCAGCCTTCCTGAATATGAGCAACAGAAGAAACGCAATAGAGAATCAATTATCTACCAGTTCTGAGTGAATGCGTGCAGATTAGACTACCTCTGCTTCTTTCAAGAGATCCATTTTGGTGCGCCTGGTCTCGAGCATCTTCTGCACAGCCTGCCCTTCGGTTGAAAGCCTCACTCGTCGAGCACGAATCCTGGCCTGAACTCGAACAAGAGCTTGCATGCACCGTAAGGTCACTGCGGCCTGCTTGCGAACCTGACGACCCCGAACCAAGGCCTGAAGCCTAACAATCCCTCTCAGCGCCCGCAGAGCTCTTCTAGCCTAAAAATCCAAACTTTAAGCATTTGAACCCTCTGTGTGTGTGTAAGGGAAAGATAGAGATGATTTCATACCAGGAAACCACGAAAAGCGGTCTGTATTCTTATGGCAGCCCACTCCTGACGGAGGGCTAGAAAATCTTTGGGAGGAGCACGGATAACTGCAGCCATTGCGGCAGTTAAGGCGTCCACGGTGGCCACTGAAGAAGTTTCGGAAGCCTCTGATGCGGACCGGCGGCTGCCTCCCTTTGAACCCCTCCACACAAATCCAAAATCGGTGGAGGAACTCCTCCATAGATTCTTCCATTTTCTGCTCTTATCTCCGCTGGCTCCACTGCAAGTCTTCTCCTTCAGAACCAATAAACACGAAAATCAAAATTTTAAGCATATAAACCTAATGGAATAGTGTGATGGACGAATCGATCTGCTTACAAGTTCATCCTTTTCCTGCTTCTTGAGGCCAATCAACGACTTTATCCACTTCCCAGAACCAACCATTTCACAAAATCTCTCCTTTATACCTAAAAATAGCAGCTTTATGTTTGAGAGTGGAGAGATGGTGGAAGCAGGGAGAAAACGGTGAAAAAAAAATCGCGGAATGAAGCGGGCTAATGGGGACGAAGAGAACGTGCGAAGCCGTTTGTTATTTGAAATTCGAACGGAAGTGCGAGAGGAGGGAGTTGAGCAACGGGAATTTTTTTTTTTTTTAAAAAGGCTCGTTTTTATTGGAAGCTGTGAAGAGCGATAAACGGTTGGATGGTGGCCGTCGCATGCGACGCGCTCGCAGACATCAACGACGAAGTGGTTTTTAGTGGACCGGGAGGTGTGAAGAGCGATAAACAGTTGGATATGCGACGCGCTCGCAGACGTAAACCACGAAGTGGTTTTTAGTGGACCGCTGTTCGCTGCGGAAATTTGTTTGAGAAGGACAAGCGGTTCGTAAAATAAATTATGCGAAACGACGCATTTGCGGTGATTGGATACATTCTGGAATTAAAATTTGATGCACGGTCAGTCTTTTTTTTTTATTTTTATTCGAAAAAATATTGCATCAGTGCTCCGCACGTAGAGTTAACTACAGAGTCCAATGAAATCACACAATGTGACGGTAATAAGAAAATAAAATAAAATTTGATCGGTAACACCAGAGAATATTCCTCCTGTATTATTTAGATGTTATTGTGTGTTATCAGGTATTATTGTTTGTTATTCAAGTGTTATTATAAGAGCGAGAATATTTCCAGAACACAATAACATCTGACTAACACACAATAACACCTGAATAACACGAAATAATTCTGGAGGAATATTCTGTATTAACGGACTAATTATTTTTTCTGTTATTTTCACATGACGTGATTTCATTGGATTCTAAACATAACTCTATGTGAGGAGTGCTGATGCAATTTTTTTTATTCTCTTGCAGTGGGTACGTATTTCTTCACAAAGAAGGATCTTTCTTGCCACCATAAGCATTTTTTTTCCTGCTTTGGTAGTCTTTATTAAGTACTTCTGAAACTGNGCAGAGTCCAATGAAATCACGCAATGTGACGGTAATAAGAAAATAAAATAAAATTTGATCAGTAACACAAGAGAATATTCCTTCTGTAATATTTAGATGTTATTGTGTGTTATCAGACATTATTGTTTGTTATTCAAGTGTTATTATAAGACCGAAAATATTTCCAGAACACAATAACACCTGACCACACACAATAACACTTGAATAACACGAAATAATTCTGGAGGAATATTCTGTATTAAAGGACTAATTTTTTTTTCTGTTATTTCCACGTGACGTGATTTCATTGGACTTCAAACGTAACTCTATGTGAAGAGTCCTGATGTAATATTTTTTCTTTTCATTGGAAGATAATAATTTTAATTCGTGATTATAATATAATATCATTATTCTATGAAGCTGGTTCTTAAAGGAAGCAACTGATGTGAAAACGACAGTACATGCTTGCAAATATCACTCAAATTTTTATGTACATGCAAGCAATTTATCTTTGTTTTTTACGTACATATCTCATTTGTGTTGCCTTGCAGTGGGTACGTATTTCTTCAAAGGATCTTTCTTGCCACCATAAGCATTTTTTTTCCTGCTTTGGTAGTCTTTATTAAGTACTTCTGAAACTGTTCACTTATGACTATCACATACACTTAAGGGTATTTTAATTTTAATTTTTTTAAATAATTGCAATACAACATATTTATAACTTAATTTTTCATACATATACATTGCTTCATGAACAACAATTTTCTTACAATACTTTTGCTACACAACTACTCTCTCAAATAGTTGCAATTGACTTTTTAAATAATAATTTATTAAAATAAAAAGTTTATATATCTTCATGAAATGGCTTTTCCCCCGTTAAATTTATGTGTAAGTTTACGTTGGTTGAAATTTTTTTGTAAATGTTGTTGGAAAGATGTTGTGGAGAGATTTAATAATTTAATTTATGTCTTGTTTTGAGGTGGTTGTAGCTGTAAAGAAAGTGAGTTTTCTAAATGATGCTCTAGACATAATAAATAAATAGAGTTTTCGAAATTTGAAATCAACTTTGATATAATTACTAAAAAGCTCCTAAATCTCAGCTCTACATTTATCTCCCCTCTGATCACTGAGGCTTCTCTGGATCAGCTTTGGACTTCTTGGTGTCGTCTCCAGGGGTTTTATTTCATGCTCTCTGTTTAGAGATTTTCTGTATAGAAAGCAAGCTTTTATATTAGTTTCCTTTATGGTGTAATGTGAAGTGTAAAGTCATTTTGCCCTTTTACTAATCTACAAGTTTGCCATGTAACAAGTCTATTACACAATGAGAAATATAATATAGAAGGGTTGTATGAAATTTGCTAGTTAGCTTTTTCAGGCTTCTCTGCCATGTTTTTCCTCTTCTTCCTTTTCTTCTTCCTTAAACGATTTTCATTTTCTTCCTCTTCTTCCATTTTATAGTATCAAAGCTGCCAGTTTTACAACATTATGGAATCAAACTCTTCAACATCAACACAAGACAACAAGCAACCCGTTACATTAATTTTAAAAGATGAAGGAGACCGACATAATTAATTCGTTAAAGCTTCTGATATCACACATAAAAAATGTGGCCACCCCTCCATTAACTCAAGAAAATTATTTGGCATGAAAAGTTCAGATATCTAAATTGCTTATTGCTAATAATTTTGAATCCTTTTTAGATAACACAATTTCCCCCCTTCAAGGTTCATTCAAGATGAGACAGGAAATTCCGTTAAAATTCAAGACTATCATCTTTGCAACTTATCTATCAGAACCTCGTTGTTGTAATATTTTATACCATCTCTCCTTCTATCATCTCATACATTCTTCATTTTACTAATACATCAGAGATATGACACAGTCTAGAAAAAAACATTCAATCCACAAATAGACCCGAATTATATAGCTCAAGAACGAACTACATAATATCACTATGGGAGCCAACACTTTGAGTCAATATCTCATAGTTATTAAGAATCTAGTGGATCATATTGCAGCCACAGGCTTCAAATTGATAATGAGGACATCATTCTTTACACCTTAAATGGTTTTCCCTTGAGCTATCAAGACTTTAAAACAACCATCATAACCCAAATGCATATGATTAGTCTTGAGGATTTGTATTCATTATTTCATAGTAAGGAATGCAGTCGAGCCAATGAATACAACAAAAACATCTAACATACTACACTAGTTACATATAAAAACATAGTTGGTTATCATAATTTAAGAAATTTTGACAAGAACAACTCACACAACAAACATCAAAACAACAACTTGACAAAATCAAAACCACACATCATATGAAAAATTTGCAAGAATAAAGGTAACTTGACAAGTAATTGTTGGAACTAGACCCACCTTCATTATAAAGCAACATCCACACCTCGGCCCACAACTCTCGATAGCCAAATTCAGCCTAGCTCAATCTTAGGATTGGGTACTAGACAAGGGCGCAATAGCTCATATTACTCCTCATTTAGATAATCTACACCAACCATCTACGTACAATGACTCAGAACAAATGGTTGAAAGTAATGGGCAAAGTACAAAAATTACACATGTTGGATATGATATTCTTTCAAACCCTAGCAATAAGCTTAAACTCTCACCATTGTTTAGATTCCCTCATCTTACTTACAACCTTATCTTTGTTCACAAACTCACTCAATACAATAACTATCAAGCTATTTTGTGCTTACAAATTCTAGATTCAAGATCTTGCAACCAAAAAAATTCTCCTCTTTGGAACTACTAATCAAGGCCTATACGCGATGAAAACTCTCATCACTATTACTTGTTCAAACACATGACACCAAAGTTTTAGTCATCCTCATTCTTTCCCATACCTTAAAATTCCTTTATTGTCACCCATGTATTGATTGTAATCAAAATTAAAATCACAAATTACATTTTTTTTGGCAGTTCTACTACTTATGATATTATAGAGATATTGCATTATAATATTTGGAGTCCTTTTCCCCAAACTTTGATCGAAGAATTGAAATATTATGTAACTTTCGCTGATTCATACTCTAAGTTCTGTTGGTGCATTTCTCTAAAGAAAAAATCTGAAACACATATCTGATATGTCTTTCAACATGCTAAAATTCATTTGTCTTTTACATTTATTTTTGGATGAAACTACACTTTAAATAAGGGTATTCTAATATTTTTCTTGCAGGTATAACAGGTAGGAGACATGGAGCGAAGCTGAGTTAAAAAAGGAGCAAAAAGGTACTGAATGGAGCATATTGGAACCAACAAGCACTTATAAGTAAGCTATTCAAGATTCTTACTGGTCAGCATAATTTATGGCTCTTCAACAGCAGGGAACATACACTTGTTCCCCCTTCTACAAAACAAAATATAGTAGGATCCAAATGGAAATTTAAAATTAAATATTTTGCTAATGAATCCATTGTTCGTTACAAAGCTAGGTTAATTTTGTAAGGGTTAAAAGAACAAGTTATTAATTATAATGAAACTCTTAGTCTTGTTGCAAAATTTTCCACCGCTTGGCTTCTCATTGCTTTTGCCTTCAAAACAATGAAAAATTATGCAAATTAATGTTTCCAATGCTTTTTTTATGGTAAACTAGATGACACTGTTTTTATGTCTTGACCACCTGGTTTTACAGATAATACTTATCCTCATTATGTGGTTAAGTTAAATCTATCTATGGGCTTAAGCAAGCTCCCCGTCAGCGATATTCCATGTTTTGCAAGTATTTATATAATCAAAAATTTATTTTAATCACTGTTGATCCATCTCTAGTTATTATAATCACGATCACTTTTACATTTATCTCCTTGATTATGTGGATGACATATTAATCACTAGAAACTCCATTGTAACTCTCATAATTTAATATACACTTTGAGTACTCAATTTAATCTAAAACAACTAGGTTCGATTTCTCACTTTCTTGGGTTACACATTTACAAAACCTCTCAAGAGTACTTTTTAAACCAAACTAAACTTTTGAATAAAATTAGCATGTCTCAAGTCAAACCCGTCTTAACTCCTCTTCCTANAAGGTTCGATTTCTCACTTTCTTGGGTTACACATTTACAAAACCTCTCAGGAGTACTTTTTAAACCAAACTAAAATTTTGAATAAAATTAGCATGTCTCAAGTCAAACTTATCTTAACTCCTATTCCTGCCAATCATCATAAACAATTTAATATTTCAACACCCATGCCAGACCAGGACCAGTATAGAAAAAATATTGGCTCGCTCCAATACCTTGTCATTACCTGCCAAGGCATGACCTTCACAGTCAATTATTTAAGTCAGCACATGCATCAACCTAATCTCATACATTATCAAAAATTAAAAATACTTTTTTGGTATTTAAAATGGACCATTCATCATGGACTTTCCATTATTTCTGGCAATATGCTTTTAAGTGCCTATGCAGATGTCGCTTGTGTAAGTGATAACATAAATCACTGATCTATTTTGAGTTTTTGCATCTACATGGGCTTGGACCTCATATCCTGATTAGTTTTATTATAAATAAAACATTGTGATCTTTGTAACTCTTTTTTATATATTTATCATTTCAATTAATTATGGTTAACTTGAAATTTTATCTATTATGTTAAACTATTTTTCTTTCTTATTCTTTCAAGAAGAAGTTAGGGTGGGTAATTAATTCATAATATAGATGCATTCTATATTATCATCACAACTAATTAAATGTATATGTGGCCTCAATTCAAGAATTCTAATTATTACATCTTCAAAAACACATGATATGTAGGGCTGTCAAAAAAAGCTCGTGGTTCACGAACAGTTCGTGTTCGGTTCGTCAATGTTCGTGTTCAATTCGTTCGATAAGTAAACGAACGTGAACAAATTTTTTTCGTTCGGTTAGTTAAATGAACCAAATACGAACAGGATCCGTTCGTTCGTGTTTGAATCGTTTTTGTTCGAAATATTAAATAATTTAAAATAATTATAAATATAAAATTTATGATATTTTAAAATTTAAAATTTTAAAAATTATAATATATAAAAAATTAATCGTAATAATATATTAATATACTATATTAGTAATATACTAATATAGATATTATATATTTATATAATATAAGTTATATAATTAATATATTGTATTATTTATATATTAATATTAGGGATGTCAAACTGACTCTTTATTTCACTAACAGCTCTTGTTCTGCTTGTGTTCGACTCGTTCGTTAAGAAACAAACACGAACAATGACTTCACGAACAATTTCAAACACGAGCTTATTTCAAACAAACTAAATTTCAATCGAACCGAACAAGAACACAAGCTCTGTTCGTTCATGTTCGATTCGTCACACCCCTAATGACATGGATGCCTATTTTTTTCACTATTTTTCTACTATATTCATGAGAAGGCAACACGATAATTCAGATATTACAATCCTACCTCCTTTATGTAATGTCAAAAATGTCCTCTTAGGCTTATCTTATTTTCACATATCTAACACCTGTACATACTTCAATTATTAAATAGGTACCACTTTACCCATGCATCAAAATGAAAAAGATTATATTTTGATGTGACATAAAAGATTTATGTTTAAGAGGATTATTTACATACATACCACTCAACTCTTAAGTATTCACAAATCTGACACCTATATTTCAATTTTTACCTAATACCACCTTATCTATGCATGTAAAATTATATTTCAGTTTTTAAAAAATTAAATGATAATATTTAAAATTTGGACAGTATTTTCTTAATTAAATATTAATGCCTCCTCAGAAGAATGATGCTTAATTTAGTTGGCATATATTCTATTTCACTATCTTACATGTGCAGAACAATGACCAAAGAAACGTACGCATCTTGCAAGCTGCAACTCAGCAACCAAATAATTCTTTTGTTTGGCACGTAAATTTTACTTAATTTTGTCACATGCTTCTCTATGCCCAAATAGAGGCATGTGTACATTCGAGTTGAGCCCACCCGTTCTATTGAAGTGTTCGAACTGAGCCCACCTGTCGAAATGGTCGAACTAGCCCGAAGTAAACCAACTATAGAAGAAGACCATCATTAAATACATTGAAGCACATAAGTCCATCCATATTTGCGGTGTCGCCTGACACTCACGTTACAACCTTTTCTTTGGGACGTCATGAACGACCACAATATTGTACTTGATATAATTTTATAATTATTTGTATTTCCTTATGTATAGGGAGAAGTGGAGAAATGGGAAGGCTCATTCGACTCTTTTGAGGACTCGAACTAAAACCCCTTCCTCCCAAAGCACGATTTCTTCCTCCCCTAGAGATACATGGAAGGTCCCTTCCTCCTAAAAACAAAATCTTTCCTGGGTTGTATGAACATGAATAATATGGGAACATACATCTTAAAAAGATTAAACAACTTCTATATCTAACCTCATTTATACATAATTAAATTATTCAAAATTCTGATCTTTGCCCAATTCTAATTAATTAAGTTTAAGCTCAAACTCTATCTGGCAAGCATGAGGCGACTCTTATTTATAATTAAATAAAATATTTTTAATATAAGAACTTAAGGTTATAATGATAAAAGTGATAAGAATGGATGCAAAATATTGATATATTAGTTGAGACAAGAAATAGAATTAGAATGATTTGCACTAAACTATTTTTTGATTGCTAGAAACAAATGAGTTGAATCAAAGCTAGATCAAACTTGGCATGTTAGCTCATTGAGCATAATTGAAGGTCATTTATTGAGTTAAATGTATGCAAAATTACAAAGCAAATTGATTTAATTGAACCATTTTAGAATAGCAATGTGTTATTTATGCTATGCAAACAACAACTCAGATGCAAGCATGACAAACTTTAAAAAAAACTTCAAAAAAAGATCAAATATTATGAAATGAATATCAAACTTAAATGGTTCAACCTAAACAATCAATATGCTCATAGAGTAAATAGATAGTTTGATCTACTAGTAAATAATTCATAATCATGGTGCATATTAAAAGGCCACTCATCAACTCTTTCAAAAACTTATATCTCGTAAAAATGCCACTCATCAACTAAAATTTACATGATTTGGGTCAAGCAAACCTATATCATGAGAAATAAAATTTTCTAATAGTAAAGAAATCATAATTGTGGCGAATGAAAATAAGATATTCACTCATCCTTCCAAAGATTTAAGTACAGCCTTGCTCACAAAACGAAAGAAAAGTCTTAAGTCTCTCGAACATAGCATAAGAGAAGTAGTATAGAAAATATAGTCATAAGACAAGAGAATTAAAAAAAAAAAACATATTAGAAGATCTCAAGAGTTACATTTGTTTTTTGAGATGATAACTTTGAAATCTGAGAAATGAATATCTTATAATTTTCTTTTATTTCTGTCTCCTCTGGACCGATTTATTTTCAAAAAGACTAAATATTACTTTATGCTAGTATGAAAATTAAATGTCCGTGTGTTACATTATATAACAACCAACCCAATGCAAACCAATCTAGCTTATAAAATCTCCTAGTCTGTTTTCAAGCTATCATAAAAAAAGTTTGATACCCATCTCATCTTATAATTTATGCATGTATATTAAGTTGATAACTAAAAACGTTAGTGGAGATATCAATTTCCTCATTATTTATAGGGAAATTTGGGCATTTCAAACACTTATATTCATTTAAGAGAGTAGGTGATGACCAATCCTTCTAAAACAATTAGGCCCTATTTTGGAGTAATCAGATCAATCTTGGGATACATTAGTCAAGAATCACTCCAAATGTCTTTGAGGCTGATCTGACACTACCTTCTCATCTAAATCTTCAGAAATTTAATAAAAAGCACCAACATTCTCTTAGCCACTAATGTATCTTATTGAGGTATTTAATTTCAAGCTCTATTAAAAACTCAACTAGTTTGTCCTTGAGAAAATACTTCATCTCTTTATTCTAAAACATATTTTATATCTAATATGTTAAAGAGAATATATTTTGTGGTCCTAAGGATATTCACATAGCATCAAATTCTCTAACCCTTATTTCTCTTTTGCTTCTGAAGAAAAATAAAATTACATACTTATTAACTCTCGATTAGTGTAAAAAAATACAAGAAAATGTTACAAAATTTGATCCCAATCTTTATATTACAGCTAGTAAGAAATTTCATCACACCAGATCAAAGGGGAAAACATATACTTGTTATTGCAATCCTCAGGGGAAAACATATACTTTGTTCATTTACAAAAAAAAAACATCATCAAATTACTCATTTGACAACACAAACAAAAGAAAAAATCAAGAAAGTTGAATATGTACACTTCTATTTTACAAATGTACATGTCAAAAAGATTACATATGAATGTTATCTTCGACATAAATAAGAACAAAATGACTCTTTCTACAACTCTGTCACCGTTTGACACTTCTCTACCTCTGGTGCATCCATGGTCATCAATGCTTCCTCATTAATAAACATCTTAAATGATGACGAATGTTTGAGGGAACGCTCATCCAAATCAATGGAACATGTCTGCATAAATTAAGAATGAAGATTCAACTAAAAATTAGATAGATTTAGTGTTTAAATAATTTAATTTTGTTGAAGATGATGTTGAATACCTTAACATTGGTGAGGTCCACATTATTCTCCTCTAGGAAGTTTATGAACTCCTTAAAATTTTCTTCTGTTGGGAGGTAGTGACCACTGTGCGGCCAAATAGCCTATAACAGACAGTACTATTAGTGAAAAATTAAAAAAAAATGATCTTTTATCTCTGCTAGTCTGCTAAATTTTATTTGTTGACTTATTTCAGATACCTCCAAGAAACCATTATTGACAACCAACCTTCCTGCAGCAATGGTGGCTCCACCTGCCAGAAAACTTGAATGATGAAATTTGCCTTTCTTCTTCTGCTTGCAAAAGAGAAGGATGGATATGAGAAACAATACAAACAAAATGTCTCAAATTTAAATTATAAACCAATCCGATCTATTGCATACTTGTCCCACATATAAAGCCCCGTGTGAACTTAACACAAACATCCATTTTGCACCATCAGCAGTATGTACTGCCAACTTAGTTTGCTTGTAAACAAATTTCCCATCGTTAATTGTTACTTCGTACGCCTTCCCCTCCTGTAATATCATATCAAATCAGAATATTTACAATATATTAAGTAAGAACATGAAAGCTTCAGAAGCATACTGGCCCGAGATATTTGATGCACTGCTGCTGAAGAATGATTCTTGGNATGACACTACCTTCGCATCAAAATCTTCAGAAATTTAATTAAAAGCATCAACATTGTCTTAGCCACTAATGTATCTTATTAAGGTATTTATTTCAGGCATACATTTAATTTAAAGCTCTATTAAAAACTCAACTAGTTTGTCCTTGAGAAAATACTTTATCTCTTTATTCTAAAACATATTTTATATCTACAACTAACCAAAGGGTTTTTAATATGTAAAAGAGAGAATATATTTTGTGGTCCTAAGGATATTCACATAGCATCAAATTCTCTAAACCTTATTTCTCTTTTGCTTCTGAAGAAAAATGAAATTACATATTTATAACTCTCGATTAGTGAAAATAATACAAGAAACTGTTACAAAATGTGATCCCAATCTTTATATTACAGCTAGTAAGAAATTTCATCACACCAGATCAAAGGGGAAAACATATACTTGTTATTGCAATCCTCAGTTATCTACAATTTTATATAAAACACTTTGTTCATTTACTAAAAAAAATATCATCAAATTACTCATTTGACAACACAAACAAAAGAGATAATCAAGAAAGTTGAATATGTACACTTCTATTTTACAAATGTGCATGTCAAAAAGATT
The DNA here is from genome assembly GCA_002079205.1 of Phalaenopsis hybrid cultivar. Lineage (NCBI taxonomy): Eukaryota > Viridiplantae > Streptophyta > Magnoliopsida > Asparagales > Orchidaceae > Phalaenopsis > Phalaenopsis hybrid cultivar. The sequence continues at coordinate 218,667 of JXCR01082964.1, forward strand.
ACATATGAATGTTATCTTCCACATAAATAAGAACAAAATGACTCTTTCTACAACTCTGTCACCGTTTGACACTTCTCTACCTCCTGTGCATCCATGGTCATCAATGCTTCCTCATTAATAAACATCTTAAATGATGAAGAATGTTCGAGAGAACGCTCATCCACTTCAATGGAACATGTCTGCATAAATTAAGAGAGAATATTCAATTAAAAATTAGATAGATTTAGTGTTCAAATAATTTAATTTTGTTGAAGATGATGTTGAAGACCTTAACATTGCTGAGGTCCACATTATTCTCCTCTAGGAAGTTTNCGAATGTTCGAGAGAACGCTCATCCACTTCAATGGAACATTAAGAGAGAATATTCAATTAAAAATTAGATAGATTTAGTGTTCAAATAAATTAATTTTGTTGAAGATGATGTTGAAGACCTTAACATTGCTGAGGTCCACATTATTCTCCTCTAGGAAGTTTATGAACTCCTTAAAATTTTCTTCTGTTGGGAGGTAGTGACCACTGTGTGGCCAAGTAGCCTATAACAGACACAGTACTATTAGTGAAAAATTAAAAAAATGATCTTTTATCTCTGCTAGTCTGCTAAATTTTATTTGTTGACTTATTTCAGATACCTCCAAGAAACCATTATTGACAACCAACCTTCCTGCAGCAATGGTGGCTCCACCTGCCAGAAAACTTGAATGATGAAATTTGCCTTTCTTCTTCTGCTTGCAAAAGAGAAGGATGGATATGAGAAACAATACAAACAAAATGTCTCAAATTTAAATTATAAACCAATCCGATCTATTGCATACTTGTCCCACATATAAAGCCCCGTGTGAACTTAACACAAACATCCATTTTGCACCATCAGCAGTATGTACTGCCAACTTAGTTTGCTTGTAAACAAATTTCCCATCGTTAATTGTTACTTCGTACGCCTTCCCCTCCTGTAATATCATATCAAATCAGAATATTTACAATATATTAAGTAAGAACATGAAAGCTTCAGAAGCATACTGGCCCGAGATATTTGATGCACTGCTGCTGAAGAATGATTCTTGGACATTTTTTGAGACTAAATTCTTTACCATATCCAACATCCAGCCTTCATTGTTGTAGAGGAAGTCAGATAGCCTGCTAGAAATTTATGCATTTGGAAAGAAGAATGACTAAGGGGCGCATACTTACCAGTAGAAAAATGGTTGGGTGCTCTCACTTTCAAACCAGACATCATAATAGAATTGCAAATTATGCCCATACCGATGTCTTGGATCTATCTGTACACAATCATTATAAAATTGGTTTGATGAATCGAGAAATAACAAGCAAATTTACATGGCGATTCCTAGACCGGGAAAATCATAGGCAAAAGAGAAAAATATAAACCACAGTTAAAAGAAGATGAGTTACAAGTAGATGGAGAGTCTACTCAAGGTTGTAGTATCCTTTGTCTTGGTTATCTATCAAAATAGGAGTATCAAATTAACCAAAACTGTTTGATCCGAACTTGAAATAAATATTAAATGCGTCAGAAAGTCCAACCTTAACTCGACCCACGCCTTCAACCCCCCAACTTAAACCCGATACAAATAACTCATTTAACATGAAGCATAACAATTATTTGTGTCAATTTCATGTCAAATTCAGGTCAACCTCAAGTTGGCGGGTCGATTTTCAGTAAGCAGGTTAGATTCGAGCTAATTTGCGGTTAATTTTCAGTTAGCAGGTTAGGTTGGCGGTTTAACCAGAACCAAATCTGAAAAATTAAACATGTCCGAATTCCTAACCCAAACCCAATGTAAAAATTATTCCAGTCAACCCAAACCCAAATTTTTCGAGTCGAAGTCGGATCAAATTGGCTTACCGGGTCAATTTTTGACAACCCAAGTCAAAACAAATGAAATTTCACAGAGAAGGATACAGAGAACTCACAGCTTCCAACCAGTGTTGCAGTGCCAATTTTTTAGCTTTATCACTTTTTGACAAGCCCTTCCCAACCTGCAAGGTTTATAAGGCGAATGATACATGATTTTAAGTAATATAATAACAAAATGCTGGAAGGATTTCATATCATTAATAAATAATAANCCCCTTTAACCCAAAATTTTAAAAATTTTAAATTTCTCAAAAAATTCCAATAAATCCCAAATATTCTCAATTTTATTTCTTTCAACTACTAGATGACCCAATTTGACCAATTTGACCATCATTAACCAAAATCCCCAAATTGTCCTTGAAAGACCCAAAATTCCCCAAATCCATCCCAAATGTTTATCAATTTGATTTTAACTGAACCCAATTCCCATCCTAAGCTCAAATTAACTTTTTATATGACCAAACTCAACCAAATCCAGGCTCAATTGGTCTATGATTTGAGCTCAATTTTGATTTGGGTCAAAACCCCAATCTTGACCNCTAATGTAGGGTAGGGCAATGTTGTCCCCCATAACAAAAAATGCTAGTTTATAAGAATGGAATTACATTCAAAGTTGGAAATATACTTAAAAAACCCTATTTTGCAAACCATTCAGCATATTAGTTACCCTCTCTTGGATTGAAGCTCCATATGATGTTCATGTTGGTAGATAAGGCATTGATCTACTTCAACCAAGGGGCAATGAATCATGGAATATGTTGTTGATCTCTAATCATTTCTAGCAGTGAAGAAGAGCCTAGCTCCATATGTAGATTATGCCATCTGAGTGATGAAGAAATTTTGAGAGCCCAGACCACTACTTGAACTTTAGCTTAAAGAGCATGTTGACCTCACTTTTGATTGAGGTCTAGAAACTTCTTTAGTAGCCTAGGTCTAGCCATAGGACTTTCCTATTGACTAGTCTTAGAAAACTAGAAAAGGTACCCTCACCATTAGAAATTCAAAACTCTTCTCTTTACTCAACTTGAAGTTCCACATATTGA
>JXCR01082964.1:232141-249221 GCA_002079205.1 Phalaenopsis hybrid cultivar
TGATTTGACATTATAACCAAATGACCTAGAAAACTTGAACTCTGCTACAACAAGGAGCTTGGAGCTTACATGGTGGGCAGCCCAGCCATCTTCAACAGCAAGAGGATCTACACTAAACATTCCTTCCTTAGCTTTAAAATAACAAAGCCATAGGAATTTGAGGTTGTTTGTCTAGTGCAACATAAATCCTCAAACATATCTTTTAGGCATTTGTACAATCCTGTTGTACAATCTAAGCCCTAACTCGCCTTAGGATTCCGAGGTAGTTGTTTGTCACGACTTAAATCCTCACATCTTCAAGGTTATTTGTGATGATTGCTTCACATAAATGTAAATTCTAATAAATAAAAAAATTGCAGGATGAAACATCTAAATGATTTCTCCTAAATTGAAGCCAAATCATAGGATGGCTTGGGAAGTCACCGAAGTTCTCCTTCGGATCCGTGACATCCTCTAGTGTTTTCTCCTTTGGACTCCAAAACAAAATCTTCCAAATTTGAACCAATCCCCCTTCACACTTCTTAGTCCTATATCTTTGAAATGTCCTTACCATTTGAACTCCTTGAAGGTAATTTTTCTTGACTTTTATCGAGAGTATTCTTAGGTAACTTCAGTTATTTATGATGTAATTAACTATAGGGGCTTGCCCTTATAGGAAGCTTTTCTCGAACCTAGCATAATATATACCCTATTTAATTACTTATATTAAATAGGGGAACTTGTCGGCCAATACATTGGTTTCGCAGACTAAATGGATGTCATAAATTTCTCTAGTTTATTTGATCGAGCCTCACCCTCAACTCTTGTGTTCATCCTTCGGGATAGATACAGGATTTGAGATAAAGCGCTCTTTCATCTAAACTATGAAAATTATGGGGTCAGTTTGACTTCATCTTTTTCAAAACTAAAATTTTTTAAAACGTCCTTCTGAAGCGAGCAACGGTATTTCAATTCTGATGACCGACAGCTTCTTACGGGCAAACCCCACACCAAAAATAGTGCCGACAGCATTATTAGCACAGATGGGGGAATGAAAATAAAACAAGCAATCCCCTAAATGATTTCTGAATAAAGCCCCCTTGGATGTTATATAGGCCTTGTAGCTACCATATGTGTTAACTTTGAGCCAATGTCTTTCAAGATTCCTCCAAAAATTTTTTTGGATGAAGGAGCCCTTGAATCAGACCCACTATCTTCTTTTAGAGAATGTCAGTCTTTGTTATCAATGTTGTATTTCATTGTTTTGGTGATCTTTACAATATATAACATGTCATTAGTACTTATCTGTTTATGTGCTAAGGTTACCTCCATATACTTTGCTATGTTTCTTGCCCTCTAAATGAACCAGAAAATAAAGAAAGGAAGAATATCAGCTATGCATTTCTTCCAATCCCTCTAACCATCAATAAGTTCAGACCATCCATGCTTCACTTTTTTTAATTGTAATAAAGAGATTATATCAAGCGAGACTTTTTCTTGCAACAGGACAGAGAAAGAACAAATGTTGTAATGATTCCTCATCATCGTTACATAGTAGATAGCAGAAGGGCCCCCTAATTGCTTTAAGGTTCAATATATAATCAGTTGGTAGAAAGCTATGAAAGTATCTCTATACAAATAAAGACATAGAAGGGCTCAAATACTTACACCAGAAGGACTTTCCCCACACAATATCTTGCCAATGATACATTTTTAGGTAAATAATTTAGAGAGGGATAAGCTTTATTTATTCTTGGTGATGATACAGTCTTTGTTATCAGCGTTGATAGGAAGTTGGTTAATTTCATTTCTTTTTTCTCTGTCAACCAACTTCTCTACTATATTCATGTCCCATTGATTATTGTTCTAGAACTGGTTGATATGCAATGAATTATAAGAAGGGTGTTCTCCCTCATCTTTAACCAATTTTCCATCTAACAACCAGTAATCTAGCCAAAAGTCTACCTTCCATTCGCCCAACCTCCCAAATGTATATATCTTCAGCATGAGTTCTCACTTTAAACAATTATGTCCAAGTTTTGGAATCTACTAATTTCTTTTTGATTAAAGATGTGTATGTTTGCAATATTTTCTATATGAGAAGTTTGCCCAGAGAGTATTCTGCATTCTAAATTTGATCCAAAGCTTACAAAAGAATATTTGGTTTAGTTGATGGAATGATTTTAATCTCAGGCTAGGTATACACAGCTTATCCCATTTAGTCCATGTTGAACAACCCAGAGGAATCTATTTAGAATTACCTCCGAAGTCTTTTGTGTACTTTTCTTAATCATTATCATTTGAAGAGTGTACATGGGGAAAGAGGATAGCATGCTTCTAATAAGTGTGAGTCTTCCACCATTTAATATGCAAGAGGTTGTTCAGCGGGAGACCTGTTTAAATATTTTCTTAACCACCTCATCAAATTGAGTCTGCTTATTCTTGCCTTTGTTTAGTTGGAAACACATGCACTTCAATGGGAGTGAATCAGATTTAAAGCTCGTATAGTCCTTGACCCACCTTTTGGAGGATGTCTTCAACTTGTTGCTAAATAATGTTTGACATGTCTACTGATTTAAGGTGAGGCCAGAGATCTCCTGAAACTGGTTAAGAATGCTACAAGTTTTTCTAACAGCAAGTTTAGATGCATTTAAGAATAAAATCACATCATATACATAGATAAAGTCATGTCGGCACTAAAAATTTGAGTGGCCGCCGGAATCTAAATTTTGTCACCCGCTTCGGATTCACTTAGTCCAAATGAATTTACTAAACTCAGCTTAATGAGTTCCATACTTTTATTTAGAAAGTAGGAAATCTTGTTACCAACCGTAGGTTACCTCCTCTGAGGGATTCCCGATCATCCGATATAGACATTTTAATTTAGTTGAAATTTTTGTTTTGTGATGTTTGTGATTAAATTTTGAGTTGTCTTATATTTTGAATGTTGTGGCGGTAAATTTTATCTTGATTGATTTTTAGTTTTGGTTTTGGTTTTATGGCTATCCTAGCAGTTTTGATTTTTATGTAGGGTGACATCATTGTTTAACATGCAAGCTTGAGGTAAGAAGTACAAGAAGGTAAATGCGATAATTTAAAAGTGTACCTGTCGATTCTTCTCGTTCCTCCACCTGAAAGGTTAGTACTTGCAAGACATGTATATAATTTTACAGGAAATTTAAATTGTAGGAGTAGATGAAGGTTCAGCTACCAAAACCCAAAGTTATGACTTTCTTGAATCTCAGAAGATCCTAATGGATGGTCTTAGAACAAAAATATGACAAGTTTAATTTGCCCTACAGAATGTCCAATAGATTTCAAAATGCTCGAGGCTTGACCCTCGACCACTTTGAAGGTCTTTTGAAATATTCTGAGTTCATTTTAAACTTATCATATTGTTTCATTAATCATCTGAGGTCAAAGTAGGACTACCCCGTTGCTCAGTGAAACTTTACAATGTAACTATCCCGAGGATATGATACCCAATTAATCAATTGATGTTTCATTTAAAAGCTATGTGAGTGGGTGCCCGTAAGGAAAGTTTAAGTCATTTAAGATTGTGGTGTCCGCAATTAAGGTCAGGCTTGTAGTGTTTAAAGATGCTAATTTCCAATCATGTTATCTTCTAAATTCGATCAATTGAGTATAGACATCGAGCATATGTCACTACTAAGCCCTTGACAATCATGATAGGTGGAATGGTAATTATCAAAATTTTGATTTAAGTGATATGTATTCTTATTAAATGATCACATCATCCTCAAATTTGGGCTTAAGAAAAGTAAACTATTGTCTTTCTAGCTTAAGCCCATCACTTAAGAATCATTTGATCTTAATTGATTTTAAAGTCATGAAGATTAGGAGAATTATAATTTTATTGATGTTGTGCAAAGGTGGTGAGTGAGTTTCTACCTTTTAATCTCCTTGTATTTTAATCATCCAAACATGTTCATTAAGATCAAAATTTCTCATTTTCCCTTGGTTAATCTTAAATTTTGATTAAGAACCAAAATCTAAAATGACTATTTTGCCCTTAGAGTACTTTACCTCATAACTCATTAAACACAACTCAAATGACTTGAGCATTCAGAGTGGCATCTCCATGAGTTAATTGAAACATCAGGGGAGAATAATATGATTTTTTTTTTGTGTTTTTTAAATAATTATTTAAATTCAAGAAAAAGGGTTTTCAAAGTTTATTTATTTAACTATCCAAAATAAAGTCTTTATTTATGAGAAAACTATTAGATGTTTCCTTAAGTCAGAGAAACACTTAGGCAAAATTTCATGATTTTTTGAATTAAATTTTCATTATTATTATTNTGTTAAAATTAAATTTTGATTTAGAACCAAAATCTAAAATGATTATTTTGCCCTTGGGCACTTTACCTCATAACTCATTAAACACAACTCAAATGACTTGAGCATTCAGAGTGGCATCTCCATGAGTTAATTGAAACATCAGAGGAGAATAATATGGTTTTTTGTGTTTTTTTAAATAATTATTTAAATTCAAGAAATAGGGTTTTCAAAATTTATTTATTTAACTATCCAAAATAAAGTTTTTATTTATGAGAAAACTATTAGAGGTTTCCTTAAGTCAGAGAAAGACTTAGGCAAAATTTCATAAATGTTTGAATTAAATTTTCATTATTATTATTATTTAATTTTGGATCAATTTCAATGATTTAATTAAATAGAAAATATTTTTTTTTAATTACCAAATTTTTTTTATATTTTATTAGACTTCTCTGAGTTTAGAAAACTCATAAAATTAAATTTTGTAATTTTATGATTTTTAATTTATTTATTATAATTATTTTAATGAGAAAATAAAGAAAATTCACTTTTAAGTTTTTNGAAAATAACTACATTATATCTTGATCATACTTTAGCAAATAATTAATTATCTTATAATGTTTGGTTGTCATAATCTGTATAAGGATAATGAATAGACTCATTAATAAGCTTTTCATTACAGTGATTTTGACCATATGTTACAAAAAATAAGGACTTTCTATTCTCAAATGAACCTTCAAATATATTTTTCTAATAAAATAGCCATATATAATCTGATTTCTCTGTCAATGTGCTTCTCATTTATGCCAAATAATGACTTGAGGCAATAACTTTTTGGCTCATCTTTGACTCTATCATACCTTTAGTTTTTTTTTTTTAATTTATGTAACAAAAAAATTTTCTTTGCATGTCATAATTTTCTTGATTTAATCAAGAAAGAATTGTTTTAGCTTTTGAGAATCTTCCAATGCCATTCCTAAGGAGCCTACAAAGCTTTGAAACCTTCATGAAATAATAAATTTCCTCAAATTATCTTAGCATCTATTATTTTGTTTCATTGATTGGTTCTAATTGAAGTCTTTGATGATAATCTATTATTAACAATATCCTTCACAAAAGAAAACAAAAATCTTGCAAAATAGATTGAAACTAATTGATAAATTTGCGGTAAGAAAGCTGCCTAGAAATTGAGAATCNTAAGTTCTTAAATTTATTTTTAACTTAGAAAAATTAGGAAAATTATCTTAATGACGTTTAAGTGATTAGGGAAAACTTGTACACATTTTGAACTATTTTTTTTATTTTTTGAAAATTTTGATTTTTTAATTATTTTTAATTCAAAATACACTTTAAAATTAACATATTTTCACAAAAATAGATTTTATTTTTATGAAATGCACCTAATCACAAGGAACTCAGAAATTTTTTTTTCATGATTTTTCTAAGCTTATTTAATTTATTATAATTACTTTTTGTACAAAATACAAAGTTTCTTTAAAAATCAATTTTAGTGCATAAACTAAGCCAAATAATTTTTAAATTTTTACAATAAGTAAATATGATTTTTATGCGCAATGTGGAATTAATTTTGTTAATTTTTTATAAGTATATAATTTACATAAATTAACACAAGGTGTATATAATTGATTAAATATAGAAATGTATAAAATAATTCAAAACATCATAATTTTTTTTCCTATACTTCTCTGACCACAAAAAACATACTAAAATTATCCTCATAATTTTTCAAATGATAATTTGATTTATATAATTAAAATAAGCCAAAATGGCCACCTTAGCTTGAAAATTAGGGTTAGAAGCATAGAGATGCCTTCTAACCTGGAAAAATCAGATAACATCCCCTCTATGATGAGGAATAAACCTTAGAAATTTCAAGCCATGGTGAGCCATATTTAGTCATGGAGAATTGAAATACCACAGAGGGTGTTTAATTAATTAAAAATCATATACTTGGTAAATAATTTTAATTTATGGTCCACATTATTCTCCTCGGTTCATTGAGCAAGAGAATATTTTTCTTTTATTTTTAAAATTTTTCTAAAGAAATATGTGGTTTTTTGAAGTTCAGGTATTAAAATAAATTCAAAAAATCCATATTTTTCTACTTATCGATGCGGCGCCACCTCATCCTATGACGGCTCCGAGCTCACACGCGGCGCTCCACCATTCGACGCTGCATCCACCTTAACTGCCACGCAACCCGTCTTTTCACTCCAAAGATTTGTCTGGCTTTCTCTCCTCCATTGATTAAATAAACGTGTGATCGGACAGCTCCCTCCTCGTTATCGTCCCCAAATGACTTAGCCCAAGAACCGTTCATTGTAAAACCCTAAGATCTTCGCCTAGACTTAACCAAATCTCATGGGGTTTGTTTCTAAACCTTTATCTACTCAAGACAAACACATCTATACGGTTAATCAAGTATGAAATCAAGCCATTACTCATGGATAATTAAAATAAGTTCGGGTTAGGGTTAGAGCTCAGTACCTTTGTCTGAGAGGGAAGGCCTCAATCAGATGGTTGTGGTAGCTTCGATTGGGTCCAACAAACCTCCAGATGAAGTCTCAAGCCCTGGTGAATTATTTAGGTATGATTTCAACCAAGATAGATTTTAGGTGTTGGTCTAAAGTTATCCTAGAGGCTGTTTCAGGGGGGCTTTGATGGGGAATCAACTCCTCTTGCTCTAGAGATGGTGTGTGCACAATTAATTTGAGTTTGGTGGTCTGTGGAGAGATGTTCTAATCTGAGCTGAATGTTTAAGCTCAAAATTGGGCTCTCACAGTGGGAATCGGTGGGGGAAAATGGTTGGCTTAAGCTGAAGAATGCTTGAAGAGACTTTGGTTAGATTTTGGCAGAGTTTCCCTAAGGATTTGGAGCAGCTCTCTTTTGGCCATGAAGAAGATGGTTTAATTAGACGGGCTTAAGGTGTAGCTCAGGGCCAGTTGATGGGTGCAAGGAGTTGCTTAGGTGGAGGGCTGAGGAGCTCTAAAGAGCAGCTAAGGTGAGCTGGCCTCTAAGGTTAAAATTGGGTTTGATTTAGGGGTGGTGGCTCACGACTTTGGCATTTTCCAGCAAGTATGGTGATTAGCCAGAGCAGGGAAGGTGGTCAGGTGAGCCAGGGAGAGGGTTAATTATGATTAACCCTCAATGGTTTATCATGATGGAGGAGATTTCTTGGTTAAGGCCAAAAAATGGGATGAAATCCCTTAATTTAGAGACCCATTGGTCCATAGCTCACTTGGGTGGATTTAGGGTGGTTCAGCCTGCTCCAAAGGAGGTGCTTAGTGGCTGTGGGGGTCCTTGGTTGACCAATTTGGTTTGATTAAGTCAATTTAGGTGAAAGGGTCTACTTGGGTCAAGTGGCTTGATGTGGGTTTTGGGTTGAGCTATCCAAGCTATTGAGCACAATTTATTGAGCAATTTTTTGTGGTTAATTTTTATGACGAGTTTAGAAAAGATTTGGAGTGATTTTAAATTGTTTTGGAGGTTCAATTTGGAGGATTTTGGACATTTGGTCAATTTGGGGGTGTTTGGTTAGACTTGGGTTCAAGTTAGGCTAAGGTTAGGTTAGGTCCAAATTGATGGTTCAAAATGGTCTATAGGAATGTCATAAAGTTTTTTCAACATAAATTGGGTGTCAATTTTGGCTTAGGGCATTCAATTTGGTGGAATTTGAAGACACAACCAATTTGGGGCAATTTTTTGGCTTTTGAATGTGGGTTGAAATTGAGTGAAATTGAGGTTTGAACAAGGCCAATTGAAAGTAAAATTTGATGTGTAGTATTGTTAGGAAGAATTTAGGATTCAAATTTGGGTAATTGAGTGGATCATATGGTTCAATTAGGTGGATTAAGTCATAGGGTCAAAATTGGGGGTTTAATATGGATCAAAATTAAGCTCAGAGCATGGGTCAATTAGGCTTGGACTTGGTTTTAATTGATCATATGAAAGATAAATTTGAGTTTATAATTGAAATTGGGGAGGATTGGGGGCAAATTGATGGGTATGTGAGGTGAATTCGGAGAAATTGGGCCTTTAAAGGCAACTTGAGGCTTTTTGGTCAAAGTGGTCAAATTGACCAAATTGGGTTCAATTAAAGGGTCCAAATCGATTTTGGGGACATCTGAAATGATTTTGAGGGTTTTGTGAAAGTTTGAGCTACCAAGGGTATTTTTATAATTTTGGCAAATTTGAGGGTTTTTGGGGAATTTTAAAATATTTGGGATGTTTTGGGCAATTTAGGTAGTTTAAAATGGTTTGAAATGATTTTTTAATAAGTTTGGGTATTTTGGATGAATTTGAGAATTTTGGTCAAATTTAGGGTTTCAAGAGCATTTAGGTAATTTGGGTGGATTTGGGGCAAAAGACCAAGTTGGATATTTTGGTAGAATTATGGTGTCAACCACCTTATATGAGCTAGACCAATGAAATCCCCATTTGGTTCCTCTATGCACTGATCTTAGCTAAACCTTAGCCTAGGGTTAGTGTGTCAGGGGACCATCTACATGAGTTTCCAAAAAGATTAAGGGATCAAAGTCAACAAATCTTGGTTTTAGGGTTGTTAGTGAAAGTGGGTGCAAGTGAGTGCAAGTGAGTGAACTAGCTCTAGACCAACACCCATGGTCAACCTTAAGGCCAAGCAGTCCTATGGGGACTCCCCTTTAGCTTCCTCTATAGTGGCCCCACCTACTAAGTGCTAGAGGTTAGGATACAATATATAGAACTTCAAGTTGAGCACAGAAGAGTTCAAAATTTCTAAAGGTGAGGGTTCCTTTTATAGTTTTATAGGAATAGTCAGTAGGAAAGTCCTATGGCTAGACCTTAGGCTACTAAAGAGGGAAAACTAAACTTCAACCAAAAGTGAGGGCAATAAGTCACTAACTATGTTGGAAGCCTTATATGAATGTTTGATATAATCATGAATCTGATGATCATGATTTAGTTGCATTGACAGATAGTCCATAGGAAGTATGAAGATAGATGGAGATAAAATGCCACCTTATTTTATCCCTCTGAATGCTTGGAAGAACCCATGTAAACTCCCATTGACCATAATAATATAGTAATTATTATGCAACTATATGTAAGTAAGATCACAAAAATTCTGATTAAATCTCATAACTTTAAGCAACCCTACAATGAACTACTGACTGATGGAGTCATAAGTTTTTTTAAGGTTGTTGACCTCACTTTTGGTTGAGGTCTAGAAACTTCTTTAGTAGCCTAGGTCTAGCCATAGGACTTTNTTCAGCTTGCAGTATATTGACCAGTCAGAGTCAAGAAGTCAATGGTCAAGAGTCAGAGGCTAATTATTTATGGCTACGTGGTTTTAGCTTTGTTGAAATTAGAAATTACGTGGCTGTCTGTAAATGCAGAGTTTTTTATCAGTCGTCGAACAATTTTTTTTTGGGGCATTTACATAAATACCACCCAATCCTATGTATTTACATATCTAGCTAAAACCTAATCTTTACTTTTTTACATTTATAGCATCAAAATCTTTTTTCTCTCCTCAAAAATATCAGTATTATAATTTTGAAGGAGAAGAAATACAATTTTGCATGAATAGATTGGGTGATATTATGTATATCAAAATTGAAATTTAGGAATTAGACATATATATATATACATAAAAGTTGAGTATTAAGTATAGGGCTGTCAAAATGGCTCGTTGTTCGCGAACAGCTCATGTTCGGCTCGTTAAGAAGCTCGTTTTCGGCTNCTTGAACAATTTTTTTTTTGGGGCATTTACATAAATACCACCCAATCCTATGTATTTACATATCTAGCTAGAACCTAATCTTTACTTTTTTTACATTTATAGCATCAAAATCTTTCTTCTCTCCTAAAAAATATCACTATTATAATTTTGAAGGAAATGAAATACAATTTTGCATGCATAGATTGGGTATTAAGTATGCAAATCCTCTTTTTTTTTTGGGACAATTTCATGCACACCACTGGAAACTTGCTATTTACAAATCGACCATGTTCTTTCATCTAATTTTCAAATTCTCACACGAATTAAAAATTCATGGTAAAATCCTAACACATATTTTTCATTTTTATCAAAATCTCAATAGTTTGATCGTGACACACATAAATATATTAGTTCGGCGGTTCAAAAAAATTACCTAGATAATTAATTTGTAAATATCAATATTTTAGGTGATCTATACGTAATTATCTTTTTTTTAGATATAGGAAAGCAAGTTGGAGGAGGCAGAAGGAAACCTTTTANATGCAAATCCTCCTTTTTTTGGGACAATTTCATGCACACCACTGGAAACTTGCTATTTACAAATCGACCATGCTCTTTCATCTAATTTTCAAATTCTCAATCGAAGATCAAAATTCATGGCATATTTTTCATTTTTATCAAAATCTCAATAGTTTGATCGTGACACACATAAATATATCAGTTCGGCAGTTCAAAAAAATTACCTAGATAATCAATTTGTAAATATCAATATTTTATGTGATCTATACGTAATTATCTTTTTTTTAGATATAGGAAAGCAAGTTGGAGGAGGCAGAAGGAAACCTTTTAAAGAATATAATACAAAAGAAAAAACTAGTTAGAAATTAGAATCGTATTTCAGTATGATACATTTTATACTAATTAAATTTATTTTAAAATAAAAAAAAAATCATGGTTAATCAATCAAAACATCGGAGTATTGCCATGCAAAATAATTGTCTATTGATAGCCCTATACTAGTTGTCACTTTAATTGTAAGCAAAGCTCCTCAGATCAAGAGTATTATTAGGTAACCCCCAAGATGCAATTAGTCAAGAGGGATACGTCCCCTTGAGAGCACTTCAAACCCCAGAATAGGCAAGCACACCTGAATCTTTGGTTGCAAGTAATTCTCATTATGATACAATGATGGACAAGTTAGCGACTCATTTAAAAATAAAAAGAGAAAGGAATTAAAACAAATTGGCGTAGCTACGCTGGATGGCAACATATTTATGTCTTGGATTAGTGCAATTATGTCTCCTCCTCTATCTTCTAATCGCATTTATGTCAAGAGGACCACACATAATTATGCTAGGAAGTAGTGTAGGTACGGTAGTCCCTACTTTTGTCCAACTTCATATTTTGGCTTCTCAAAGCACGCTTAACACCTATAAACTGCAAAATATAGCCAAAATATATTCCACAAGACTAAAGTTATCATAATGAAGAATGAAAGGATGGAATTTATGATGAAAAATATCACAAATTTGATTCACTTCAGTCTACAAGATGAAGGAGGAGCCATATGATAGCAATCACTATAAGATTATGCTTGTTGTGAAAGGAGTTCAACATGAATGAGTGAACTACAGTGAGATTTTGTTTTCCTTTGGTGTAGATGATAATTGTCAGAGATGCTGAACTTGGCAGCAGAGGAAGATCTACATTAGGAGCAGATTGATGTAAATACAATCTTTTTACATGGAGATTTGGAAGAGGAATTGCACATAATGGAACCATAGGGCTACAAGCTTTAAGGGAAAGAAAATTTTGGCTGCAGGTTGAAGAAGATCATATATGGCTTGAAGCATGCACCGAGATAGTGGTATAGAAGGTTTGACATGTTCATCTCTATCAGTAGGTACACAAACTGGCAGACAGACTATTGTTACTTCATCAAAAACTTTGATGATTAAAATATCTTGCTACTTTATATGTGAATGACATTCATTACAGGGTAGATATGGTGAAAAGCATGGACTTGAAGGAGCAATTATCAAATTATTCGAGATGAAGCATTTATGTCCAACTAAGAAGATCCTCGGGATGATAATCAATAGAGAAAGAAGTGCATATATACTGAAGTTGTCACATGAAGAACATTTTGAGAAAATTCTATACAAATTTAACATGAGTGAGACAAAATCAGCGTGCACTCCTTTAGGTAGTCACTTCAAGCAATCTAAGGAATTATCGCCTAAGTCTAAGGCAAAGCAAGCACAGATGGGGAGAACTCCATAAACTTTAGTAGTTGACAGTATGATGTATTCTATTATATGTATAAGAACAGATATTGCATATACAGTAAGAGTTTTCAACAGGTATATGACTAATCCAAGAAAGTGACATTGGGAGGCGATGAAGTGGATTCTTAGATACTTAATGGGAACAATTAACATGACACTTTATTTTGAAAGTGCAGTTATCAGTCTATATAGATTTCTAAATTCAGATATGACATAAGATTTAAATGTTAGAAGAAGTATGATAAGAAATACCTTCATATTATGGAACTTAGATGGAAGTTGTGTTTCAAGGCTGCAAAACATTTTTGCACTTTCAACTATGGAAGTTGAATGCATTGTTGTCATTAAGGCCAACAAAGAAAGAGATGGCTTGATTGTAGAGATTTATGGTAGAACTGGACAAGAATCAGTGAATCGAAAAGTTTCGTAGTGATAATATGAGTGTTATTCTCCTTGCAAAGAATGCATCTTTTCATACTGTGATAAAAGTTATTCAGCTAAGGTATCACTTTTTTTGCTCTCTCCTAGAAGATGGGTTATTGTTCTTGGAGAAGATACATACAACTTAGAATCCTGTCGATATGTTGACTAAGGTGATGACTAATGAAAAATTGGTGCTATGTTTAGCTTCAGTTGGAGTCCAGAAATGTTGAGACCCACACTATGGTACATGATTATGAAGATCGTTTAGATGTTAATACATTCAGATGTTAGTAAGTATTTGGAGAAGAGTAGTTGGGTGTTATCCGTCCTTAAGGGGAAGATTGTTGAGATATGGAAACTGAAAGAGCAGATATACAAAATAGGAATCCCATGCTGGCGTAATCATGCTCAGCATGGTGTACATACGCCACATTTGTCTTTCATTCCAGGGTGGTGTAATTATGTCGGGAAGTAGCATGCTTACACCGTAGTTTTCTTCGTTCCATGCTTCAGAAAAGAGTGGCTAGCATAATTACGTTGATTAGTGTCATGATTATGCTAGGTGTGGTTTGTCTCCCAATTCAATTTTTAAACCATCGATTCAGAGCGATGACATAATGATTCTCTCTGGCGAGTCACTACAGCGCGTGTTGAACTCTTGCAGAGCTTTGCGTGGAGCGTTGGAGGTGAATTTTGGAGCATGTGATTTCTCTTATGCGATCAAGAGAAGTTTTAGAGCAAAATTACTGTAAATTCAAGTGAAATAGAGACAAGATTTGAGCAGTAAAAATTTTTATACATTCCCTATTCACACTGAAATTTTAGGTGGTGTGACTCCATGAATTTTTCCCATTTTTGAGTTTTTGTATGTTATAAATCTTGATTTATTTTTTGGGATTACTTTGTTGTTCGTATCTGTTCAAGATTTCTCAAATTGGCATGATCATTTTTCCACGGTGTGATTTTGATTTTAGTAAATCGATTGAAGCCCCAAGTTCCCATCCCAAAACATAGCACATTATTTTGTTAAAAAATTAAAATTTATTGTGGTGTGAGCCTTGTATTTCATATTTATTTTCTTAAAAAATTAATTGCTATTAAATCCTGAAATAACACCCCAAATTGAATCAACTTAAATTAACTGGATCTGATAAATTCGGACGTATCGATTCAGTAAATCTTATTTCAAGGGAATCCTTTACAGATTGCAAATTGCAACCTTTATTGTGATTTCANGAAGAACTCAACGAAGAAATGCCGACCAGAAAAAACAAAGAGCTTTGGCCAAAACCAAGAAAGAAAAAGAAAAGTTGTTTGCAATCCTAGAGGGGTACATGTGTAATGTCAACATGAAGGAGTCTTCTGATAGTCTGCCATTGACGGAAGAGGAAGTACAATCGAGACAGCTTCCTGAACCATCACCAGTATGGGCTCACTCCGATGCCAGTTCGGTTTGTTCTACTTGTCATTCCACAACACTTGAACAAGGACAATCTGCAGGAGCATTTGTAGAATGTTCACGTTGCAATGTTTTACATCTAGAACAATATTGTAATTATGATGATTACTTATCAGCTAATGAACTGATAAGATATGATGATCTGTCCATAGATGATGCAAATACAATTCAATATTATCCATGGGATATCTATCATGTGCCAGCTCAAGTTGAGGCGTATAATCCAGTGGGAGCATTACCACCACTGACATGGCAGCCGATTATTGATAATCGGTTAAATGATGAAACACATTATCCAGCATATCCAAGCAATGTTGAGCTTGCAAAGATCCATAAAACGTTAAATGCAACGTTTTTGAACATTTTGAAATAATTGATGGAGAATATGTCAATATTCTGGAAGGATTGGACGTTAAATGTAACGTTTTTGAACATTTTGAAATAATTGATGGAGAATATGTCAATATTCTGGAAGGCTTGGAATTGTACACAGAAGTCTTCTCTCTAATGGAACAACAAGAGGTACTTGATTGTGTGTTTGATCTCCAAATTAGAGGCAAAGCAGGGTTGCTATATGGGAGAACATATTCAGAGCCTAAAAAATGGATGAGAGGCAATGGTCGCATCACGATACAATGCGGCTGTTGTTATAATTATAAAATAGATCAACAAGGAAATCTTTCGGGAATTTTACAATATGAGCAGGTGGAGCCAATGCCACCCACGATAAAATGGATGATTACACGACTGGTTCAATGGAGCATAATCAAATTGTATCCCCAATAGTTGCATAATTAACATTTATGAAGAAGGGGATTGCTTTCCTCCACATATGATCATCATGACCTTTGATCATACGTTTGTTCAGTTTCTTTCATATCAAAGAGCAGTATGTTATTTGGCACAGATATAGACATCATCGGTCTAGGAGAATTCCAAGGATCTGTTGAGATTTTGTTTCCAAGAGTATCCGTCCTGATTCTGAAAGGAAATGGGGCTGACATATGAAAACATTATATTCCGGGAGTTCGACACCGTCGAGTGTCAATAACTTTCAGAAGAATGAACGACAACAAAACCCCTTATGGATTTCAGCTAGACATGGAGCTTGAACAGTTGCAGCCATATGAGTTATAAACTCGTTGCACCACTAGGCTATCTCAAAACAACAGTCAAGAAGGTCAGCTTGTTTAGAAACTCATACAGTTGGCAAGAAAATCTTCTACTGGCAGATATACAGAGATGCAAATATGCAGCCAACGATATGGGGACAGTTTGTTTTGTACTGTATATTATGTACTCATGAATGTATTAGTAATGCGAATAACATGATGTACTTTTCATCTTTTGAGATANATTGCACCAATAATGAAGCAGAATACGAAGCTTTAATTACAGGATTAGAGTTGGCAATCTTAATGGATATAAAAGATATTACCATATAATGAATCCCAACTCATCATTCAACAGATTGTTAGACAATACAAAATTTTGAAGCCCAGACTGTCAGAATATTATCATTACACGATGAAAATGCTGGAGCAGATTTCCAATTTGACTTTCTATCAGATTCTTCGGGTAGATAATGCGCATGTCGATGCTCTAGCAAAACTAGCTAAAGAATTGGCATGTCCCCCGGAGGATTCCATAGAAATCACAGTACAGGCCAAACAAGTTTTATCCAAGATTGACATGGAAACCCTACATAAACTCAGAAAGGAAGATACAATAAATGCGATTGTAAATATCAACGAAGATTGGCGGAAGCCATTAATAGAATATTGCATACTGGAAAGCTGCCAAAAGATAAGTCCGAGGCAAACCAGATTACAAAGAGAGCTTTGTCATACGCTCTCATAAATGGTGTAGCTGCCAGAGGGTAAGTCCGAGGCAAACCAGATTACAAAGAGAGCTTTGTCATATGCTCTCATAAATGGTGTTCTCTATACCGAGGCAAACCAGATTATAAAAAGAGCTTTATCATACGCTCTCATAAATGGTGTTCTCTATAGGAGATCAAGATTACAAAGAGAGCTTTGTCATATGCTCTCATAAATGGTGTTCTCTATAGGAGATCATTCGAAGCTTACAAAGAGAGCTTTGTCATATGCTCTCATAAATGGTGTTCTCTACAGAAGGTCATTCGATAATTACAAAGAGAGCTTTGTCATATGCTCTCATAAATGGTGTTCTCTACAGACCGAGGCAAACCAGATTATAAAAAGAGCTTTATCATACGCTCTCATAAATGGTGTTCTCTATAGGAGATCATTCAATCAAATGTGGCTATGGTGCTTGAGCAGAGCCGAGGCACAGGATATTATCAAAGAAATACATTCCAGATTGTGTGGTGCTCACCAGTCAAGATCAAAGATGAAAATGAAAATCAAAAGACTCGGATATTATTGGCCNAACATTATCCATGAGATATCTATCATGTGCCAGATCAAGTTGAGGCATATAATCCAGGAAGCAATACCACCACTGACATGACAACCGATTATTGATAATCGGATTAATGATGAAACACATTATCCAGCATATCCAAGCAATGTTGAGCTTGCAAAAATCCATAACGTTAAATGTAACGTTTTTGAACATTTTGAAATAATTGATGAAGAATATGTCAATATTCTGGAAGGATTGGAATTATACACAGAAGTCTTCTCTCTCACGGAACAACGAGAGGTACTTGATTGTGTGTTTGATTTCCACATTAAAGGCAAAGCAGGGTTACTATCTGGAAGAACATATTCAGAGCCTAAAAAATGGATGAGAGGCAAGGGTCGCATCACGATACAATGCGTTTGTTGTTATAATTATTAAATAGATCAACAAGGAAATCTGCCGGGAATTTTACAACATGAGCAGGTGGAGCCAATGCCACCCACGATAAAATGGATGATTACA
>JXCR01082964.1:258684-272963 GCA_002079205.1 Phalaenopsis hybrid cultivar
GAACTTGACTCCACAAGCACTCACAAACACCACACTCTCACTATGGTGGTTGCCCACCCCAATGGTGGTCTAACCTACCCAAAAAGGACTCTCCACACACACCTTTTTAGTTTGGAAATCTTTTATATATATAAAGCTCTAAAAATCACCAAGGGGTCACTTTAGGAACCTTTTTGAAATTTGTTCAAATTCACTAATTATATGCATAACCGTCTCTAGCATCTANGACACACACCTTTTTAGTTTGGAAATCTTTTATATATATAAAGCTCTAAAAATCACCAAGGGTCACTTTAGGAACCTTTTTGAAATTTGTTCAAATTCACTAATTATATGCATAACCGTCTCTAGCATCTAGGCACCCAATCGTGGCACCTAGGCGCTGAGCTTTCTAGGACATTCTAGCGCCTAGGCGCCAGATCCTGGGGCCTAGATGCTAGGTCAATTTTGTGCTCAACTAGCTTTAATTGGCTTATTTTGCTCCTTTTTTTGTCCATTTTTGCTCCTTTTTTTCTCTTCAATCCCATTTCATGCATCTGAAATACAAATCACTCAAAATATTTTTCATTAAAGCGTAATATCCTTAAAAATGAGCATGAAATACATATATAAATATAAGTAATTTTAAGGCGTTTCAATTACCCCAAACTTAAACATTACTTGTCCTCAAGTAACCCTTGTACTTTGTAAACCAAATATAATAACATATGATTGTGGGTTACAATTAATGACTCTTATAGTTTTATTCCATAAATGTGATAGTGAAACTTTTTAGAAAAAGTTTTAATGGCTCGGATCATAACTAAAACATAAGGATATCTAGTAGCCAAGTTAGGAATTCTGATTTTCCATTCATTTCAAAAATAATTGTAATTTGTCACACTAAGGAATCTTAGATGAATTAAAGGAAAATAATTATATGAGAACTCTACTAGTAAAGAGACTAATACTTTTAAAATTAAGAATAAGCTCATAAGTGTAAATAAGTTTTTTCCTTTAAGATAATTCAAGTAAAGCCAATTTTTAATTGAGCATCTCCTCAAGCTTCTCCTCACATTTTTTTGCTCTTCTTTTTCTATGAATTTTTTTTTTCTTTTTCTTTCGGGATCATTTTCAATCCTTACTTTTCTTTTTCTTTTTTTATATGAGGATTACTATATTTGGATTGCATTTAATGATTTTGAACTTCACTATCCTCTTTCTAAAGTTAAAAACTTCTCACATTTCTTAACTTAATAATGTGTATTAGTATACTAATGATTTTTCATAGTCTCTAATTCTTTTTAAAGTGTAGATCTAAAATCCTTAGTGTTTCAAAAATACAATTTTTCCCGCTCTAAATAGTAAAAGCATATTCTTATACTTTTTTACTAAATACCTTAACTTTAGAATTACCCTTTATTACCAAAAACTTTTACTTAAGTTTACTTTAACATTTATAAAATCAAAAATATAATTATCTAAAGTTAACACCACATACCACGGGTTATGTTAAAATAATTTTAAAAATATATAACTTATTGAGGGCAAATAAAGTTTAGTTCTAAAAAGTTTTTCTCCCTCCCCCAAACTTGAATTTTTAAATAGTGCAAAACATCAAAGTATATAACAAGTGTGAAGAGAGAAAAATTTAACGAAATGAGTTATAACAGGGTACTAAACATGGAAACAATATAGGTGCAAGTAGTACAAACAAGTGTTGAATAGTAGTACATCTAAAGTCAACATGTATAACATAAAAATTGTGAAGTAAAACACAACTCTAACACATAAGAAATATAAACTAAACTGAAGCAAGAGTGAATAGTAAAAATAGGAAATGCAGTTCATGTGTTCAACATAAATCAAAGAGTACTAAAACCAAATATACACAATGAACTACAACAGAAAAATAATCAAGATTCCCTAATCATCCTCCTCCTCATTATCATCATCATCATCATCTACATCTTCATCCATCATCTTTCTACACTCAAAAGGTGGGTAGTGAGGATAATTAAGAAACTCAACACNCAAGAAATATAAACTAAACTGAAGCAAGAGTGAATAGTAAAAATAGGAAATGCAGTTCATGCGTTCAACATAAATCAAAGAGTACTAAAACCAAATATACACAATGAACTACAACAGAAAAACAATCAAGATTCCCTAATCATCCTCCTCCTCATCATCATCATCAGCATCTACATCTTCATCCATCATCTTTCTACACTCAAAAGGTGGGTAGTGAGGATAATTAAGAAACTCAACACTATGGTCACCACGTAGAAAACTCGCTAAGGAAGTGTTGAAGCTGGCTTCATGATCAGTCTTCCTTCTTATATAATGTTCTAGGTGGGTCCAATGTTCCTCATTATCTTGATGCTGACATTGAATTAAGAATATATCTTATTGAAATTCCAAGGTCTGATCTCTAAGTTCTTCACAAATACTAGGAGGCAGAGCAGTAACACTGGATGTAGAAGGTCAAAAGGTAGAAGTAGATGGAATATCAAAAGCTGTACTTCGAGATCTTCCATAAGTGTCCACATTATCCTTTTACCTAGGCTTTAGTAGCTTTAGTTGCTCCTTCGAAGTCTCATATTTCACTCAAGATCTTTTGCAGATATTAAGATAAGGGAAGGGAAACCCAAACCTGCAGAAGAACTAGCTCTGACGGATGTGTGAATTTCCTTGAAGATTAGAGAGCCAACATCAATGGGTTTCATCTTTTGAATGCAATAGCTTAAAATGGCTCTCTCACAAGTTACCTCAGTCAAATGGATTGAGGATAACAGTCGAGCATAAATAAAATGCTTCATGCCTTCAATGGGGCATTAAGTGTACAAGATAAAAAATTTACCTTATGTTTGTTTATGATCTTCCAAACTCCATGCTTATCAGTAAGGTAAGCAATAATCTCATCTAGCTCTGACCTAGAAGGCTCAAGCTCTAAATAGAAGCAGTCAAAAGTAAGAGGTAAACCATATAGCACATTAATCCTCGTAGGAGTGAACTCAACTCCCTTTCCTCGAACAAATACCTAATCCTCTGGAGCTTCAAGCAGATTCACATAAAATTCCCTCACAATAGAAATAAGTGTTATGATAGTGAAGTAGAATAAACTTCCCAGTGTTGAACAACAATCAAACTTTTTACCACCCCATGATACACCAAAATAATGTGCAATTTTATGTATTCATTTTATATTTAAATTTGGTGATATTGCACTTTAAAGTAGGTTATTTTTATGTTTTTGTTGTAGGTACATCAATATTTGGCATTTGGAGCAAAAAAGAGCAAAAAGGAGGAAATTTGGAGCCAACATGGAGGTTTTCAACATCCTGGCGCCAAAGCCGTCATTATACAGAGAGCTGGCACCAGAGGCGCTAGAAACTGGCCCCAGAGGTTGCATTTTACAGAAAAGCGATGCCAGAAGCACCAAAATCCAAAGAATAATGTGAAACTTCAATACACTGGCGCTAGAGCCGTTAGAACTAGCGCCAGAAGCACTAGAGACGAATTAAGATAGAGTAAGGTGGTTAATGACTATTTTTGAGCGGTTCTAAAAGGCTCTAATCAATTCAAACACCCTATAGAGTGATTCAACGCATCTAAATACTTTGGAAAGGCTCTTAAATAAAGAGATATGTTTCTTGGATGAAGAGACTTTCTCTATGTGGAGAGGTATGCCTTTTGGGAAAAGAATGAGAGAATTATAAATTCATTTTGAAATGAAGGCTAGCCCTAATTAAAAAAGAGAGGAGTCTAGAGAAGAAAGGGGGGCATGCATGAGGATTGAGAGAGAAAACTTGAGAGAAGTGAGGATTTTCTTTTAGAGTTGTAAGAAGAGAGGGAAATATACTTAAATGGGTGTAGAATGTTGTTCATGGGGTTGAGTGCAAATAAATAAGGAAATATACTTTTAAGGATTGAATCTCTTTAATGTAAAAGCCATTCGATGAAGCATATTCTTTAATTGAAGAGATGGCTAATAAGAATTTTCAATGACCCTCTAAAAGGGTAACTCCAAAAATAGTAGCTAGTATTCATGATTTTGATACAATATCTATGTTGGCTGCTCAAATTGCTGCAATATTGAAGAAGATAAATTAACTTGGAATGAATTATTCTCAGACACCTGCTATGCTTGAGAAAATTCATTGGGACGAATGACAGATTCTCAGTCTTCGTAAGAGACTTTAAATGCAATAAATAACCAATCTAATAATCTTCATTGCAATTGTTATAATCTTGGTTGAAAAAATCACCCAAATTTTAGTTGGAGTAACAATAACTCTAATGCTGTAAATCCGCAATGGGGAAACAATGTTGTGAACCCATTGGGAAACTCCAACAATCGGGGAGATTATAACTATAAACCTTATTACTCTCTCCAGGTTTCAATAGAAATTCACAAAGTAAGGAGAAGAAATTGTCAATGGAAGAATTAATATTACAAATGGGAGCACAATTACAAAGTCAAGAAGCACAATTATAAAGTTAAGGACATGCAATTAGAAACATGGTAAATCAGCTGAGATGTATTGCTACTGCATTTAGCAGTAGACCTCCAAAAACTTTACGTAGTAATGTTGATGCTAATCATAAAGATCAGAATAAAGAGCAAATCAAGGCTATTCAACTAAGACGTGGAAAAGAATTAGAACAAAAGTTCAAAAAGAAATTGAAGTTGAAGTCGAGAAAGAAGGGGTAAAAAATGAAAATTACCGTAGAAAGACCACCACCTTTATTTCCTCAAAGATTGAAGCAATATAACATAGATAATAAATTTACAAAATTTTTAGAAATATTGAGGAAGTTAACAATAAACATTCCATTTGTTGAAGCCCTAGAACAAATGCCAAGCTATGTGAAGTTTATGAAGAATATACTTAATAAAAAATGGAAGTTTACAGATAATGAGACTGTTGCACTTAGTGAGGAGTGTAACACTATAATTTAGAAAAAACTTCCTGAAGAACTTAAAGATTATGGTAGTTTTCTATTCCTTATGCTATTGGCTAAAGATATTTTGGAAAAGCTTTATTTGATTTAGGAGCTAGTATTAATCTTATGCCTCTATTGATTTTTAGAAGGTTAGGTTTAGAAGAAGTTTCACCTACTACTGTAACTCTTCAGTTAGTTGATCATTCGATTATCTATCCTAAAGGAGTTATAAAAGATGTTTTGGTAAAGGTTGATAAATTTATCTTTCCTATGGATTTTATTGTGTTAGACATGGAGGAAGATAAAGAAATTCCTATCATTCTATGAAGAACATTTCTTGCCACTAGAAGAGCTTTGATAGATGGGCACAAAGAAGAATTAACGATGAGAGTTAGAGATCAAGAAATTACATTTATTATTGTAAAGTCAATGAGATGCCCAATAAAAGGAAAAAGATAATGAATGCTTCAGAATGGATATTAATGACTATTTAAGCAATGAATATTTTATGAATGCATTTGAAAAGAAAACTGTAGAAGAATATTTGGAGTACGAGGATGAGGATATAATTCAAGATAAATCTATGGAAGTCAGTAATGAAGAGTTAGATTATGTTCAGGATTAATTTAAATTGTTAGATCCTACAAAAAATAACAAAAAATTAACTTCTCCGATTATGAAACCTCCTGAACTAGAAAAGAAAAAACTTTCTACACATTTAAAATATGCCTTTTTAGGAGATTTATCCACATTACTTGTTATTGTATTGTTGGCCTCACTTTTGGTTGAGGTTTAGTTTTCCCTCTTTAGTAGCCTAGGGTCTAGCCATAAGACTTTCCTGTTGACTAGTCCTAGAAAGCTAGAAAGGTACCCTCACCATTAGAAATTCTAAACTCCTCTTTGCTCAACTTGAAGTTCCACATATTGGTCCTAACCTCTAGCAGTTAGTAGGTGGGGTCAATATGGGAAGCTCAAGATGAGGCCCTGATCCCCGATAACTACTTATATGAAATAGTATAACAATAATTATGATTATATTTTTCACTTATATTATCTTATTTTGTAAGAAAACCAAAAACTTGATCCTGAAGAAAAATAAGAATTTAATTTTTAATTTATATATATTGGGATACTACGCAAGTATACATATCGTTATCAAGTAATATATGACTTATTGATTAAGACCGGAATATCGAACCCACAGGGAAGATATGCAATATGCACTTTTTGGAAAACTTTCTATTTTTAAAAAGACAATTAGTTAAACTAAAGACATTTTTGCAGTAAATTAAGTTTAAATATTTTTGGTAATTTTAATATTTTGACAAAAACAGTACAAACTTAAAAAGATAACTTGAGTTTTTGTAGAAGAAAAACACTAAATATGAAAATATCTTTCTCCTTATCATGAATCAATAATAAGTATAGGAGTTATGTTGTAGAAGTATACATACTGTGTTGTGCCAAATAGGAGCAATAATATTCTTTATCCTTACTAGAGATGTTATAAAGAACATTGGCTAATTTAAAGTTTGAATAGTTCTGAAGACCGACTAGGCAGGGAAGATAGCTCTCACTTTAGAGTTCCCTCGATTCCCTTCACTTGGGTGTTATCATCTCGTATCAGAACCTAAAATAATAAACCAAGTTAGGAGTTTTAACCTATCACTTTAAAGTCATCTAACTCTACACCCTTCAATGAATATTTTTATATTTACTTGCACTCAATCATATGAACTGCATTCTCATTCATACAACCTTATGTGATTTTTTTTAATTTTTGATTGAGATAATATCAGCCCGGTTCTGAAAGGCCAAATCAAGAAGTAAATGAAGTACATGTATTTAAATCATTACAACTTCTTCCAACATTAAATATCAATACTCCCACAAACTTCCATCCAATACTTAATTACTTATCAATTTAAGAAGAAAGATAAAGAAAACTACTCAGAATCTATGGAGAAAATAAAACCACACCTTAGTTTAAAAGTAGAAAACATTTTCAAACCAACAACAAGTCTGAATTAAAATCTAAAGTAGTCTAAAATAAAAGATAAAAAATTATCTCAAGTCCTCCACCAAATTCTTGAAGTTCCTTTGAATCTATTCTCTTTTACCACTCTCAATATAAAACTAAAATAAAAAAGATAAATATGTGGTGTCTGAAAATCTCTCCAACTAACTCTCCAATTTTAGAACTTTCAAAACTTTCCCAGTACTTTCATGACCTCTTTCAAAATCCCAATCTTCTTTCTTTTATAATTCTCCAAAATGTGGCTTAATATCTCTTCAAAATGTGTCTTGATTCGATGTTTTCCCCAAGAGATGCATCCTTTCACATTAATTTTTGTCCATGGTGGTTGTAATCACCTATTAAGCCAATAGGTGCCTCAAAAACCTCTTCAAAATTCATAAAAACCAAATTTACTCATCCAATAATTGCCACTGGCGCTTAAGTATGGGGCCTTTGGCGCTTAGGCGAGGCCTTCTCTGTTTACCCGGCGCTTAGGCGCCAAAACACTTTTGCATATTTTTCACCTATTTGCTCCAAATTTGATCCTTTTTCACTCCTTTAAGCATTTTTCACCTTTTTACCTGTACCTGAAAGAAAAACACAAAAATATTTTCCATTAAAGCATAATATCTAAAAAATAGGTATAAAAATGTGTTTAAAAACACTAAATATTTTAGGCGTATCAAAATCCCCCAAACTTAAAATGTTACTTGTCCTCAAGTAACACTTTAATCTTTAAAAACTAAATATGTATGATATATATACGAGTTTATTTAGGAGTTATTAAAATTTAGATTTACAAATATAGTCGTCCAATTTAGAAAAAATATTCAGTAAATGAGGCCAACTTAAAGTTTAGAAATTTCTAATGTTAAGAAAGATGAAAATATGAGTTCCTATCTAATTCAGAAATATTGTAAGTCTTCCAAATTTAGAATTTAGTTTTTTTATTATATCCACTTAAAAATTTTTATTAATAATAATTTTACTTACTATATTATATCTATAAGCTTAAGATTTTCTCAAGTCTTATACTTTAAAAAGATCAAATATAGAACCAATTTTTGATTAGGCACTAATCCTCAAGCTTCTCCTACCTTATATTTTTTTCTTTTTCTTTTCTTTTTTTTCTCTTTTTCTTTTTAGGCAAGGATTACTATATCTGGATAGGCCTTTAATAATTTTGAATTCTACTTTNTTTTTCTTTTTTTTTTCTTTTCTTTTCTTTTTCTCTTTTTCTTTTTAGGCAAGGATTACTATATCTGGATAGGCCTTTAATAATTTTGAATTCTACTTTTCCTTTCCTAAAGTAAAGTCTTGATACAAAACTTTTACTCATAAATTAATTTTGATCAAAGTTTCTAATATTTTCATTTCAATTTAACATGTAGAGATTCAATAGACTTCTAAACAATTGGTATAAACATAAAAGCAAACTAACACACTAACTTGACTTCACAATCTTAACATAAAAACAAACTCACAAACNAACTTCTAAACAGTCGGTATAAACATAAAAGCAAACTAACACACTAACTTGACCTCACAATCTCAACATAAAAACAAACTCACAAACATAATAAAAGAAAAATATATGGTAGCAGTTTCATAAGTTTCAAATTTAACACCTAAGTTAGCAATATTTTCAACTTTACAAAAGACATAGAATTAAGTTAAGTTCTAAACTAACTAAATCACAAAACTCACAACAGTTACCCTTAAGAATTTTAAAACAAACTACTAACTAACACAAATATTACAATACAATTAAAAATAAAAGTTTCACACATCACAATATTTAAACAAGTAAACATACATACATGTCTCNTAGGGTAGCAGTTTCATAAGTTTCAAATTTAACACCTAAGTTAGCAAGATTTTCAACTTTACAAAAGACATAGAATTAAGTTAAGTTCTAAACTAACTAAATCACAAAACTCACAACAGTTACCCTTCTACAGATATAGAATTAAGTTAAGTTCTAAACTAACTAAATCACAAAACTCACAACAGTTACTACCCTAGATTTAAAATAAACTACTAACTAACACAAACATCACAATACAATTAAAAATAAAAGTCTCACACATAACAATATTTAAACAAGTGAACATACATACATGTCTCAAGTCCAAAACATGAAAACATATCACATCATAATTCTCACTTAAACATAAAAGTACAAACCACATCACATAGTTCAAACCACACACAGATGCAAATGTAGTAAGCCCAGACCACATAGTTATTTCAATCATAAAAATAAATCTCTCAATTCTACTTTTCATCCTCTGAATCACCGCTATCCTAAACTTTTGCAGGCTCATAATCAGGGTATCTAGGATATGGAGGAAATTACACTCTTTGGTTACCCCAATGAGGCTCTCCAAAGATGAGTGAAATTTCTCTTCATAATCAATTTTTCTCCTATTATACCTATCAATATGCTCTACAAAATGCTCAAAATTTTGTATCCTATCAACGGTAAAATTAATATTATTCATCATCCTCTGCAATAATTGATCTTGGGTCTCANCTTCATCCTCTAAATCACCGCTATCCTAAACTTTTGCAGGCTCATAATCAGGGTATCTAGGATATGGAGGAAATTACACTCTTTGGTTACCCCAATGAGGCTCTCCAAAGATGAGTGAAATTTCTCTTCATAATCAAATTTTCTCCTATTATACCTATCAATATGCTCTACAAAATGCTCAAAATTTTGTATCCTATCAGCGGTAAAATTAATATTATTCATCATCCTCTACAATAATTGATCTTGGGTCTCAGTAGACTCACCTCTAGATGTAGAAGCACGTGAGGTAGATGGTCTAGATGTAGAAGCAACAAACGTCTCCATTCCATAACTCCTAAAAAATCCTCTTCTCTAGCCAAAAATAGAATGCTCAGAATAAGTCTTCACATTCACCTTACTGATGGGATTTAGAGGTAACAACACTTTCTCCCAGCTNATTTAGAGGTAACGACACTTTCTCCCAGCTATCATATTTAACTCCAGCCTACTCACACAAAGAAAAGATCAACGAAGCAAATCTCAGACATACAATAGTAAAGGCAGTGGCAGAATTAATGATAGTCTGACAAATCAAAGCTCCTATGTTGATGAGCTTTCCTACCTGCATACAATAATTTAACGTCGCTCTCTCTCTGGCCATTTCACTGAGATGATTTGTTGGTAGCAGACGAGCAGAAATAGAATAGTGTCAGGACTTTGAAAGTGCACATAACTTTGAAGTTGGGAAGTTGACTTTCATCTCATTAGTGATCTTCCAAAGTCCTCTCCCAATAGTCAAGTAAGAAATAATCTCGTCTAACTCCAATTCAGTCGGACTATAATTTGCATAAAAACATAATGTATCAGGTGGCAGATGATAAAATAAGTTGATTACCTCCGGTGAAAAAGGTACCAACTTTCCTCAAACCATGACTCTATTGTCTTCAGCCTCAGGGAGGTTCGCATAGAACTCCCTAACAACAGAAATAATCGCTACAACAGAGAAATAACATAATCGTTCCCACTGTCGGCGAACGATCAAATCCTCTACGTCTCCACATGGATTCCCAAAACAACGCTCCTGAATCAGTTTTCGTGATGACAACGCATCACTGTACCGATCCTGAGCCTTTGAACTAACAAATTTACTCGAATTGAAAGAGCTCTTTCCTTTGATCCTCTTCATTCTTGGTTTCATTCTATAAATTTTATAAATTCCAAAAATAACTTCAAAAATCAAGTCTAAATTACTAAACTAAACTTTCAAACTATAATCTACACTTCCCATGCAATTTCCATAGATTTTTTTCTTATTTCTCACCATGAATAATGAATTTTCAAATTTCTCCAAAATGTGCTCAAAATACATCATGAAAATCCAAAATGTTTGCATAGAAGTAAAGCTCTTACCTCAAGGAACTTGGATCTAGCAAATTTAACTTGATTCTACCAAGAAATATTCACTTTAGATGTGCCCTAAACTTCCAAAATCACAATTTTAAGAAGTTGAAGGTGATGGGAGGCGTAAAAATGGTCATTTTCGGGCCAAAATTTAACTTCTAACCATTCGCGAACCGGTTTTCGTGAACCAGCGCTTAAGCGCGGGTAAGTGGCGCTTAGGCGCCTGCCTCTCGGGTTGGCTCGCGCTTAAGCACGAGATGTGGCGCTTAGGCGCAAGTGCACGATTTTCAAAATTTTCAAATTAAAATAAAATGCACTATTTACCTAAGTAAACCACCTCGAAATGGTCTCATAGCACTTAAATGACTATTTTCAACTTTCTATAACTCCCTTATCTCTCAAAATTCTCTATAATAACTATTTCAATTCGAGGCTAAAAATAACACAGATTTTCACACAAATAAACTTATATTAATTCACAAACAAGTACAAATACCTTTAAACACTTAATTCTCACTCCAAATAGTCTTGGGTGAGAAATTTTTTTCTAAATCAAATACACAACAATCATTACACATAAAGAAGTCATAAATACTAAAAACAAGACTTAAACACTAAACTACTTGAAAACAACAACTTCTAAAACACAAAGTCTAACACTAAACTTAATTCCATTCTTCATTTGAAGGAACAAATTATTTTCTTTCATTAGTCTCTCCAGGAATATAGAGTTGATAAAACGGACGGTGAAGACGAGCTCTGACATTATCTTCTTCAATCCACTTCTGCTTTATAAACATTGCCTTATCCTCTTCCTCTATAAAACTTGTGTGGCTAAATTGCATCTTCAATTGCCATCCAATATGCTCTTGATTTAAATGCAACTTAAGTACTTTGGTCTCCAATAAATCTATAGTATTCTCCATTTTGTTGATCTTCTATGATATCCCTCCAATGCTAACGGCAAAGAAACTGTTATACATTTCTTGTGCACTTTGACTAATGAACCTCTTCTTCATGTTTTCTTCCTTCTTCTTCAAATCCTTCTCCCATAAAGACATTTTCTCTAAATCTCACTTTCTCTTAGACTCTTAGGGCTAGAAATGATCTAGGGTGAAATTCCTTCACAGAACCCTTCTATTTATAGGCCTAAATTCTTCCAATAACTCCTAGACACGTTTAGAAACTGCCTTGGCATGTTTTTACAAACTAATTAGCGATTAAACCTTTTAGAATATTAATTTTACACACGTATTTAAACTACCACGCTAAAGCACCAGATCTGGCGCTTAAGCGCCAGTGCAAATTTTTGCACTAGTTAACTTAACATCCAAATTCTCATTCTAACATGTCTTGGTCACTAAATAAAGTCTTAAAATCTTTACCAACACATACTAGTTTCAAAAATACTACCCTAATTTTCTTAATTACACACAAAACAACAATCAAAATAAAAACACTTTGATAATTATGGGTTGCCTCTCACAAAGTGCTTGGTTTTACGTCATTAGCCCGATGCAACCAGTGCTTATTCTGGTTGACCTAACATCATTCCATCATTAATTTTATGCTGATCCCTTATAAAATAAAGTTTCAGTTTATGTCCATTAACTTTAAATTATTTCTCAGACTTAAGATCTTTAATATCCACAGCTCCATAAGGATAAACTTTTATCACAACAAATGGGCCCATCCACTTGGACTTAAGTTTGCCTGGAAATAATCTTAACCTTGCATTATATAGGAAAACTTGTTGCCCTAGCTGAAAATTTTTAGTAAGAATCTTTCGATCATGCCACATCTTCATATCTTCTTTATAAATTTTGACACTCTCATAAGATTCATTCCTTATCTCTTCAAGCTCATTTAATTGCAATAACCTTTTCTCACCAGCATCTTTCAAATTATAATTGAACTTTTTAATCTCCCAATATGATTTATGCTTATGTTCAACTGGTAAGTGACAAGCTTTCCCAAATATTAGCCTATATGGGGACATTTCTATAGAAGTTTTGTATGCAGTCCTATAAGCCCATAAAGCATAGTTAAGTTTGACTGACCAATCCATTTTTGTTGTATTCATAGATTTTTCCATAATTCTTTTAATTTCCCGATTGGATAATTCAGCCAAACCACTTGCCTGAGAATGATAAACAGTATCAATCCTATGATTTATATGATATTTCTTTAATAACTTCTCTATTATGGCATATCTGAAATGACTTCCCTCATTAGTAATGATAACTCTCAGCATCCCAAATCTACAAAATATGTTTGTTTTCAAAAATTTTGCAACACTTTGAGCATCACTCGAGGTAAAGCAACAACTTCTATCCATTTGGATGCATGTCCATTGCTAACATAATATATAAATATCTGAAAGATGGTATAAATGGTCCCATGAAATCTAATCCCCAAACATCAAATATTTCAACTTCTAACATATAATTGAGGGGCATCTCATTTCTTGTAGAAATATTACCTACTCTTTGACATCTATCACAAGTTTTGATATAAGCATTAACATCTCTAAAATTGTAGGCCAATAGAATCCAAATTGTAAAATTTTGTATGCTGTTTTATCAACACCAAAATGTCCCCCAAAATCAGAATTATAACATTTTTGGATAATTTCATAAGTTTCTTCTAATGGTTCACATCTTCGAATAGTCAGATCATTTCCTTGTTTATATAAAAATGGGTCATCCCCAAAAATAAGTCTTAGCCTCAAAAATAAATTTCCTCTTTTGTTTGTATGTCATTCCATAGGGTATAATATTGCTAACAATAAAGTTCACAATGTTGGTATACCACGGAACACACCACTTAATAATAGTGAACAATTTTTCATATGGAAAATGCTCATTAATTTTTTTTTTCAAAATAGAGTGGTTTTTCTAACTCAAGCCTAGACAAATGATCAACAATTTGATTTTCAGTCCCCTTTCAATCAACTCTTTCAAAATCAAATTCTTGCAAAAGAAGAATCCATCTTATAAGTCTAGGTTTAGCATCCTTCTTTTTTATTAAGTACTTAATATCATAATGATCTGTATGCACTACACAATGAGTTCCAATTAAATATGATCTAAATTTATCAAAAGCATATACTANACAACAAACTACTTCTCTAAATGGGCAGAGGCAGTTCCACTACGAGAGGTTACAGCTCAACATGTCCTAATTCTTCAAAGACCAAGTCGTTTACCGTTTTGGTGTACCGCGAAGAATTATTTCTGATAAATTCTTCAAAGACCAAGTCGTTTACCATTTTGGTGTACCACAAAGAATTATCTCTGATAACGGGATAGCTTTCAAAAGCACAAAAATCAACAATTTTATCAGAAAACACGGGATAGATTGGAGATACTCCACAATTTATTATCCGAAAGCAAATGGGTTAGCTGAAGCCTTCAA
>JXCR01082964.1:296589-306628 GCA_002079205.1 Phalaenopsis hybrid cultivar
AAAAATTGCTCCTTCAAATGAAGTTCTTTTTATTTTTATGTAACAAATTGTTATCAATGTTTTATCTTGAATAGCATTTCCAACCTTTTCTTTTTTGGCAATCCAAATGGTTCATTTCTTTTGCAGTGATGCCAGATATGGGCAGAAACCTCAGCCCATTGGTTCAGGAGGAGTTGGAGAAACTCGAGAAGGATGCTGAGAGCCGAAGGCTAGCCATGAAAGCCCTCAAGTCATATGCTACAAACATAGATACTAAGGCGATTCCACAATTCCTTGCCCAAGTTTCAGAAACTAGCAACCAAAGCTCGCCATCTGGAGAATGCACAATATCGCTCTTTGAGGTTCTTGCCCGTGTCCATGGACGCAACATTGTTCCACATATTGGCAGCATCATGAATACTATTATCCGAACACTCTCAACAAGTGCTGGATCCTTTCCCCTTCATCAGGCATGCTCTAGAGTTGTTCCTGCAATTGCACGCTATNAACACATGCTAACACTTTGAGTATAAGTATACTACATCTAAGACTTATCTTCCCGAAAGAAATTTTTTTTTTCTTAAACAAAGGAAATTGCGTGCACCTGCCCCCTCAAAACATATCTACCCTCCACCAAACTCCTTTTGATTTGACAACTCATTTCTAAGCACATTTTGGCAAGTTTTTTACAACTAAATTTACTTTTATATAGCACCAAACAATCAAAATAATTAATTTTTACCACAAATAAAGTTTAATTCTTACATGCCATCATGAATAATTGATTCTAACATAAATAGAATAATATATATTTTTTTTTTGAAAAAAAATCCTGAAGTTTAACTTTAAGCTTGTGAGTTTTAGGATTAACCACTTATCTTGAATTATGGCCCGAGGGGTTTGACCCGAAGTCTGCATTTAGTGTAAGAACCCAAACGCAGTTTCAGATAAGTTGGCGAAACACGCGAACCAAAGGGTACGTCGACGTTTTGAAACGCCGCCCGCATTTATAAGCTGCCCCAAACGGGCCTTTAGAGTGCGTTTGGGGCAGCTTGTGCGTTTTAGGATAAACAGCTTATCCTGAAATGAGGCCCGCGGTTCACCGCAGGGGTCGACTAGCTGTCTACGTTTAGTATAAAAATGAAATTGGGTTTTCGGATAAAGCGGGCAAAACGCGCGATCCAAATGACACCGCGACTTTTTCAAAAATACCCCCGCACTTATAAGCTGCCCAAACGCACCAACCAATCTTTTAAGTTGCACGTATGGAAGGGATAAATAGAATCTTTAAAGATGGTTTAAGCTATAAAAACTATATTTAAAAGGCTACATCTGTAAATTTTATTAAAAAATTGTAATTTTAAGCTATAGTCAAATAGGAGATGGTACGAATGTAAATAAAGAAAATAGGAAGTACTAAAGAGGAAAAACGCAGGCACGCATTCCCAGACCGAAATTCAAACCAAGTGGCGCCCGCATGAACCAATCCCTCCAAGATCCGATTTCTTACCTATTTTAATTAAGCGTCACCTAGAGCACAGCAAGAACTCAGTATTGTTTTCAAAAACCCTAACAAAATCTCCCACTTCTTGTAAGCCGTCTCAGCTCTTCGTGGCTCCTAAATCGGAATCTCTAACTGCAAGTCAAAAGAAATCTGCTCGACTACAATCCTCCGAGTCTCGTTGCTTCTCCACTTGTCGTCGGGCTAAGGTTGGTTTGGTTTTTTCTTCTTCAAATGCTGCAAGAATTTCTCTTTCTCTGTTATTTGAGCTTGTTTCCTTTTTGTTGGCGGCCAAGATCCTTCTTTTTTGGTGATGCCTACTAAGCTTTGGGTGCGAACAGGCTAATCTTCTATTTGTCTTACTTTTGGCTCCCTCCGAATCTTCGATTTTTACACAATTCTACTTATCCTTGAAGTGAAAAAGATTCTTCATCTACAATCTTTGAGTTTTTTTTTTTTTTACGAGTTTTTGACGAGATACAGGGAAATTAGGAGTTCTGAAGGAAAAAAAAAGTTCTTTCATTACTGTGGGGAAGAACAGTTGGAGAAGCAGGAAGATACGGAAGCTGATAAAGTGTTGTTTCGGGTTTGTAAACTTCTTGTTCTTCTTCATGTTCCGAGCTTTTCTGAATTTGGATATGTTTGATTTTCTCCTTTTATATCTGAGAAGTGACTGAAATAAAACATTTTTTTTATTAGAATCACCTTTCATAGAAATTTTCTGGAAGGTTGTCATTATTCGTACTGTTAGAAATGGTCCTTTTCTATGGGAGAGTTGCAAATATAGGCTTAGAGTATTTGGGCTGATATTTAAGCTTTATTCGGGTTTATATAGAAAAGTCATCAAAGACGTGCTTTTTACTCTGAAGTACTTAATTGAAAAATATACAGACTAATGAAAGGATCTTTAATGATTATAATTAGAAATAGTGTGCAGTGACTAGAGTATGTTATCTTAATATGATTGTAGTATTAGGATATACATATTCTTGTAAATTTTTGTTTATTTGAGAGATGCTTATAAAATATATTCAAAATCAAGTATTTTGATGTATGTTATTTATAGATAGCATATTTTTAATAGATCAGGAATATTTTCAAGCGAGCAAAATGTTAGAAATTTGAAACAAGCTTAAAAAATTACATGGATAAGAATTAATTTTATTAAGAGCATGTAATTTATATATAATCTTTCTGTTAATTTAAAGTTGATTATTTTCTATGTTATTGTTCAAATCATTAGTGATATTTAGATGGATTATGTTCTTTTTATTCAATTTATTTTACAAATTAATGATAATTGTGATGATTATGTAATTTCTATATTTAAAGTTTGATGATTTAAATAATGAAATGCTGAGTTATTTTGCAAGAGGAAATTTGATAAAAAATATAATGAAAATAGCTATGTCGCATAGATTGTATTGTTTGGCCAATATGAAATTGCTGCCAGTGAAGTTTAGGATGATTAATATAAGTGACAGACATGTGAAGAATATAATTAAAGAGAGAGAGAGAGAGAGACAATGAGTATAAGCTGTAAATATTGAGGATTAGATAATCAGAAATAATGTTGGTGAAGTTGGCATCAAGCTCTGTTATAATAATTATATTATTAGGCATTTAAGTCGCTTCTACTAGTGAAGTTGAAGGTGATAATAAGAATATATGATAAAAGTAGGAAGAATAGGGTGAGGATTTGTTACATTAGAGAGAATGAGAGAGAAGTAACAACCATTGAAGATTAGATAATACAAACTAATGTTTGGGTAATTTGGCATCTAGCTTGTTTATATGGATTAGTTATTAGGTAATAATATGAATATGATAATGATGTATATATTGTGAAGAAAAGAGTGACGACTGTTTATATTAAAAAGAAGATTGAAATAGCAACTATTGAAGATTAAATAATAGAAAAAAAATTGGGTGATTTAACATAAATAAGTGATTTAGATAGAATTAAGGAAGAAAAGAACTGACGGACAAAAGAAAACATGATTAAAATTTGCTAAAAGTTTTGCAAGATATAGAGTTAACGGCTTCTTCTAAGTTTAAATAAGATTGATTTGAAAGTTGCGTGGATAAGTTTAATGATGATGGCTGGTATTATATAAATAGCTGCTATCAAATGCTTTTTGTTTGTTATTAACTCTACAAGATTTAGATATTAGTTGTTTGGTTCATGGATTGTGTTAATATTTTGAGAATCTTGAAAACAATGCAACTTTGACACTTTATAAGTTCCATTTTCCTCACAAACCTTTTTCTAACAATTTTATTTTATAATGTTCCTCTTTTTTTTTTTGGCAAAATTGCTCCTTCAAATGAAGTTCTTTTTATTTTTATGTAACAAATTGTTATCAATGTTTTATCTTGAATAGCATTTCCAACCTTTTTTTTTTTGGCAATCCAAATGGTTCATTTCTTTTGCAGTGATGCCAGATATGGGCAGAAACCTCAGCCCATTGGTTCAGGAGGAGTTGGAGAAACTCGAGAAGGATGCTGAGAGCCGAAGGCTAGCCATGAAAGCCCTCAAGTCATATGCTACAAACATAGATACTAAGGCGATTCCACAATTCCTTGCCCAAGTTTCAGAAACTAGCAACCAAAGCTCGCCATCTGGAGAATGCACAATATCGCTCTTTGAGGTTCTTGCCCGTGTCCATGGACGCAACATTGTTCCACATATTGGCAGCATCATGAATACCATCATCCGAACCCTCTCAACAAGTGCTGGATCCTTTCCCCTTCATCAGGCATGTTCTAGAGTTGTTCCTGCAATTGCGCGCTATGGAATTGATCCTTCAACTCCTGATGATGAGAAGAATAAGATCATTCAATCCCTGACTATGCCTCTAAGCAATGCTTTGATGAGCCCACATGAGAGCCTTGCTTCAGGATCTGCATTGTGTCTGAAGGTTCTTGTTGAATCAAACAACTGGAAATTTGCTTCAGATGATACGGTCAATGATGTCTGTTTAAAAGTAGCAGGTGCTTTAGAAGAAAAGACAACTCAGACAAATTCGCACATGGGCTTAGCCATGGCTTTAGCTAAGCATAATTCATCAATAGTCGAAGCATATGTTGGATCTCTAATTCGATCTGGCCTGCACCTATTGAGCATAGGAACCTCAGAGAATAATTCTCAGAAGCGTTTTGTAGCCATTCAGATGATCAATTTTTTGATAAAATGCATAGACTCACGTAGCATTTCATCTGAACTCTTTGATGTAGCTGATGCCATGGAGAAATGTCAAGCTGATCCCATGGCATATGTTAGGGGTGCTGCATTTGAAGCATTGCAAACTGCAAAGGATGTAGCGTCGCAAAAAGGGTCTAAATTTGACTTATCTTCCACTCCTGTCAATCACCTCAATTTCCATAGAAGAAATGAAAAGAGCCCACAAGTAGCTTTAGATAAGCTAGGCAAAGGATCTCATGTTGAATTTCCTACTCCTGAATCACAGTCTATTGCTTCTTCAATATACAATGAAAATTTCACCGTGTCACCAAGTTCCATAAAGCATACTAATTCGAATAGCGAGTATATTGGAAAGCATGCTCAGAGGAGGCTTTGGAACAATGATCTCGGTGGTGTGGATCTATCTTTCAAGGATAGTTTCTTACTAAAGCCATGTCCAAGCAGCAATTTAGCTGAAAATGTTGAAGGCCAGCAGGCGAGGGATGATCAGCGCCATCAACTGAGCATGGCAGGTAATCAGCATGCCGAATCCTTTACTGGATTTGTGTTGAGCAACGTAGGAAACACAGAAAGTCGAGATTCCACACCCAGTCCTCAGGTACTATCTTAATGCATTTATATTTCTGTTACTAATCTTCCTTAACAGACATGTAAATTGCTAAAGTAGCAAGTGTTCTTGCTGTTGCTTCAGAGTTCACAACATCAGCTTCTTTTGGATGACATAAAGATATATTCAACTCCTCGAAAGCTTGTAAGATCTCTACAGAACCAAAGCGATGGTAAAAGGGAACTCTCTGCAATTCTAACAAAAAGCCCTGTTTCATGCAAAGTGCAACATGAACCAACAGATGAGTCTTATTCCCTCTATTCTGATATCAGCACTGTGAGCCAGCAGAAGTTTATTACTGATGCCGAAGAAGTTTGTCAAAGCGTTGAATCAGTATCATCAACCGTTGACCCAGCTGACGATAAAGGTAGCGAAATGAGTGGCTTATCTGCTGATACAGAACTGAAGGGAACAAGGATAAATGATATAAATAGAACATCCTTTCTCGTATTTGTTGCTGGCCTTGCAATGATATGCCTTGCCATTATAATGTCAATACAAAGAGATGATGATGTTGATCAGTTTTATTATGGTCAGGTTCCAACCTGATATTCTGCCGTGCGTTTAGAGACTATCCTACTGGGAGCTGGTTGGCATAAAGTTGTAACAATCTAAGCTGTTTTTAGTACAGAAATGTGGAGTTTTCTTCTTGGTAATCTGAATTTATTCATTCCGTTTCTGTTTTTCTTTCAGATTATAATTAGTTTTTACATAGAAGTCGTTTCTTCCATTCAGACTGCATCATATGCCGCCTTAAGATTTAGGATTCATTTGGCAAAGTTTTTAAAAGGTTTTTTTTTCCAAATTATTGTGAACAATGTATTTAGAAAATAAATAAAAACAGTATTTTTTTCTAAATACAGCAACAACAACAAAGCCTTAATCCCACTAGGTGGGGTCGGCTACATGAATTCTTTTTCTCCATTACGTCCTATTTAGTGTCATATTTTCATTTAGTTCTAGTAAATTAAGATCATCACCATTGCGTCCTATTTAGTGTCATATTTTCATTTAGTTCTAGTAAATTAAGATCATTTTTAATATTGCATCCTATTTAGTGTCATATTTTCATTTAGTTCTAATAAATTAAGATCATTTTTAATAGCGTCCTATTTAGTGTCATATTTTCATTTAGTTCTAGTAAATTAAGATCATTTTTAATACAATGAGTCCTATTTAGTGTCATATTTTCATTTAATTCTAGTAAATTAAGATCATTTTTAATACAATATCTATTTAGTGTCATATTTTCATTTAGTTCTAATAAATTAAGATCATTTTTTATACAATAAGATTTTTCTCCATTGAGTCATGTTTAGTGTCATATTTTCATTTAGTTCTAATAAATTAAGATCATTTTTTATACAATAAGCCTGTCCTATTTAGTGCCATATTTTCATTTAGTTCTAGTAAATTAAGATCATTTTTTATACAATAAGCCCATATACCTGTGCCGCTTTTAACACAAGTCGAATCTAAAACATCTATTCTCCTAATCGGACCATCAGATGGTCGACGTTTAAGGTGACCAAACCATCTAAGACGACTTTCTCTAATTTTGTCCATCACAAGAGCTACACTAACCCTATCACGGATATATTCATTTCGCATTTTGTCTCTTAAGTGTAAAACCACTCATCCACCTAATCATTCTCATCTCGACAACACTTAACTAATTATTATGCTTCTCTTTTAAAGGCCAACATTGAACGCCAAAGAGCATTGCAAGTCTCACCACCGTCTTATAAAATTTTCCTTTTAGTCTAAGCGGTACTTTTCTACACACAAAAGGCCCGAAGCATTCCTCCATCTCAGCCAACCAACTTGAATTCTACTATTAACATTCCTATCTATATCACAATCGCTTTGAACAACAGACCCAAGATATCTAAATCGTTCACACCTTTTAATAATTTGATGACACAAAATTTACTTTTCTATCACACAAAAGTCGCACTTCTGTCACTAGAGCTACTATTACTAAAATTACATTCCACGTATTCAATTTTAGTTCCACTTAAATGAAGGACTTTAGACTCCAATGTAGACCTTCATAATTCAAATTTTTCTTAGGCTTTTTCTCTCGCATTATCCATGAGAAAGATATCATAAGCAAAAAAAACATATTTTTTTGTAAATGAGTATGCTTTATTTAAGTAGAACTAAAATCCTGACATGAATCCTTTTGATCATTGTGTTAATTTTTTTCTAAATGAATGAATTTAATTTATTTTAAGAAAATTTGCATACGGACCACACTTCTTATTTGTTGACATATCTTACACCAAAAATTTGATATTTACACTTAGGATATCTTGGTTTCATAAATTTAGTCTTAAAAATATGCATTTAATTTTTGAAAAGTTATTGGTGATATTTTAAATTTATTGAAATATGTTAGTTAGAAAGCCTAATAAAAAGTAACTTTAAAAGTGAAAATTTAATTTTTATTATAGCACCCTTTATGTAGATGATTGCATTTGCCTCAAAAGCTTAATAAAAGAAACTTTAATGAAATTCATTTTTTTTTAATTTTTAAATTTCAAACATTGATATTTAGAATATTATTTTTAATACAAAGTCCTTGTGACAATTTATTACAAAGATTCCAATAATAAATAAAAACTTGAAATTAAAACAAATTTTTGCCAATGAAATAAATACACAATAAACAACAAAATATCAAGTATTTTGTGTTCATATTTCAGGTCCTCTACAATTATTGTGAAAACTACAACTTATAATTTGTGGAGGTTGAGATTAACCGGAAAGAAATCAAAAGGTTTTATGAAATATTTTGTATGTCCCAACCCAGAGTGAATTTCACAACAAAGAATTGGCATACGATGACAATTGTAGAGGAATTGAAAATGATTGTCCATAAGCCTAACACATGAAATGTGGATAATGTTGAAAGTAAACAAAACAATGATTGGTGCAAAATAGTTGATTTGATGAACGAAGTCTAAAAACCTTCAAATGGGTGAAATACCCCAAAGTTTTATTAAAAATGTAATGATTTAAGTGCTTAGAGTCTAACATGGTTTCCATGAAGATCCAAGTAAACTTCAACTAAGAAAGCTAAGTATTATTTCACAAAACATATGTTTTATTCAATTAAAAGGGAAAAAAAAAATATGAAAGAGCTTTAAATGTAAAAATTTAAATTTAAGTTTTTAAATTTACAAAGTATCAAATTAAATTTCATAAATTATATGTTTTAAAACAAGGTTTTTATCAATCGAGAGTAAAATTAGCATTTAGTTCTGTTGATTACTAGAAACTCTAATTCTGATATCCCAAAATATTATATATCTTTGCACTATGAAATAAGGAATTCACTATAAACCTATTGATTGCTAGATTTTAATTTATATACGTCTGTTCAACCAAATTCCTCTTACTTCGCTCCTTTTGTTCATTTGGACCGTTCATTAACAAAAAAATACAATTCATTTTAAACACATATATGACCAATTCACAGGCTATATTAGGTTTAAAGAAAAGTAAACAAATATTTGCAAGATTTAAGCACCATAACACAAAATTTAATGAAATCTTATTTGATCATTCACAAAGCCAAGGAGAGAACTCTTAGCCTATCATACTCTTAAACAAAACACAAAAAACTCTCTTCATTTCAATCACACAAGTATAAAGGTACATTATGCTCTGGTGAAATCCTTCTCAACTTTTTCTCCATGCTCTCCTAATCTTCCTCGCACTCTCGCGCTCTCCTTTAAGCTAATTCACACATTGTCGCACTCACTAAGAAAAATTACATTACCATGTGTCCCCTCCAACACACCCTGTTTTAAGTCCTATCAACATCCATAGCTTATCTTCTCGCCTTTGAGTTCTTGCTTTGAAATCAAAAAGTTTTCTAGTCGAGTTGTCGACTGCGACATTTTAGGTGTAGCGTTACGACATTTAGGTAATGCTATGATGCTCAAAAGATAATGTTGAGGCACTAAATTCTTTATCTTCTGGTTTCTATTTCACTCTATAATCGCACTGCAATGCTTGACAAAGGTGTTGTGGTGCGTTGATCTGCCTTTGTGGCACCTTTCTCTCAAGAATTTTGTTAAGCAAATTTTAACATAATGTTGTGTAATTGATGGTGGCATTGAGGCACTATCACTTCAACTCCTCAAAATCTTTAATCCTTCAATTCAAAAGGTTTCCTGCTTATAACACAAAAATTTACATAAAATTTGTATATAATATTAAATTATGAAAAATATTTTAGGCAAAGTCTTGATATTTTTCTCACTAAATAAATCCCCAAAACCCAATTTTTATTTATCTTCAAGTATTTAATTATTATAAGTTTATGTCATAGACCAAGTAAGTAGTCATATATTAAGATTCAACTCCTAATGATATAGTGAACATATAACTGAAGTTCACATTAGCTTATTAGCTATGTGAATTTCTAGTGACTAATAATATCCTAATTCTTACTAATATTAATATTCTTATACCACAAAATCCTTTAGTACATGAAGTGGGTGATTGGTTAAAGCACATTTAATTAACAAAAATTATAAAATTTTAATTTTAATTAATCATAAGCTTAATTTAGATGTTTTCATTTTAATTGCAACACTTTTAAACTAGATTGAAGAAACTTTAAATTATTTAAGTTTAAGGATAGTACGAGTACTATTTTTTTGTATACCAAACCTCGAGCTCTTTTTCTAAGCTTATATATATATATATATATATATATATATATGAAAGAAGC
>JXCR01082964.1:306887-322502 GCA_002079205.1 Phalaenopsis hybrid cultivar
ATATATATATATATATATATTAGAAAGATAAATCTATTTCACCAAAATCAAGTTACAACTCTGAGATGGGGGGCCTTCAAGAGATCCCCCTTAAGTAAGAAGAGAAGTGGAGAGGGTGGAGATGAAGAAACAGAGAGATCTAAAGAGTTTTTTTTTCCAAGCCTTGCAAGCCAATTAGCAGGTTTGTTCCCGTCCCTATAGATAATGGAGAAATGCACATGTAAGAGAGGCCTCATAGAATTGATCTTTCTAACCTATTGAGAAATATGTCAGGGGGAGTGAACAACTTCCTGCAATAGCTGCAACAAAACAGATGAGTCCACTTCCACATGTAGTTGCCTCCACTAATTCATAATGACAAATTTGATGGGTCAGAAGACAATAATAAGTTCAGATTCAAGAGCATCCAAAACAAAGATAGGTGCAGAGAAAAACAATAAATAATTCCCAAGATGATT
This sequence comes from Phalaenopsis hybrid cultivar, assembly GCA_002079205.1. Taxonomy (NCBI): domain Eukaryota; kingdom Viridiplantae; phylum Streptophyta; class Magnoliopsida; order Asparagales; family Orchidaceae; genus Phalaenopsis; species Phalaenopsis hybrid cultivar. The sequence continues at coordinate 307,346 of JXCR01082964.1, forward strand.
CCTGAAGAGCCCTTCAATACTAGCTCCCAAATTAAAAAAAATTCCATCAGTATTTACCTTTATGGAAGGAAAGTGAGGAGACTTCCTGTAGAATTTGATGACAGAGGCTGAGGGTATGTTGTCAAGACTTAGAATAGAGCAAATGTTGGGGTACCTCTTGTGCTTGATAAGCTTAATAAGAAAGGAAATGCAATGTCTGGCCACTTTATCCACAGGGATGGACTGATCCCAAAACTTGACTTGATTTCTAGCCATCCATAGGAATGAAGCAAGAATCAAAGGGATAAACCCTAACCCAACAACATGACAGCTGACCTAGCAAGAAGAGAGGTGCAACCAGTCCAAATTGATAGTGTCCAGCATCAGGTGTTGTATGAAATTCAATCAAACTTATAGGGAGATATGACATTCATATAATAGATGGTCAATTGAATCCTCAACAGCCAAACATAACCCACATCTGGAGGGTCCTCTCAGTCCTTTCAGTTTGAGTATATCATCAGTGGACAACAATTTGTGGAAGATTCTCCAGCAAAGAAAAGGCATTGAAGGGGAGAATTTTTTTTCCAAATGAGCTCCCCCCAAGGCAAAATGTCCCAGCTATAAAGTTTGGAATAGATAGAATTAGTTAAGCTCTAAGTGTTACTAGCTTGCCAAACAATATTGTCAGGAAAAGATATGTCAAAATGCACCCTGGTAATTTTTCAGCAGAAGAAGCTTGTAGAAGAGTTTGCAAGATAGATTCAGACCATTGGTCACCAATCGTGCAGCCAACCACTTTAAGATTGGGGTTTAGATTAGGATTTTTTGATTAGAGCATATCAGCAGGGCACCAATTGTCCAACCATAAATGCACATTGCCATTACCAAGATACTAAAGAAAGAAAAGCCTTCTGTCTGATTTTCAGCAAGTTAACCTAAAGCTTCTAGTCACACAATTTCTGACCACCAAGTTAGGATGTGATTCCCTACAGTATTTACCATGCATAAATTTAGCTCACAAAAATTGTTGTTGCCTGAATTTGATCCAAAATTTGCACATATTGACCTGTTGTAAGTGTTGAAGCCCCTTAAACCTAGGACCCCTAGCTAAAATGGGTTTAGCCAATTTCTGCCAACTGGCCCAATGTAGTTGCTGCCTCGGTCCAGACCACAGGAACCTATTGAAACTCCTTTCCAATTGAAGTTGGGTGATTTTCTTTAGACCAGTCATTTGTAATATATAAGAGGGGAATGTAGTAAGGATGCTCTTTAATAAGGAAATTCTACCCCCATTGGACAGAAAAGAGTGAGTATAGCAGGAGAGTTGTGTTTCAATTTTTTCAAGCACCCCATCATGTTGAACTTGTTTAGATCTGCCTTTAATGAGGGAAAAAACAAGCTATTTTAAGGGAAGTTGGGACTCATTGTAACCAATGTATTGAAGGATCAATTGACAGCAAGTCACATTTTTTTTGGATTGACCTACATCCCAAAATGGTGTTGGAAGAGTTGGAGGCATAGATGGACCTTTTTAACAACAACTTTATTAGCTCAGGAGAACAACATGATGTCATCTACATAAGCAAGATGAGAAATGCCCATGTTCGATTTATGGTGAAACTTGAAATATGAATGAGGCAGTATGCTGCGATCCAACATTCTAGACAGATAATCAAGAGCCAAGATGAACACTGAAGAGGAGAGGGGGTCTCTTTGTTTAAGACCCCTGGTAGCAGTAAATGACCCAGGAGATTTCCCATTGATAAGCACAAAGTGAGTGTTATCCTTCAACCATCTCGAGATGAGGCTGCAAAAACATTGAGTGAAACCTCTGACATTAAACATATCTAGGATGAAATCCCAACTAATGGTGTCATATGCTTTCCGGAGATCCAATTTATAAATTAAGTTGCCACCCTACAAGGTTTATTCAGATCAAGCAGTAGCTCTTAGGCAAGAAGGAAATTATCAGCAATGGATCTCCCTTTAACAAAAGCAGTTTGATTGGGTCTGATATGCTTGGGGAGGTGAGGTTGAAGCCTGTTCACAATAATTGTACTGATGATCTTGCTAAAAACATAAATGAGACTAATGGGTCTAAATTGCTTACAATCCTGTTTTTCTAAGGACTTAGGCACTGACACAATTGTAGAAGCATAGAAGAACTGGGGTAAGAGGGAGCCTTGGAAGTAAGTTTGAATTGTAGCAGCATCCTCTCCTATGATAATACTCCAAGCTTTTTTTATAGAAATCAGAAGCAAACCCATCTGGATCTTCAATTTTGGAACTATCTATAGAGTTTAAGGCTTTTTCAGATTTCAGATTCTGAAGGTAGCTCTGTCAAAGAGAGATTGCTGGTATCGGAGAACTCCTCAAGAAAATAATTCCTGTCAATGGGGATTCTATTAAAATGGTGTCCAAATAGTAATTGTTGGAGAAAATCCACAGCATCCTGGGCAATGACAGAATTTTCATGCAACCACTGTCGAGCAGAGTTCTTTATACTGTGGATAGCATTACACTTCCTTCTAAATTTGATACAAGCATGATAAAATTTTGTGTTTCTGTCCCCATCCTTAAATTTGCAAATTGAAGCCTTTTCTCTTAAAAACATTTCCCGACAGTCAATAACAACAAGTAGCTTTTCATGGGCAGCAAGTAATAAACCTTCCTCAGCCAGTCCCAGTGAGGCATCTGACCGACCTTTTTTGTAATTCAACAATTACAAGAAATTGATGACGCTACTAGAAGATTTAAATTCCAGCAACGATGCCAAAAACTTGACTANCTTTTAATAAACTCCCAAATTTTAATAATTTAGAAATTTATTACCTTATCTTTTTTAATTAAGAAAGTGAGGTTGATTTTTACCAATTAACCCCTTGTATTTCAAACATCCAAATTAAGATCAGAGGTTACCCATTTCCCTCTTTAAATTAAGCCTAAATGTTAATTAAGGCTAAATTTCCAAAATTACACATTTGCCCCTAAGGCTCTAACACTTCATAATTTGTCAAATTCAATTTAAATAACTTTAAATTTTTATCCTACCTCATTCATAGGTCAATTAAGACATTAGAAGAGAAAAATGTGATTTTTGAAAATTTAATTTAATTTATATAATTATTTTCATGCAAAAACAAGATTTTTCAAAGAAAATTCCTAACTTGATCAAGGTAAATCCTAATCCCTTAAAATTTTTACTGGAGGTAGACCTAGATTAGAGAAACCTTTGGACCAAATGTTCTAATTTTTTGAATTTTATTGGAATTTTGAAAATTATTTTATGTTCTATGGTATTTATTAAATATAAAATATTTTAAATGGGGAAAATTAATTTTTGTATTTTTGAAGAGTCCTTCTGAGGTCAGAGAACTCAGTGGAGAAGATTTTATATTTTTTCGAATTTTATTTGGTTTATTGGAATTATTCTTAGTGAAAACCCATTTTAACCTTTAAAAATTATTTTTTAGCTTTAAAATTCAGTATAATTATTTAAAAAATCAGGAAAAATATTCTAATTGTTGTTAAGTTCTTAGGAAGCAATTTATAACATTTCCATGAATTTTATTATTTTTGTGATTTTTAGAGATTTTTAATTATTTAAATAATTAAAATAGGTTAAAGATCAAGTTTTTATTTTAAATATCATTTTATTTTTAGAAAATATCCCTGACCACAGAGAACTCAAAAAACCAAGTTTTATAATTTTTTAAGTTATATTTTAATTACTGAAAATCATTTAAATGCTAAAAATGTTATTTAACTTGAAAAATCAATTTAAGTTATCAAATGGACTCAAAATGCTTTGAAATTTTTATGGTGAGTTCTTTGGATCTTAAATAATAGTAGAGATTAAAAATCAAGTCATTTTTTTGTTTGTATTTTTTAAAATTAATTATCTTAGTGATTTAGGGTTTGTAAAGATCAGGTGTATTTTGAATGACTTGGCTCATGAAATTATTTTCACAAGCTCCTCTAATTTTGTGGACCTTCCAGAATTTTCTTCGAATTTTCTAACCAACATGGTAATTATCATGATTAATTTATGCAAATAGAAGACACAAACTTGAAAAATATGGATCTTTGTCTAAGAACCTCCTTTAACTTTGGAAAAATCAGAGAATGTTTGTTAAGACAGAGACAACAACATGCTAAAATTTCAAGACATGATAATGTTCCTACATGCATGGAGAATCAAAAAATTTAAATTAGTGTTTAATTAATTAAAAATAAAATATGCAAAAAATGGACTTAAAATTATTTTCGCATTATTATCCTCTGTTCACTGAGCAAAAGTGTAATTTTATTTTATTTTTTTGATTTTTCTACACCAAGATATGAATTTTTAAAGTAAGGGGTATTTAAATAAATAGGGAAAATCCCTATTTATCTATTTAAACAGCGCGTGCTGACTAGAACCTTGGCAGCTCCGAAAGCACGCGTGGCGCGCTCTGGGTGGACGCCGCCGTCCACGTAGCTGCTGACTCAGCCCGCGATTTATGTTCCGAAGCGCTGTCTGGCTTGATTGTCTTCGTTCATTTGATACACGTTTGATAAAACGGCTCCCTCCCCGTCATCTTCCCCGATAGAGTGATCCAGTGACCGTCCACACTAAGACCTTAAGATCTCGGCCTAGACTCAACCAAATCCATTCGAGTTTGATCCTATGGACTCGTCTAAGTGAGACGAACACATCCATATGGTAATCATGTAATTAAATTAAGCCTAATTAAATGGATAATCAAAATAGTCTAGGGAGGGAGAGAAGTTTTATACCTTTTCTCTGAGAAGTGAAGCTTTGATCAGAGAGTCTTGGCACGTTTGTTGTGATTCAAAGAGGCTAGGGATTGAGTCTCTGGTCTTGGTGTGAGGCTTAGATATGATTTCGATCACGACCGGATTTGGGTGTTGGTCTAGAGCTATGGTAGAGACTTTGTGAGAGGGTAATTTGATGGGGCTTTAGCTCCTTTCACTATTATGAAGGTGTGGGTGAGTTTAATTAGTGTTTAGTGGACTGTGGAGGTATGGAGAGTTTTGTCTTATCTCTGGCAAGGTTTTGAGCTCAAAAATTGGGCTCCGGCAAGAGGATTCAGGGCAATGTGATGGTTGGGCTACACTGAGGAGGTTTTAAAGAGCCTTTGGGATCAATTTGGGGAAGTCTCTTAGAGTAATTTTCAACTCTCCCTCTATAGTCATGGAGGAGAGCATTTTATAAAAATGGCCTTAGGCTTGCTGCCATGGCCAATTGGGGGNGCCACTTGGCTGGTCGGCCGGCCAGAGGAAGGCGGCTAGGAGCTCAGGGAACCCGGAGGAATATGTCACAGCAATTTATTGATTTTAGGCTTTATTTTTGGTAAGGGTATCTTAAGCATGTACATTTTTGGGAATAAAATCCCTTAATTTAGGGGACTTTTGGTCCATGGCTTAGTTTAGGTGGTTAGATGGGTTTTGGCTCAATCCTAGGGTCTAACCAATTTGGGTATGTTGGGCTAGACATCGATCTAGGTTGGGCTAGCCTTGGGCTAAGTCCAAATTGAAAGGTTCAAATGATCAAGGAAGGTGTTTTGAAGATTTTTCATGAAGGGATGGAGTGGAAATTTTGGGGCTAAGGCCCTCAATTTGGTGAAATTTGAGGACATGGCCAATTTGGGGCAAATTTGGGGCTTTTGGACTTAGGTTGAAATCAAATGAAATTGAGGTCTTACCAAGGCCAATTAAAGGTCAATTTTGATGTGTGGGAATGCTATGAAGATTTTTCAACACAAATTGTGGCCAATTGAGTGGGCTATGGGTTCAATTTGGTGGAACCAAGTCATAGGGCCAAAATTGGGGTTTTGGTCTAAATTAAAATTAGGCTCAAAGAATGGGTCAATTGAGTTTGGATTTGGTCCAGCTTGGTCATATCAAGGGTACATTTAAGTTTTGAATTGAAATTGGGGTAAATTGAGACCAATTGGATAGACATTTGGGGTAATTTGGGGAAAGTATGGGCCTTTAAAAAGCAATTTGGGGCTTTGATCAAAGATGATCAAATTGGCCAGATTGGGCCATGTGATAGTTGAGAAAAATGAAAGTGGGAATGTTTGGGAGGTTTTGGGAATTTTTAGGATTTTTTGGAATTTTGGGGTAAGGAGGGGTATTTTGGTAATTTAGCCAACTTTGGTGATTTTGGGTAGTTTGGGTGTTTTCAAGGTGTTTGAAATGATTTTTGAATCAAGTTGGGTATTTTGAGTAAATTTGGGATTTTTGGCCAAATTTAGGGTCTCAAGGGTATCTAGGTAATTTGGGAGAATTTAGGGGCAAAAGGGTAGGTTGGGTATCTTGGTAGAGTTGGAGTACCAACCACCATTAATAAGCCATGGACCAATGGAAATCCCATTTTGGGCTCTCTATGTAGTGGTCTTAGCTAAACCCTAGCCCAGGGCTAGTGGATTTAGGGAACCATCTACAAGAGTCTCCCAAAAGTATCAAGGCACCAGAACCTAACAATTCTAGGTTTAGGGTAGTGAGTGATTGTGAGTGTAAATGATTGCAAGTGAGTGCCTTAGCGCTAGACCACCACCCAGGATCAACCCAAAGGTCAAGCAATCCTAAGGGTGACTCATCTTGAGTTTCCCCCATAGTGATCCCACATACTAAGTACTAAAGGTTAGGACCAATATGTGGAACTTCAAGTTGAGTAAAGAAGACTTTGAAATTTCTAATGGTGAGGGTTCCTTGTCTAGTTTTCTAAAAATAGTCAATAGAAAAGTCTTATGGCTAGACCTTAGGCTACTAAAGAAGAAAAACTAAGCCTCAACCAAAAGTGAGGCCAACACATAAATGTAATATCACTATTTTGTACCATCTCCCCTATAAATTAAAAGACCATTTTATAAGATATGAAAGATAAACAAGGCATTTTATTATTCATTACTGTTCGTTCATCTCTCTCTCTCTCTCTCTCTCTCTCTCTCTCTCTCTCTCCTTTCTTATACTTTATTCATTGGGGTGTGATTCTTGGACATATCACGATTCAATATTAGTGATACAATCAACTATGTTTTGCTGATTTGTTGATCTAGTGTGACTATCAACCCTCGAACCCTAAACGAGGAGTTCCTATCGGCAGAGCGAGACTGGACTATAGGACAGATGGTGAATAATTGTAACCCGATAGGTAGCTCGTTCCCCAACAATGAAAACCTGTAGGGCTATAAGGCTCTGCAATATTCTTAATTCTTGGGACCTGATTAAGAGCCTTGGGGTTGTTCGTGTGACAACTGGTGATATTGAGAAACTGAATCTTTCCTAGGTTGGATCTACCGGAAGGTAGGTTGTTGCATTCGGTCATTTTTCTTGTAGTTGTTTGCTTGATTACTTATCTATCTTGTTTTAGCCTAATTAGTTCAGATTCGGATCGATCGGTGGTCCTTTTGTCCTTCTTCTGGCGCCTTCGACTTTTACTCGACCGCTAAATCCAATCGAAAATGCGGGCATCCTAGGATTCTATCAATGGTCTTTCTTTCGTCATGTTTTCTTCTTTTTGGACCATTAGATCCTCGAGATCAATGCTAAAACATTTTCAAAGTATATATAGATTTTCTTAGATAAAAAACCAGCATTTTGGATGAATCCCTTTTCATTGAAGAAGTATATTATACATTCAGGAATTATTTATTATTCATCATGGATTTACATCAATGAGCAAAATAACAGTTCTCGATCCTGCTTGATGAAAAACTTTTCTATTTTTATAAACTAAAAAAAAATCACTAATATTATTACGTCACTATCTTGGTCTTTGTCATTTAGCAATTATGAACCGGCAAACCTGCATTTGTTGGTCTAATATTATATGTTTATACCTAGTATTGCATATTACGTTCCACTTTCTATTATTTATTGACTTTTATATTTAGTTATTTATTTAAAATGTCAGAAGGCTTTGACGTTTTTTTCTGGGAACAAAATCTATTACGTGGATAAATCCTACAATCTCACAAGTATTCGAAAGAGATACAACTTAAAAAGGTTTTAAAATTTAAGGAGAAAAATCTCTCAAGGGCCAAAGTATTTGATTCCTTTATTTAATCTTCNTACTAATATTATTACGTCACTATCTTGTTCTTTCTCATTTAGCAATTATGAACCGGCAAACCTGCATTTGTTGGTCTAATATAATATGTTTATATCTAGTATTGCATATTACGTTCCACTTTCTAATATTTGGCATCATAATATTATTTCTTAACTTTTATATTTAGTTATTTATTTAAAATGTCAGAAGGCTTTGACGTTTTTTATCTGGGAACAAAATCTATTACGTGGAAAATAAGCCAATTTATTTAAGACTATCAAATAATAAGATTAGGTCGAATCCTACAATCTCACAAGTATTCTAAAGAGATTCAACATAAAAAGGTTTTAAAATTTAAGGAGAAAAATATCTCCAGGGCCAAAGTATTTGATTCCTTTATTTAATCTTCAGTTCCCAGTAGCTTATACTTGTTTCTTAAGCATAGCTGGTAGCTAAGTTCGACACTAAGTAGTATGTATTTCTATGTCTTGATACAACCTATGAGTCTAATCCAAAATGCGCCACATAGGTCGTTGGATTCGCATTCTTGAATCATATTATCTTTTTCATTTAATCCTCTCAACTTCTTTTAACTCAAATAATCGTGAGCTTTTAGATGTAAACTAAAGCTTTTATTTATCTGAGTGTATGGAATATCGTCAAGAAAGCTCATCATCACTTTCAAAGACGACATCTCTTTGAAGATTGACCAAACACATCTGACAAACAATCCATTCTTCGAATTTAGCATGGATTATAAAGATTTTAACAAACTCTAGAATGATCCAGAAATAGCTACAATCGAGCCTGGACAACCTCCTTAGGAGAAACCATCAATTGAGTTTTTCGTGAAAGAGACAGTTGACTGCTCTCCGTTAAAAATAAAACAGACAGTCAATCCCAATGACACACTTGTGGATCGACGGATCAAGTCTATGGTGGTAAAGCCTACACTCACCAAAATGCAGTGAAGGAACAAGAACCGAAGAAAAAGAAGAAAATAAGATAGGATGGCATTGGAATTAGAAGCCAAGCAAGCATCCAACACTGATAAGTATGTACACATGAAATTGTCATATAATGTTTGAGATTGTAGATTAACATATATGTCTCTTTCCTTTTCTCCTGAGAGACCTAAACCACCTTCAAAAAGTAAAGCTGACAATCTGGTAGCCTCGTGCAAGAAAAGGATAACACAAAGATTCAAATGTTTCGAATAGGTCCAAGGAAAGTCTGTCAACAACTTGGAAGTACTCAAACTCTTCATTGGAACCTTTTTAGAGATAGAAAAAATGAAGAGCAACCAAAAAATCTATATTCTCCAAGATACGGGCTGTCAAGGAGAACGTAGGACGCTCACTTGCAACGAGCCAAAGAGATTGAGGAAGGGTAAAGGAAGAGCAACTCCTTAGTATGGGTGTTGTTATAATTACCTCAGATTCTATAGAGTGAAGAAGTCGATGACATTCCTTTTATATTAAGATTTATAATCAAGAGATTTGTTTTTTTGCACATCTTACCTCCTTGCATACCAAATAGCTGCATCATTGAAATTTGTGACATAAATGACTGCATTTCACCAAATATAGACTCCCACAACTTGAGCATCCATTTTGTACAGTTTGTTATTGGAGTTCAGGCAGCATTTTCTTTGGCAAAGGGCCCATGATAATTTCCCTTGGTGAATTTCAGAATCACACTTCATTACTCTACCTCCTGGATAAACATTAGTGTTCAGTGGAAATATCGCTAACTTAGCCAAGCGTTGTGTACCTTTTGTCCATGAGAAAAGGGTCTTTGCCACCTTTAGGAAGATGAAAAGCTCAAAATGGTCTGGATAAACAAAGTATTGAATCGTTACAATTTTAAAGATCTTATGCTATTCATGTGTTCTGATGTCATAACTATCAATGCTTTTCATGTGTTATGTCTATAAAAAATTGTGTTCAGTCAATATGAATGTATCAATGGCCATGAATATGTTTATAAATAAATTTATGTTCTTTTGTTCATAAGCAAGGTCTTTTCTAACTGAATGAATGTGATGTTGAATGAATCTTGAACTCTTATCAAGATGATATTTAGATTAGCATATAAAACAAATGTTTAGATTGACACTAGTTTGGAAACATCTAAACTTAAACATTTCCATTAAAAACCTCAAACTTTCATCAAAACGAACAAAACACAACAATCAAAACCTCTCTTAGTCTTAAGGTTGTCATTTTTAGGCTATCTCAGCTTCTATTTGGACAAGGTGTAATGCTCCATGCAGTGTCTGACCGACCTTTTTGTAAATCAACAATTACAAGAATTTGATGACGCTACTAGAAGATTTAAAATTCCAGCAATGATGCCCAAAACTTGACTGCGACTTTATATATTTATGTTTGATTTAATAAAGATGTATAGATATAATATTTAATAATGTTAAAGTCGAATTTGTCACGCAAGACTTTATAGATGTGTCTAATTTGATTCAGATGTATAAATATAATATTCAATAATGTTAAAGTCGAATTTGTCAACGCAAGTATACGTATAGCTCTAATGGAGTCCTAGATATCGATCAGGAGGTAGTTTAGAATTATGGACTAAGACCTTAGAAAAGCAATACTTTAATCACAACAACGACGTTTAATTTGCTTATCTGTCACTAATAGGCAAATAAAATACTACAGACTAAGATTTAGTAAAAAAGTAATACTTCAACTACGCAACGTTCAAATTGCTTATCTGTCACTAATAGACAATTGAAATAAGTAGATAATTTTGGATAGTAACTAATGATTGTCACTAATAGACAATTGAAATAAGTAGATAATTTGGATAATAACTAATTATAGAAAATAACGTTTAATTGTGATATTTAATATATAAGAAAGCATCCTTCTCCTTGCCAAGAAATTATAGTGAAAGATAAAATGAATTAGTTCAATTATATTGTGTCAAATAGGAGCATACCTATTCTTTACTTTTTGGTCCAGACATAAAAAACATTGACTAATCCTATGCTTGGTTACTGATTCTGCGGCTAGACTAGGAGGATACCGACTCTCACTTTGGAGCTCCTACGTTCCCCTCACCTGAGGGCTAACATCTACACATAAGCACCCAAACGATAGGATCGAATTGGAGATTTTAGTCTGTCACTCTAAAATCTCCAATTCTACGCCCGATAATAATATTTCCTTATTTATTTGCACCCAACTTCCAAGGGCTTTGACCTCCCTGAATCTTGGATGTAATCTTCACTTTAGTTGTAAAACTCGACATATTTTAACAATTCAATTGACCAGATTGAAAGTAAATTAAGATCGAAGTGAAAAGATCATCACAATTTCTTAAAAATTTTCATGGCTTCACCAATTCAAATCACCATTTCACAAATCTCGAGACAAGGAGAAAGACAGAGAAAACTACTCAAAACTCATGGGGAAAGCACAACACAACTTGGAATTCATAAATAAAATTAAAGCCATACAAACTATAACATGTAAATAACTTATCTCTAAATTTCTCCCCAAGAACACTCCTTGAAGTTCCTCTGAATCTCTTCTTTTCTTTACAGCACACAAAATTCCTTTTCGAAGTAGCAAGGAGGAAGAAATCTCTCACTTTCCCTCCACTCTTACAATCTCACGATGAATTCCTCACAATTACACGCTCTAGCAAGCTCTCTACACACTAATGGAACCTATCTAACCTCCAGGACTTCTCTATTTTTGGCCAAAATATTCTCTTTAAAGATGTGGATGAGTTTTCCCAAGAGTTACTTATGCACCCCTCCAAAAAAAAGTCTCCTCCTCCTCCTCCAAATTCGCTCCTTTTTGCATCTTTTTGCTCCATTGACCCTAATTCATCATTCCTGCAACAAAACATCANTTATGGACTAAGATTTAATAAAAAGTAATACTTCAACTACAAAGATGTTCAAGTTGCTTATCTGTCACTAATAGACAATTGAAATAAGTAGATAATTTGAATAATAACTAATTATAGGGAATAACGTTTAATTGTGATATTCAATATATAAGAAAGCATCATTCTCCTTGCCAAGAAATTATAGTGAATGGATAAAATGAATTAGTTCAATTTATATTGTGTCAAATAGGAGCATACCTATTCTTTACCCTTTGGTCCNCCGGCTCTCACTTTGGAGCTCCCACGTTCCCCTCACCTGAGGGCTAACATCTACACATCAGCACCCAAACGATAGAACCGAATTGGGGATTTTAGTCTGTCACTCTAAAATCTCCAATTCTACGCCCGATAGTAATATTTCCCTATTTATTTGCACTCAACTTCCAAGGGCTTTGACCTCCCTGAATCTTGGATGTAATCTTCACTTTAGTTGCAAAACTCAACATATTTTAACAAATTAACTGGACAGATTGAAAGTAAATTAAGATCGAAGTGAAAAGATCATCACAATTTCTTAAACATTTTTTATGACTTCACTAATTCAAATCACCATTTCACAAATCTTGAGACAAGGAGAAAGACAGAGAAAACTACTTAAAACTCATGGATAAAATCAAAGCCATACAAACTATAATAAGTAAATAACTTATCTCTAAATTTCTCCCCAAGAACACTCCTCGAAGTTCCTCTGAATCTCTTCCTTTCTTTACAACACACAGAATTCCTCTTTGAAGTAGCGAGGAGGAAGAAATCTCTCACTTGCCCTCCACTCTTACAATCTCTCGAAGAATTCCTCACAATATTTACACACTATTGGAACCTTTTGATAGCTTCCAAGCTTTCGAAAGTCTCCAAAAGTCTCTCCCCCCTCTCTTAATTTTAGGTCAAAATGTTCTCTTTAAGGATGTGGATGAGTTTTCCCAAGAGTCGCTTACGCACCCCTCCAAAATCCGGCCTTATCCATTGTACATGTCACATAATCGTCGATGGCGCCGTCAGCGCCCTTTTGGAGAATTTGTCCTGTAGCCTCGGGAAAATCTCACCGCCGGCGGCCTCGATGGCACCGTCGGCGTCCTAGTGTAATTCTCTACATTTTGGTCCTTTTTGCTCCAAATTCGCTCTTTTTTTGTATCTTTTTGCTCCATTGACCCTAATTCATCATTCCTGCAACAAATTATCAAAAATACCTCTTTAAGGTGCAATATCATTAAAAATAATATAAAAGAGGTATGAAAATCTCAACCTATTTTTCTTTGGTCAAAATCCCCCAAACTTAACTATTACTTGTCCTCAAGTAATTTTAGTACTATATAAAAGTTATGATCTACTGCAATAATATTTTAATTCAAAAACACTATAAGTTTGATTTAGATAAATATCATAGTGAGATTTTCAGAAAAAATTCAAGTAATTGAATTAACTCTGTATCCATCAGATTATCTAGTCATCAAGTTTTAAGAGTTCTAGCTTTCTATTTATTTTAGGAATGACTATAGATTGTAATATTAAGTCACTTAGAATATCCAAAAGATAAGAACTTCATGAGAGCTTTATTAGTAAAAAGATCTATTCCATAAATATAAGTTCAGGAATGTATTTAAGTTTTCCCTTTAGGTAGGTCCAGTGAAGCCAATTTTTGATTAGGCATATCCTCAAGCTTCTCCTCACTTTCATTTTTNTGAAGCCAATTTTTGATTAGGCGTCTCCTCAAGCTTCTCCTCACTTTCATTTTTTTTTTCTTTTTTTCATTTGGATTGCTTTCAATCCTATATATTTTTCTTTTCTTTTCTGGGATTGTTNTTATGCTTTTTCGCTGCAAGGTCAACTCATTCATCAAATCTACTAAGGTAGGGGAGCTAGAAGGAGGAGGAGGGTCATAACTTGTAGAGGGAACATCTCTACTCATAGAAGGTTCCTGACTTCTACTTTCAGTTCTCTATTTCTCATGGGATACATAAGTTTTCAAATTTGATTTACTAATGAGTTTCATAGGGTGAACCCACTCTTCCTCTCCAGCTTCCACTCCAGAAAGTTGGCAAAGTGCATAAATAAGTCCAGGATGTCCTAGACCTCCACTAGTCTCACTCCTTGCCGTAGTCAATATATTCTTGAAAATAATCTTCCCCACATTTATAATTTTGTTATTATGAATACAGAAATTCAGAATAGCTCCATCTCTAGTTACCTCACTATGGTGGTAATTCAGTAACAAAGTAGAGGAAATGAAATAGTGCCACGCCTTAGAGGTGACATTTAACATGAAAGCAGAAAAGTTTACCCGTTCTCGCTGCTTTATCTTCCACGTTCCTTTCCCATCACTGAGAAAGTTAATCACATCATTGAGGGGTTCTTCCATCGTACTAAACAATTCATAGTGGCAGATGTAAGAATCTGGGACTTCATAAAAAGTGTTAATGCGGGCGGCTGTAAATTCCACAGGAAGTCTACGCACTTGCACGATTCCATCTTCAGCATAAATCACATTGGCGTAGAACTCTTTCACCACATTTGCATCNTCTGGGACTTCATAAAAAGTGTTAATGCGGGCGGCTGTAAATTCCACAGGAAGTCTACGCACTTGCACGATTCCATCTTCAACATAAATCACATTAGCGTAGAACTCTTTCACCACATTTGCATCAGCTTTATTGGTGGTGTAACAAAAGTTTTCCCACTCGCTCGGCAATAACCTGTTCAATTTCTCCTCCTGGATTCTTAAAAACTCGATCTTGAATACATTTTTTTCCTTGAAGTATCGAAGTGAATCGAGTTTGAGCCATCACATTGACGATACGTAAATTGTCAAACTCAACTCTTCTCTTCTGAAGTGGAGCCATTTTTAATCTAATCAATCAAAGAAAATTTCCAAAAATTACTTTTAATATGTAAATAATGGCTTCCAATGGTAATTCTAAGATTTCAACATTAAAATCCATGAATTTCTTCCAAGATTTTCTTCACATTTTCAAATTTTTTTGGTTTCCTCAATGTGGAAGAAAAACATGGTGAAAATCAAATATATTTAGCTTGGGGTGAAGCTCTTACCTAAAGAAGATCAAATCTGATATCAAACAGCCTTGAAATCGTCTCCCAATCCAAGATCTATCAAGCCCTAATTTGAAAATGGTGTTTTTAAGAGGAAGGGGATGATGAATAGTGGCGGTTGACCGGTCAAAATTGCGGTTAAAG
>JXCR01082964.1:324712-353327 GCA_002079205.1 Phalaenopsis hybrid cultivar
TCGAGGGCGCCGTCGGCGCCCAAGGTAAAATTTTCACAGTTTCGCTCTGGTCCGAATGCGTCGTAATTTTTCTTTATGGATTCAATTTTTAAGATATTTGAAGGGTAAATAAGAGTAGTAGAGCTTAATACTACTATAAACTAGCGATAAATTCAAATAAAAACTATCATAATCATAATAAAGATAAATATAAATATGGGTTGCCTCCCATAAAGCGCTTGGTTTAACGTTGTCAGCTCGACCTATCCAGGATTCATTCAGGTTGACTGATCATTAAAACCTCTTTAAAATTTGGTCTTTTACCCTCATAATATGATTTTAATCTATGTCCATTTACTTTAAATCTATTTCCCATTTTCTGATCTTCAATTTCAACAGTTCCGTAAGTGTAAACTTGAGTCACTGTAAATAGCCCTAACCAACGAGACTTCAATTTCCCAGGGAATAACTTCAACCTTGTATTGTAAAGAAAAACTTTTTGTCCTGGTTCAAAGTTCTTCTGGTTAATCTTTCGGTCATGCCATAACTTTAATTTTTCCTTATAAATTCTGTCATTATCATAAGATTCATTTCTTAATTCTTTCAATTCATTTAATTGTAAGTCTCTTTTTACCAGCATCTTTCAAATTATAATTGAATTCTTTAATCACCAATATGCTTTATGCTCCAATTCTACTGGTAAGTGATAAGTCTTTCCAAAAACCAGTCTGTAAGGAGTCATTCCAATAGGAGTTTTATAAGCAGTCCTGTAAGCCCATAATGCTGCATCCAATCTAGTGGACCAATCTATTTTACTAGGGTTGACAGTCTTTTCAAGTATTTGTTTAATCTCTTTATTAGAAACTTCAGCTAATCAACTGGTTTNATTGACAACGATCACAAGTTTTTATATATCTATAAACATCTCTAAATATAATAGGCCAATAAAATCCAGCTTGTAAAATTTTATAAGCAGTTTTAACTGATGAAATTCATTAATCTTTCTTGGAGAAAACTACAAGTAAAAGGGTTAGCATAAATCATTATAACTCCTTCTCGTTGGACTTGGATCTCTGCAAGAAGTCTGCCCCTCATAAAATAGTACGCAAAGTAGCTTAAAAGGGATGTTTGACTAGGGAAACCAAACCAATAGAGAACTATATTCATGACAAAAAAAAGACTACCTTGCATCATAGTTTTAGCCTAGCACGCCATGTACTGTCGTGTCCTATCACAACACTTATGTGTGTGCATAGTGCTTGGATAAATTCTAAGTGTATGACTTTGTCAGGTTCACCATACCGACCCCACCCTCAAAATTCAAGGGATCTAAACTACGTCACTAAAGTGGAGAAATTTTAAAATAAGTGGTCTCACATCTTGTAGAACTTAGATAAATATTCAAGTAGAGCAGATAATACATAATATAAAATATCCATTTTTATACCTTAAAATTAGACCACAAAAAGTTGTTCTGTAACATGCAAGTGGCATACTTTAAAGCTTTTGGATCCTCAACACAGTTATACACAAATTGGTCATAATACAAAAACTTGCATTTCTCACTGAGCTATCCTCAAGAGCAATGCTTGTTTGGGCATTATGACCAATAAATGGGTCACTCATTCTTACAAGTATGACATGGCATCAAGGCAAATGAGAAATGTGCATTAAATAATGCAAAAGATCCAACACATTATGAATATAAAGTGAAGCCCGAGTAGTCGCAACAGTCACCAATACACAAAAATAATATATTGTTTTAAGTACCCTTTTTATGCCTATTTTAGGTGATATTGCACTTTAAAGAAAGGTATTTATGTATTTTTTTGGTAGGTATACCATTTTTAGGAATTTGAGAAAAAATGGCAAAAGGAGTAGAATTTGGAGCAAAAACAACCAATTTTGGGGTTTGGCGCATGATGCGCCAAAATCTAGAACACTGGCGCATGATGCGCCATGTGTGACCTTTTCAAAGTAAGGTGGTTTGAGACAAATTTTGTGTGAATTTTTAAAGGGACACTTGTTCTAAAAACCTCACAGACTGATTCAATGCATCTAGACACTTTGGAAGGATCTAATTTGAAAGGATTTTACTCTTGGATCAACGAGGCACATCTTTTGAATTCAAAGGTTTGACTTTTAAATTTTGGAGGGAAATTGAAACTCTTTTTGGAGGAGACAGCCCAAAATAAAATAGATTTGGAGAAGAACTTCTAGGTTGGGCGGAAAAAGAAAAAGGAAAAAAAAAAGAGGTGGCGTGGGAACCAAGAGGGAGAGATAGAGAGAGAAAGTTAAGGGCTTGGAGATTGTCTTCTAGGGTTGTAAGAGGAGAGAGATGGAGAGAGATTTCTTCTTCATTACTCTTCTAAGAGAGAATTGAGAGTGCTTGTAAAGAGAGAAAGACTTAGAGAGAACTTCTAGGGATTTGCTTGGGAAAGATTATGATATAAGTTGTTTTTTTTCATTTCTTTTGTTTGTAAACTTGTTTTTATATATGAAGTTCGTGTTTTATCGTATCATTCTCATGAATTCTGAGTAATATTCTTTATCCTTCTCCTTACTTTGAAGAAATGGTTTTATGAAGAATTGATTTTATTTTTTACGGTTTTAAATGTCAATAATTTGTGATGATTTGAACTCCAATCTTCATTTACTTTTTGATATGGCCAATTAAATTATTAAAATGTGTTGAGAAACATATGTTGTGAAAAGGGGATATGAATTCTACAATAAAGGGAGAATCACATTTGATTTCATGGGAGAGTATGTCATCCATGGGATTGGATGTAAATAAATAGGGAAGTATACTTCGTTGGATGTAGAATTGGAAGATTTTAAGGTGACAGATTAGAATCCTCAATTTGTGATAAATTAGAATTCCCAATTGGGTTCAATTGATTGGAAACTAATGCGAGCATATTAGCCCTCAGGCGAGGGAGTAGTGGGAGCTCTAAAGTGACAGTCGGTATCCTTCCAGCCTAACCATGAAATTACAAACCAAACTCTGGATTAGTCAAAGTTCTTTATAGTGCTCATAAGAGCGTAGAGAATAAGATTGCTCCTATTTGATATAAAACTGTTTTTAAATATATTTTTCAAAATATTTTAATTTCTTCACAAGCCATATTTTCATTTTAAAGGGGAAGCGTGTTTTCTCATACTTGAACTTTTCATCAACAAAAATATTTATTTTATTTCAGCAATTTTACTTTTGAAAGTTTAACAACTAGTTTAACTTAACTCTAGTAGTCGTACATCTACATATTTAGTAGCATTCCACTTCAGTAGTTTAAGTTCAAACTTTGTACTTTACTTTATTTTTATTTTTATTTTAATTTAAGAATATAATATAAATAGCTAGCTTATATATCTTTCCAGCTTCCCTGTGGGATCGATATCTAGGACTCCAATAGAGCCCTGTATTACTTGAACGATATGTATACTTGTGTTATATGTAAAAGGGAATTGGGAGTTTAAAAGAGGTTTTCAAGATAAATTATTTTCATTAAAGTTACATTATTGATTGGGTTACATTGCATATTTATTATTAATTTAATCTCAATTTTCTGTGAATCAAATTTTTGGCGTCGTTGCAGGGGAAGTAATGGAAAGTATTAGTTATTTTATTTTTTTTTAAATATATAAGAAAATAGTATTTGTAGTTTAGTTTGAACATTTTATTGTTTAAGTGTGTTGCTTATTCTTAATTACTTGTTTTATTTTGTTTATGTGTAGTATAAGATCTAAAAACTTAGTACCTTATGTTTCTGAATTAGAAAGAATTATTAGAAAAAAAAATTGAAAACAACAAGACCACAAAAATCATTCTTGCAAAATGACTTGCAACTCAAGTAATGTTGGAAATGAAAATGAACATCATCAGAGACCTTTAAGGGATGATGCTAATCCTACAATAGATGAAATTCATTTGAGTATAACACCAACTAAAGATTTTAATTTACACCTGCTAGTTTTCTAGAATTATGTGCTATATTTAAATATGATGGAATGTCGAATGATGTGGTCAGACTTAGACTTCTTCCTTTTTCACTGAGGGATAAAGCTAAGATGTGGTTAAACTCGTTAGTACCTGAATCTATTAGAACTTGGGGAGATTTATCACAAATATTTTTATCTAAATATTTTCCACCTTAATAAACTGCTAAGCTTAGAAATGATAATACATCTTTTTTTAGTTTGAAGGGGAATCAATTTATGAAGCATGAGAAAGATTTAAAGATCTCCTTAGGAAGTGTCCACACCATGCGTTACCAGATTGGTAAATAATTCAAACTTTTTATAATGGATTGGTTGGATCTCTTAGATCGATAATTGACACTGCTGCTGCTGGATTGTTAATGTCAAAATCATTCGATGAAGCATGTTAATTAATTGAAGAGATGACTACTAATAATTTTCAATGACACTTAGAAAGGATAAATCCAAAAAAAGTAGCTAATATTCATGATTTTGATGCAATATCTATATTAACTGCTTAAATATCCGCTATATTGAAGAAGAGAGATCAATATAGAATTAACTATTCTCAAACAACACCAATGCTTGAGGAGAACTCATTCGAACAAATGATAGAATCTCAATTTTCTTATGATACTTTAAGTGCAATAAATAATCATTTTAATAATCCTTATGCCAATTATTTTAATCCTGGTTGGAAGAATCATCCAAACTTTAGTTGGAGTAAAAATAACTCGAATGCTGCAAATACACAATGGGTAAACAATGTTGCGAACCCAGTGGGAAGCTCAAATAATCAAGAAAATCAAGCTTATAAACCTTATTACCCCCCATGATTTAATAATTTGCAAAGGAGAAAAAGTTAACAATGGAAGAATTGATATTGCAAATGGGAAGTTAATTACAGAGTCAAGGAGCTGCAATCAGAAACATAAAAAATCAATTGGGACGTATTGCTACTGCATTTAACAATAGAACTCCAAGAACATTGCTCAGTAATGTTGAAGTAAATCCTAAAAATTAGAATAAGGAGCAAATTAAAGTTATTCAATTGAGAAGTGGAAAAGAATTAGAAGATAGAGTTCAATGAGAACTTGAAATTGAAAAAGATCGGGTGGAAAATGAAAGTTTTGGTGAAGATTTTCATTGTGAGTCAGAAAGTCCTATTAAACCAATGAAAATCACTATAGAAAGACCACCACCTCCATTTCCTTAAAGATTGAAGAAGAAGTATAAAGATACTCAATTTTCAAAATTTTTGGAAATTTTAAGGAAATTGACGATAAACATTCCATTTGTTAAAGCTTTGGAACAAATGCCAAGCTATGTGAAGTTCATGAAAGATATACTTAATAAAAAAAAGAAGTTGGTAGATATTGAGATTGTTGCACTGAGTGACGAGTGTAGCGTTATAATTTAGTAGAAGATTCCTGAAAAACTTAAAGATCCTTGAAGTTTTACAATTCCTTATGGTATTGACGAATGAATTTATGGAAAAGTTTTTTGTGATTTAGGAGCCAGTATTAATCTTATGTCGTTATCAATTTTCAGAAGATTGGGCTTAGGAGATATTTTACCTACAATTGTAACTCTTCAGTCAACTGATCATTCGAATACCTTTCCCAAAGGAGTTATAGAAGATGTTTTAGTAAAGTTTGATAAATTTATCTTTCCTGTAGAATTTATTATATTAGATATGGAGGAAGATAGGAAAATTCCTATTTTTTTAAGGAAGACCATTCCTAGCCACTAGAAGAGCTTTGATAGATGTGCAGAAAGGAGAACTAACTGTGAGAGTCAGTGGTCAAGAGGTTATATTTAATACTGTAAAATCAATGAGATATCATGCAAAAGAACACAAGATTGAATGCTTCAGAATGAATATTAATGAGTATTTAAGCCATGAATATTTCAAAAAGACATATGAAAGCGAATTTGAAAAGGAATATATGGAATATCAAGATGAGGATAAAATCCAAGATGAGTCTATGGAAGTGAGTGTGGAAGAACTGAAATATGTTTAAGAAAAATTTGAAATGTTAGATCCTGCAGAAAATGACAACAATTTGATTTCATCTATTAAGAAACCCCCTGAACTAGAATTGAAAACACTTCCTACATATTTGAAGTATGCTTTCTTAGGAGATTCATCTACACTACCTGTCATAGCATCCTTAGAACTAACTGATGCGCAAGAACAACAGTTGTTAGAAACTTTTAAAAGATATAAGCAAGTATTTGGATGGATATTAGCTGATATTAAAGGAATCCATCCATCAATCTGTATGCATAGAATTTAATTGGAAGATCAACATAAACCAAGAACTGATCCCAAAGGAGATTGAATCCTATGATGAAAGAAGTGGTTAAGAAAGAAATTATAAAATTGTTAGATGCGGGAAAAATATATCCTATTTCAGATAGTGCTTGGGTGAGTCCAATTCACTGTGTTCCGAAGAAAAAAGGTGTAACTGTAGTGAAAAAATGAACATAATGAATTAATATCAACAAGACAAGTCACTAGATGGAAAATCTGCATAGATTATAGAAAATTAAATTTTGCCACCCGTAAGGATCATTATCCTTTACTCTTTTTGGACCATATGTTGAATAGATTGGTTAGACACAAATATTTTTATTTTCTAGATGGATATACGGATCACCAAATACCTATTGCCTCTAAGGATCAAAAGAAAACAACATTTATTAGTCCTTATGGAACTTTTGCTTTCCGGCGAATGCCTTTTGGATTATTTAATGCACCTGCAACATTTCAAAGATGTATGATGTCAATTTTCAGTGCTTTGACTGAAAAATGGATTGAAGTCATTATGGACAATTTTTTTGTATTCGGAACTTCCTTTGAAATATGTCTAAATTAATTAGAGAAAGTTGTGGAACGTTGTGAAAAGACTAATGTCATTTTGAACTGGAAGAAATGTTAATTTATTATTGTAGGACAATTTATTCTTGGACATAAAATTTCAGAAAATGACATGGAAGTAGATCCTACAAAAATTCAGGTTATATCGAACCCACCTCCACCTAATACTGTAAGAGGAGTTAGGAGCTTTTTAGGACATGCTGGATTCTACAGGAAATACATAAAAGATTTTTCAAAAATTACTAAGCCCTTATGCCAACTTCTAGAAAAAGATGCAAAGTTTGACTTTAATCAAGTCTGCCTTAAAGCCTTGGAAACTTTAAAGGAAGAATTGATCACTGCTCCTATAATTGTTTCACCAGACTGGGAGAAACCTTTTAAATTATTGTGTGATACTAGTGATTATGCAATTGGAGCTGTTTTAGAGTAGAAATATGATAAGATTTTTAAGGTCATATATTATGCTAGTAAGACTCTTAATGATGCTCAGATTAACTATACTACCCCTAAAAGAGAGTTATTGGCCATTGTGTATGTTTTTGATAAGTTTAGATCATATTTGATAAGAACTAAATGTTTTGTGCATACTGATCATTCTGCTATTAAATATTTGATGCAAAAGAATGATACAAAACCAAGTTTAATTAGATAGATACTTCTGATGCAAGAGTTTGATTTTGTAGTAGTCAATAGAAAAGGGGCTAATAATTAAATAGCTGATCATCTATTGAGCTTAGGAAGAAATACTTGATTTGGAGAGAGAGATTAAAGATACTTTTCTTGATGAACAACTTTATGCTGTAAAAGGATGAGAAATACTTTGGTATGCTGATATTGTGAATCATATTGTTAGTGGTATTTTATCATATGGATTGACAAAACAACAAGAAAACAAATTCATTTATGATGCAAAATCTTATGTTTGGGATGATCCTCATTTGTATAAACAATATAAAGATCTAGTTATAAGACCATGTGTGTCTTGTAAAGAAATTCAGGAGATTATTAGAAAAATTTCATGATTCTGAATTTGGAGGATATTTTGGAAATGATAGAACTGCTCGAAAAATTTTATAATCTAGATTTTATTGGTCTACTATATTTAGAGATGTTAATATATATATATATATATATATATATATATATATATATATANCAGTGGATTACGTTTCAAAATGGATAGAAGCATTTGCTTTACCTAGATGTGAGGCTCAGAGTGTTTCAAAATTTTTAATTAAAAATATTTTTATAAGATATGGAATACTGAGAGTAATCATTACTGATGGAGGATCTCATGTTAGAAATGCAACAGTTGTAAGATTGGTGGAAAAATATAATATAATACATAAAATTGCAACTGCTTATCATCCCTAGACTGGTGGTTTAACAAAAGTATCTAATCGTGAAATTAAGAGAATTTTGGAGAAGAGTATTAATCCTAACAAAATGGATTGGTCTATTAGATTAGATACTACATTATGGGCATACACAACAGCTTATAAGACACCTATAGGAATGTCCCCATATAGATTAATTTTTGGGAAGACTTGTCACTTGAATTGGAATATAAAGCTTATTAAGCGTAAAAGAACTTAATTTCAAATTGAAAGAAGCTGGTGAGAAAAGATTATTGCAATTGAATGAGCTTCAAGAAATTAGAAATGAATTTTACGATAATGCAATGATTTATAAGGAAAGAATGAAAGAATGGCATTATCGAAAGATACTGAAATGAGAATTCGAACATGAAAATGAAGTTTTATTATATAATAAAAGATTGAAATTATTTCCTGGAAAATTGAAGTCTTGGAGGAAAGGGTCATTCAGAGTTATAAAAGTCTATCCCTATAAAGCAGTTAATATCAATAATCCCAAAACTGGAAGAATATATAAAGTGAATGGGCACAGATTAAAACCTTATTTTGATGGTCGAAGAACAAATGTTAAAAAGACTATCATGTTGGATCATTCAGAATGAGACTGGGAATGTCGGGTGATCCCGTCTATTTATATGCAATAATATAACAATGTATACAATTATGTTTTGACTTATTTTTCCTACTATACAACAACACCAAAAACTTGATCCTGAGAAAATAAAATTTTAACTTTTTAATTTATATATATATTGGGATACTATGTAAGTATACGTATCGTTATCAAGTAATATAAGACTTTTTGATTAAGCCCCAAATATCGAACCCACAGGGAGTGTTCACAATATGCAATTCTAAATAACAAACTTTCTATTTCAAAAAAGATATTTACTTAAACTTTATATATTTTTAAAGTAATTAAAATTCAAATCTTTTTGGTATTTTTGATATTTTAAAAAAATAGAAACAACTTCTAAATATACCTTGAGTTTATGTAAAAGAAAAGCACTGAATATGAAATATATTTTTCCTTATAGTGAATCAGTAATAAGTATGAGAATTCTGTTATGGAAGTATTCAAATTGTGTTGTGTCAAATAGGAGCAATATTATTCTTTACCGTGACTAGAGATGCTATAAAGAACATTGGCTAGTTTAAAGTTTAAATAGTTCTGAAGACCGGCTAGGTAGGGAAGATACCAGCCCCACTTTAGAGTTCCCTCAATTCTCTTCACCTAGGGGCTAACATCTCGTATCAAAATCTAAAACAATAAACCAAGTGGAGACTTTAGCCTGTCACTCTAAAGTCCTATAACTCTACACCCTTCAAAGATTATTTCCCTATTTATTTGCACTAAATTATATGAATTACATTTCATTCATACAGCCTCATGTGATTCTTTCCAATTGTTGACAGAGTCAATACCATCCTGGTTCTTACATGTTATCACAACAAATTTTAACATCTAGATAGGCCAGATCAAGAAGTAAATGAAGTACATAGAATTAAAACATCACAACTTCTTCCAACATTAATGATTAATACTCTGCACAACTTCCATCCAACACTTTACTTATCATTTTAAGGAGAAGGCAAAAGAAAACTACTCAAAATTCATGGAAAAAATAAAACCGCACATTAGTTTAAAAGTAGAAATCATTGTCAAACCAACAAGAAGACTTAATTAAAACCAAAAGTAGTTTAAAATAAAGATAAAAATTTATCTCAAATCCTCCACCAAACTCTTGAAGTTCCTTTGAATCTCTTCTCTTACAACACTCTTAACTCTCACAATAAAACTAAAAACAAAAAGGAAAAAAAGTAAAATTGTCGTGCCTGAAAAATCTCTTCAAAATTTTATATAGGAACTATTTCAAGAACTTCTTAGGGCTCCCCCTTTTTTCTCTCAACTTCCTTCTTTTATAATTTTCCAAGAGGTACCTTGGTATCTCTTCAAAATGTGTCCTGATTTGATGTATTTTTCAAGGGTTGCCTCCTTTTACAAGTCTTTTAACCATATTTTTGTTTCTAGCGAACATAACCACCCTCTTTAGTCAATAGGTGCCTCAAATGTCCCTTCAAAATTTGGTAAAATGAATTAACCCATCAAATAACTACCTCTGGCACTTAAGCGTAGGGCCTCTGGTGCTTAGGTGTTGCCTTCTCTGTTTCACCGGCGCTTAGGCGTCAAAACACTTTTGCACCATTTTTGTATTTTTGCTCAAAATTTGATCATTTTTCACTCCTTTTAGCATTTTTCACTTTTTTACTTATACCTAAAAGAAAAACACACAAATATCTTCCACTAATATGCAATATATCAAAAATAGGAATAAAAATGTGTTTAAAAACACTATATATTTAGGTGTATCAAAATCTCCCAAACTTAAAATGTTACTTGTCCTCAAGTGACACTTTAATATTTACAAATTAAATAAGTATGATATGTATATGAATTTCTTTAGGAGTTACTAAAATTTAAATTTAGAAATATAGTACTCCAATTTAGAAAAAATATTTAGTAAATGAGACCAACTTAAAGTTTAGTAATTTTTAATGTTAAGAAATATTGTAGATTTTTCAAATATAAAATTTAGTCCTTTTATTATCTCCACTTAAAAAAACTTTATTAAGAATGATTTTACTTACTATATTATATCCTTAAGCTTAAGAGTTTCTCAAGTCTTATACTTTAAATTGATCAAATGTGGAACCAATTTTTGATTAGGCACTAATCCTTAAGCTTCTCCGCCCATATTTTTATTATTTTTTATTTTCTTCTTATTTTTTTATTTTTATTTTTCTTTTTATTTCTATTTTTTTCTTTTTCAGGCAAGGATTACTATATCTAGATAGACCTTTACTAGTTTTGAATTCTACTTCTCCTTTCCTAAAGCGAACTCCTGATATAAATCTTATACTTATAATAATAATAATAATTTTAAAAATTATTTTTAATAAAAGAAATTTAAGTATTAAAATTAAAAGTCCAAATTTCTAAATTTTTTAAAAATATAATTTTTCTTACTGAAGATAGTTACACTATATTTAACATTTTCTATACTAAAAATTTTTAACTGAAAGTTTTTCTTCATTACTATGATTTTTAACGAAATTTCCTTACTCATTTCTATAATCAAAATTTACTTCCCCAATATAACTTCATATACATGATCATTTTTCTTTTCAAATCAAATTCACTTGTAGCACATATTTGAGAACAAATTTTGAAAATATTTTTCATCCCCCCCAAACTTAAATTTTTAACAACAAATATTACTTACTATATATTAGCAGTAGATACAAATAAGCAGGAATAAAAATTGAAATAACATGCTTACAAGAATTTTTTTACCCTATTTATACAAGTATAAAACTAAAAACTAGAGTAAAATTAATTTTTTATTAATTTTCTATCATTTTAATTTTAATTCAACATGCAGAGATTCATTAAGCTTCTAAGTAGTGGGTACAGACACAAAAATAAAAAAAACACTAACTTTTATTTCACAGTCTAAACATAAAAAAACACACACTAACAATATAAAAGAAAAATACAGGGTAACAATTTTCTGAAATTAAAGTTTAAAATTAAAGCTAGCAAGATTTTCAACTTTTCAAAAGACAGAAATAAGTTCAACCCTAAGTAACGAAAACACATTACTCAACACACAACAATAATTACTACCCTAGAATTTAAAAAAAATACTAACAAAACACAAACATTACAATAACAATTAAAAAACAATCGAACACATCGCATAGTTCAAACAAGTACACAAATTCAAGTGTCTCAAGTTCTTACCACGTAGTCTATCATGTATTACAAATATAAAAATAACTTAGTCCTCCTCCTCATCATTTGAATTGCCGCTGTTCCAGACATCTATAGGCACATAATCAGGGTATCTTGGATATGAAGGAAATCCCATTCCTTGGTTAACGCTAATGAGACTTTCCAAAGATGAGTGAAATTTCTCCTCATAATAACTATGCCTTCTAGCATACCCATCAATATGTTCTACAAAATGCTCTAGATTTTGAACTTTATCTTCGGTGTAATTAATATTATCCATCATCCTTTACAATAATTGATCTTGAGTTTCAGTAGAATCACCTTTTGAAGTAGATGCATGCGAGGTAGATGGTCTTGATGTAGAAGCAGTTGAGGTGGATGCAACAGACGTTGACATTCCATAACTTCTTGAAAATCCTCTTCTCCAACCAAAAATAGAGTGCTTAGAAAACTTCAGTAATAGCTATCATATACTTGTAATTGAATTTAGAGGTAGCAATACTTCTTCTCAGCTATCATATCTCACACCAGCCTGCTCACACAAAGAAAAGATCAAGGAAGCAAATCACAGACCTGCAGTAATAGCGGCAGTGACTGAACTGATGATTGTTTGATAAATCAAGGCTCCAATATTGATCAGCTTGCCTTTCTGAATACAATAATTCAACGTTGCTCTCTCCCTTGTAACTTACTAAGATGATTCATCGGTAACAGACGAGATGAAATAAATTAGTGCCACACTTTCAATGGTTCACTTAACTTTGAAGTTGAAAAGTTGATTCTCCTCTCATTTGTAATTTTCCAGAGTCCCCTTCCAACAATCAAATATGAAATAATCTTGTCCAGTTCCATCTCAGTCGAACTATAGTTTGCATAAAAACCTAAAGTATCATGCAATAAATGGTAGAACATATTGATTACCTCTTGTGAAAAAGGTACCAATTTGCCTCTGACCATGACTCGATCCTCTTCCACTTCAGAAAGGTTTGCATAAAACTACTGTACTACAAATATCACCACAACAGAAAACAACAGAATTCTTCCCATTATCGACGAACAATCAAATCTTCCATATATCCACCTGGATTTTTAAAACACCTCTCAGGAATGAATTTTCATGACTCTAGAGCATCACTATATCTGTCTTGAGCTTTTGAACTCACAAACTTGCTCGAATCAAAGTGGGTCTTTCCCTTACTCTTATTTATTGGGGTTATTCTACAAATTTTGCAAAATTCCGCTATAACTTCAAAAATCAAGTCTAATCTACTAAATTTAACTCTATAAGCATCAACCAAACTTTCTATAGATTCTTCTTCACTTTTCTTCATGAATAGTGATTTTCAAGTTTTTCCAAATTTACTCAAAATACATGGTGAAAATCCAAAATTTTTACAGAGAAGTGAAGGTCTTACCTTAAGAAATCTAAATATAGCAAATTTGGTTCAAATCCACCAAGAAATATCCACGTAAAGGCTTTCCCTAACATCAAAATTGCAAACTCGAGAGGAAGAAGATGACGGTGGGAGTAAAAATGGCGATTTTTCAAGGTTATTTTTCACCTTTAACAGTTCATGAACTGGTTTTCGTGAACTGGTGCTTAAGCACAGATAAGTGGCGCTAAGGCACCTGCTTCTTGGGTTACATCGCTCTTAAGCGCGCGAATGTGGCGCTTAAGTGCCCGTGCACGATTTTTGATATTTTTGAACTTAAGTAAAATGCACTATTAGCCTAAGTATATCACCTTTAAATGGTCTTACAACACTTGAACGACTATTTTCCTCTTCTTTAACTCTCCTTACTCTCAAAATTCTCTAATATAACGAATTGAATTCGAGGCTAAAATAACATAAATTTTAACACTAACAAACACATATATTCATTTACGAACTATTACAAGCAACATTCAACACATAATTCTCATTCCAAAGAATCTCGAATGAGAAAATTTTCTAAAATACAAACACTAAACAAACATACTGAATTAAACACATAAAAGACATAAAAAATAAAAATAAGATTTAACATTAACACATAAAAACAATGACTCCTAACAAACAAACTCTAACACTGAATTTAATTCCATTCCTCATTTGTTGGAATAAATTCTTATCTTCCATTAATCTCTCCTTGGGCATTTGGAATATAGAGTTGATAAAACGGATGGTGGTGATGAGCTCTGATACAATCTTCTTCAATCTATTTCTGCTTAAGATACATCACCTTATCCGCTTCATCTATATAACTAGTATGGCTAAATTGCATTTTTAATTGCCATCAATAATGCTCTAGATGTACATTAACTTCATTTACCTTCATCTCAACTAAAGCCACGCTAGTCTCAATTTTGTTGATCTTTTCCGCTATTCCTTCAATACTAATGGCTAAGAAACCGTTATACATCTCTTGTGCACTCTGACTAATGAATTTCTTCCTCATGGTCTCTTCCTTTTTCTTCAAATCCATCTCCCATGAAAACATTTCTCAAAATCTATCTTTCACTTATAGACTTTTATGGCTAAAAATGATTCTGAGGTGAAATTCCATCACAAAACCCTTCTATTTATAGGCTTAAATCCTTCAAATAACTTCTAAGCACTTCCTGAAACAACCATGGAAAATTTAAGTTAACCAATTGATGGTTAAAGCTTCTAGAAATTGAATTTCACACATGGTTTTTAACATCAGCGCTTAAGCGCTGAATATTGGCGCTTAAGCGCCAGTGCTCAATTTTGCATTAGTCAACTTAATGTCCAAATACTCATTCTAGCATATCTAGATCACTAAATACAGTCTTAAAATTAATACTAACACATAATTGTCTCAAAAACACTACCCAAATTTTTTATAATCACACACAAACAACAATCAAAGCCGAAAACACACTGATTACTATGGGATGCCTCCCACAAAGAGCTTAGTTTTATGTCATCAGCCCAACGTAACCAATGCTTATTCTGGTTGACCCAACATCATTCGATCGTTAAACTTAAGCTGATTCCCTATAAAATAAGGTTTCAATCTATGACCATTCATTTTAAATACTTTCTTAGTTTTAGGATCTTTGATATACACAACTCCAAAAGGATAAACTTTCATCACAACAAATGAGCCCATCCACCTGTACTTAAGTTTTCTTGGAAATAATCTTAACCTTGCATTATAAAGCAAAACTTGTTGCCCTGGCTGAAAATTTTTAGTAAGAATCATTCGATCATGCCACATCTTCATCTTTTCTTTGTAAATCTTAGTACTCTCATAAGATTCATTCCTTATCTCTTCAAGCTCATTTAATTGTAATAATCTTTTCTCACCAGCATCGAAATTAAACTCTTTAATCGCCCAATATGCTTTACACTCAAGCTCGATTGGTAAATGACAAGCTTTCCCAAATATTAGCCTATATGAGGACATTCCTATAGGAGTTTTGTATGCAGTCCTATAAGCCNACTCGTGGGGAAGACACAAAAAAACTCAGAATTCATATATAAAAGCAAAGTCATACAACTGCAACAAGTAAATAACACTTATCTCTAATTCCTCCCCAAGAAAACTCCTTGAAGTTCCTCTGAATCTCTTCCTTTCTTTACAGCACACAGAAATCCTCTTTGAAGCGGCAAGGAGAAAGAAATCTCTCACTTTCCCTCCCCACTCTTACAATCTCTCGAAGAATTCGTCACAATTAGACTCTCTACACACTACTGGAACTCTTAGGCGGTGTTTTAACCTTCTAACTCCTCGAACTCCTCTGAGTCTCTCTAGGCTCTCCAGGCTCTCTCCAATATTCAGCCAAAATCTTCTTTTAAAGTTGTGGATGAGTTTTCCCAAGAGTTGTCAAAACATCCCTCCAAAATTCATCCTCATCCAATGCATTGTTGGACATAACCGCCGAGCTGGCCGTCGGCGGCCTCGAGGGCATTATCGACGGGCCTTTTAAGTGAATTAAATATGGAGTCTTGGGAAAAGTCTGTCGTCGGCGCCCTAGTTCAAATCTTCACATTTTGGTACTTTTCGCTCCAAATTCACTCCTTTTTGCTTCTTTTTGCTCCAATGACCCTAATTCATTATTCTTGCAACAAAACATCAAAAATATTTTTCTTTAAAGTGCAATATCATCAAAAACAGTGTAAAATATGTATGAAAATCTCAACATATTTTCTTTTCGTCAGGAACCACCTGTGGTTCCCCTCTGGTTCAAACTGTCAGGCCTTCCTCTTCCTTTCTTCAATTTGAATGCTCTTTTTAACATTAGAAGTGCTTTAGGCATACCTCTAAAGGTGGATGCCCCCATCTATAATGAGGCTAGACATGCACTGGCCAGAATCATCATTGAGAGGGACATTACCCTTCCAGAACTGAAAAGAATTTGGATTGGGTCTGATGTTGATGGTTTCTAGCAAGAGGTGGTTCTGGAGCAAAGGCCTTATTACTTTCAAAACTATAAAATGTTTGGACACACTATGGATAGATGCTACAGGCTGCACCCTCCTTCTAAAAGAATCTCCAATACTACTAAGGAAGCTATCACACTCAATGCTGAGCAGGTGTATATTCCTCATGCATAAGGAATTATTTCTATGGCTGTTCCTACCCCCCCCCCCTGAGGAGGCTGAGGGGAATTTAAAAGACACTCCTACATGTTCTACTGGCCCACCTTCTTTCACTGCCCCTTCTTGAGTCTCTCCTAAGATGACAATCAAGAAAGAACTGAATGAAGTGACCATAATCACTCCTATTTATTCTGAGGACACACCTATTGGTGGTTGCAAGGAAATGAGGGGTCCTTCTACAACTGTTAACAAGTCATTGAGTGTTCCTAGTGAAAGTAAAATTGTTGAAATGAAACATTTATTGGAGAAAGAATGGCAAATTACACAAGTAAGAAGAAGAAAAAACAGGTAGCAGAAGTGCAAAATTTACAAAAAGGCTCTACTTCAGTGGAATTAGGAGGCGCTGCCAATGTAAAGATTGGTTCAACTCTTCATCCCGCTAGAGGAAGAACCAGATCCAGATCTCAGCCCTCACTCCATCTCAATCCACCAAATGATTAATCTTCTTTATTGGAACATAAGGGGCATTGCCCACCCTCAGTCACTCAAAAGAATTATACATCTTAAAAAAAATACAAACTTTGGTGCATTGCTATTCTTGAGCCTATGGTTCATAGTCATCCCCAGAGATTTGTTAGTAAATTTCCTGGTTTTTCTTATTAAACTAACGTCAATAATAAAATTTGGCTTCTCTATAGAAAGGAAATCATCTGGAACATTCAGGTGTGTCATCAGCAATTCTTACACCTCTCTTTTCAGATCAAATGACATTTGGGCTATGTAACTTTTATTTATGCAGGATGCCATAAGGAGGATAGAAAGGAACTTTGGTCTTGTCTCCAACAGATCAATGAACATATGTACTCCCCTTGGCTAGTGGGGGGAGATTTCTACTGCATTACCTCCTCAGCTGAAAAGTCTGGGGATAGGGTCCCCAACATCTCCAAAATGACTGCTTTCAGTGACAATATCAAATAAGCAGGTCTATTTAACCTGAGGTTTTAGGGACCTTCTTACAATTGGAAGAGGGGGTCTATTTGGGAAAGGCTAGATAGAATATTGGTTGGTGAATGATCAGTGGTTTTCTCAGCTCCTCCTTACTTTTGTCACTCATCTCACTCTTGCTGGATTAGACTATAGACCTTTACTGATATCCATAACTTCCCATTTAAATCATGATCACCCCCCCCCCACCTTCAGATTTTTTAATATGTGGTCATCCCACTCTTCCTTTCTCAACATTATTTCAAAGAGTTAGACTGGTGTTAACCATCCATACCCCCTAGAAAAACTTAGCCTCTTGCATATTGGAGTGGGTAAAGTCCTTAGGAAATGGGGTTGGGAAACTTTTGGCAATGTGCGTACTGTTGTGGAATTTGCAGAGCAAGAGGTGGAAAGATTAGAAAAAGCAGTTCATAATGGCTCTGGAGAGGAAAACACTCTTCTTACTACATAGAATAACCTCCTTACTGCTATTGAAAATCAAGAACAACTCCTTAAACATAAGGCTTCCATAAATATATTTATTAATGGGGATAGGAATACTAAATTTTACCATTCCTACATTAAATACAGGAGGAAATGCAACACTATCCACTCCATACAAACTACTGAGGGGAGTTGGCTACATGATAATGATATCATGGCCAGGAATGCAATTAGCTACTATAGCCAGCTCTTGAACCAATTGCCTGACAACAGGACCTCTGTGGCACTTATTTTATTGTTGAGTATGCCTTTACTAGAAACTTAGCACTCACTGACCCCTCCACTGAGAAGGAAATCTGGATGGCTTTGAATTCCATTGATAGTTCTAAAATTGTAGGGTCTGATGAATTCACTGCAGATTTTTACAAGAAATCTTGGCAAATCATTAAAATGGATGTTATTGTTGCTATCAACAGATTTTTTCAAGGCAACAACCTCCCCAACTACTTCAGTGAATCTAATTTTGTTATGGTGCCTAAATCTTATATGCAGAAGAACTGAGAACACTACATGCCTATTTGTCTCACCTCAGTCATTAGCAAACCTATAAGCAAGATTATTGTGAGTAGACTCCAACCTCACCTTGATAAGATGATTAGTCTCAGTCAATCTGCTTTATTTAAGGGAAGATCCATCACTGACAATGTCTTGCTTACACAGGAGATGTTGTTGGATCTGGATAAGCATTATAGGGGTGGAAACCGGATCTATAAATTGGATATTAAAAAGGCTTATGACACCATAAATTGGGAGTTCATCTTGGATATCCTTTCTGTCAGAGGGTTTCAATTTGCTTTTTGTACCCTTATCCACATATTTTTTTATCAATAATAGACTGTTGACCTCATTTTTTGTTGAAGTTTAGTTTTCCCTCTTTAGTAGCCTAGGGTCTAGCCATAAGACTTTTTCTGTTGACTATTCCTAAAAAACTAGACTTGGAACCCTCACCATTAGAAGTTCTACCTTCTTCTTTACTCAACTTGGAGTTCCACATTTTNGGGATAGTAAATCGTAGAGTATCTCCAATCCATCCCATGTCTTTTGACAAAATTGTTGATCTTTGTGCTTCTGAAAGCTGTCCTATTGTCGGAAATTATTCTTCGCGGTGCTCAGAAATGATAGAAAATTTGGCTTTTGAAAATTTGAAGGACGTGTTGTGCCGTAACCTCACGCAATAGTACTGCCTCTGCTCATTTAGAGAAGTATTCTTTAGCAGCAAGTATAAACCTTTGTCCTTTGGAAGATGGAGGGTCTATCAGACCTATTATGTCCGTGCCCCAACACTTGANATTTAAAATCCGTACCAATGTTTTGTTGAAGGCTTCAACCAGATCATTTGCTCTAGGATAGTAAATCGTAGAGTATGTCCAATCCATCCCATGTCTTTTGACGAAATTGTTGATCTTTGTGCTTCTGAAAGCTGTCCTATTGTCGAAAATTATTCTTCGCGGTGCTCAGAAATGGTAGGCAATTTGGCTTTTGAAAATTTGAAGGACGTGTTGTGTCGTAACCTCACGCAACAGTACTGCCTCTGCTCATTTAGAGAAGTATTCTTTAGCGACAAGTATAAACCTTTGTCCTTTGGAAGATGGAGGGTCTATCAGACCTATTATGTCCGTGCCCCAACACTTGAATGGCCATGAGGCAACAGTTGGGTGTAGCACATTTGGAGGCTGGTGTAAGACCACCCAATTCACTTGGCATTAGTGACATTTTTTGGCTGTATCCATGCAGTTGGACATCATTGCTAGCCAATAGTACCCGAGTCTTTTGATCTTCATTTTCATTTTTAGCACTGACTGATGAACGCCACACAGCCTGACATGTACTTCTTTGACAATATTCTGTGCTTCGGCTTTGTTCAAACATCGTAGCCACATCTAGTCGACTAACCTTCTATATAGAATGTTTGCCATTATGGCATAAGACATAGCCCTTCTTGTGATGTGGTGTGCCTCAGACTTGCCTTCTAGCAACATTCCAATATGCAAATATTCAATAATAGCTTGCACCTATCTTTGTTGTTGTCTGCAACTGTATTTATTGCTTCTTCTTTTTTGAGCTTGTGTAGAGTTTCGAGGTTGATCTTAGACAAGGCTCGTTTTCCTTGTATTTTTATTTTAATGGAATCCTTTGGGGGATATGCCATTTCCTTAGCAAGTTTTGCTAGAGCGCTGGCATGGGGATTATCTCCTCTAGGAATCTGGTGAAAGTCACATCGAGAATCTGCCTCAGGAGCTTCATCGTGTACTAATGGTATTATGCTAATCTTGGTTTCAAATTCTGTATTGTCCGGTGACTTGCAGGATGACAAGTTGGGAGTCACCATAGATGGCAATGTTTGTTATATCAATTGAGATTGTCATTCCCAATCTGGTGATTAAAGCTTCATATTCTGCTTCATTGTTGGTGCATGGCTCTGTCATGTGGTATGAGAACCTTAACATACCCTTATCTGGTATGATAAAGATCAAACTGATCCCTGCTTTGCCTGGTATAACTGTGCCTAATTCTTTGTCTTTTATGGCTGACGAAGCGCCATCAAAGTACATTTCTTAGCATTGCACACTGGAAAATTTCATTTGTAGTATTTGCTTGTCTGGTAACTCTCCGTTGAAAGAGACCCACTGGCAGTGGGTGTGCAGTGAGAAAGTCTGCTAGTATCTGTCTCTTGATAGCACGATGGGGAACAAAAGTTATATCAAAATTTAATAAGATCATTGACCATCTTGCTAGACGTCCGGAGAGTGTTGGTCTGGTCATCAGATATTGCAACGGATTAACTTTCGAGATCAGGGTAATCTTATGAGAAAGCATGTAATATCTAAGCTTTTGGGCGGCAAAAATCAATGTCAGAAAATGCTTCTCAATTGGTGGATACCTTATCTCCATCAGTATTAGGCAACAACTCAAGTAGTAGAGTGCATTTTCTTTACCCTCATCATTGACCTGAGCTAAGAGGGCTCCAAAAGAGTCTTCTAAGGTTGCGGTTTTAAGTATCAATGGTTTCCTTGTGATAGGGACTGCCAAGAAAGGATGAGTCATTAAAAATTGTTTAATGCCCTTGAAGGCTCATTGGAATTTCTCTTCCCAAATGAATTTGACATCCTTTTTAATTAACGTTGAGAAGGGCTGACACCTACCTGATAGATTAGAGATAAAGCGTCTCATATATGCCAACTTTCTCTGGAAGGAACGTAATTGTTTTAAGGTTTTAGGAGGAGGCATTTCCAAGATAACTTTAATCTTATCTGGGTCGATATCAATTCTCCGATGACGGACAACGAATCACATAAATTTCCTGGAGGTAATGCCAAAGGCGCACTTTAAGGGATTTATTTTAAGGTCATATCGTCATAACCATTCAAACATGATCCTTAAATTGTACAAATGGTCTATTTTTTGTTTACTTTTGATGACCAAATCATCCACGTTACATTCTACTTGGTTGTGAATGAGGTCATAAAAAATCTTGGTCATTGGGTGCTGATATGTTGCTCCGGCATTCTTTAGGCCGAACGACATCACTGTGTAGTAGAAAATTTTGATCGGTGTTTAGAAGGCTGTAAGTGCTGCATCCTTGGGAGACATCTTGATTTGGTTGTATCCCGATGATCCGTCCATGAAGGAGAAAATTTCATGTGTTGAAGTGATATCCACCATCATCTCTGGTATAGTAGTGAAAATTTGTCTTTTGGACATGCTTTGTTCAAATCTCTGAAGTCGACAAAAACATAGATTTGTCCGTTTTTCTTATTAACAGGTACAATGTTAGCCAACCATGGGGATACTACTCTTCTTTTATAAAGTTGGCATGTATTAATTTCTTCACCTCAGTGATGACTTGTTGTTCTATTTCGAGGCGCATTCTCCTGGGAGCTTGTTTTACTGGGTTATATTCTTGTCCACCCCGAGTTTATGGACTGCAACCTCTGGTGACAGTCCTGACATTTTATCGTAGCTCCATGCAAAACAATCTTTAAATTCTGTTAATAGTTTGATCAATTTTGCAGATTCTTCATCATTGAGTAGAGAACTTATAAATGTAGTTGGCACATTCTCCTCTTTGTAATTCTTATGAATCTTCATCTTTGTTTATGATGACTGCACGAGAGAAGACAATCCTCTTTGGAGGCTTGTAGTAGGCAGCATTTTCGTGGATACCAACTTCAGGCACTGAAAATGGTTGTAAGTCTTCTTTGATGCAATTTTCTTGTCCATCTTTGTAGTATTTGATGCACTGGTGTAGAGATGATGGAACCATATTGTGTTCACGAATCCATGGTCGACCCAGAAGAGCGTTAAAAGAAGTCTCAGCGTCGATGATATGAAATTTAGCGTTGTCACGAGTTCTCCAACCTTCATAAGTAATGTAATTGATCCAAGGGCTCTTTCTCCCTTTTGGTTGAATCCTCTTAACATCATTTTATCGGTCGTAAGTTCTTACGCTTCAATATCCAAGTAGGTCAATGTTTGTAGACTCATCAAATTAAGAGATGCTCCATGATCTACTAAAACTCTGGACAAGAGAAATCTACCGATGTTGACAGAGATGTAGAGTGGATGATTTTGGTCGGTGGTACCGAGTAACAAGTCTTCATCNCTCAATGTTTGTAGGCTCATCAAATTAAGAGATGCTCCATGATCTACTAAAACTCTGGACAACACAAATCTACCGATGTTGACAGAGATGTAGAGTGGATGATTTTGGTCGGTGGTACCGAGTAACAAGTCTTCATCTGTGAAAGTTACCCAAGATTGTTCTTTCAATGAACAAACTTCATCTGAGGATGTGCTGGCCAACTGAGCTAAGAAAATTTCTAGGTCAAGAAAAGTCGTAACCAGAGTCTCTCTCATCTCCTTTAATGGGATCAGAGCGTCGTAGATGCTTAATCGGGTCGGCAACTTCCAAAGATGAGCTAGGACTTTGTAGTCTACTTTGTATGATCCTTTTATTTTGGCTTGATCATGTGGTTCTTCCACTGATGGAGGTGGGCGTATCTCCTCTCGAGTCATTATCTGCTTTCCTTTGTCTGTTGGAGCTGTTCTTGGTGGTAACACTTTTTCTCTCCTTAAGTTAACTTCTGTGACTTCTTCTTCTTGAGATATAATTGTTTAATCTTTCAGTGTCTTATCGGCGTTATTTCAGGGATGGAGGGGAGTTGCCCGTAAGAAGTTGTCGATCACCGAAATCGAAATCCCGTCGCCCGCTTCGGAAGGACGTTGAAGTATGAAATTAAACTGACCTCATATTTTTCATAGTTTAAAATGAAAGAGCACTGTATCTCATATCCTGTATCTATCCCGAAGGATAAACACAAGACTTGAGGATGATGCTCGATCAAATAAACTAAGGAAAGTATGACGTCCGTTTGGTCTTCAAAACCTTTGTATTTACCGACAAGTTTCCCTATTTAATATAGAGGATTAAATAGGGTTTATATTAAGTTGGGTTTGGATATGCTTCTTATAAGGGCAAGCCCCTATAGTTAATTACATCTTGAATGACCATATCCACCTGAGAAGACTCTCGATAAAAATCAAGAAATATTATCTTCAAGGAATTTTAAAGGGTAGGACTCTTCAACAAAATCGAATGTAGAAGTGTGAAAAGGGATTAGTTCAAATTTGGAACATTTTATTGTAGAATCCAAAGGGAGAAGAACTAGGGGATGTCGTGGATTCAGAGGAGAAACTCGGTGACTTCCCAAACTATCCTAATGTTTGGCTTTATTTTTTAGGATAAATATTTGGGTGTTTCATCTTGCCAATTTTATTAGTTAGGGCTTACATTCGTGTGAAATGATCACACAAATAGCGTGGAAGATGTGAGGATTTAGGTCATGAAAAACGACAAACTCAGAATCCTAAGATGAGTTAAGGCTTATATTGTATAGCAGGGCTATGCAAAGGCCTAAATATAAGGTGAGGACTTACGTTGCATAAGCAAGCAACCTCGAAGTCCTATGACTTTGTTGTTTAAGTCTAAGGAAGGAAGATTGGTTTAGCTAGGGAAGACTGGTTTTGCTGTTGAAGATGGCCGTGCTGCCCACCATGCTAGCTCCAAGCTCCTTGCCGCAACAAGTTTGAGTTATCTAGTGTGTCAAGTTATAATATCAAATCATGTGACCCTATGGTTGAAGTTCCTTCAATTTTATGAGGGAATATTAAAGTTGATTAGAGCGACATCGGTTAGGATCCTACGGTTCCCTTGTTCTAGCACCATTATTTTCTATTGGATTCATTTAGTCCAAATGAACTTACTAAACGTCAACTTAACGAGTTTCATAATTTCATTTAAACTATGGGAAGCCTCGTTAGCAACCGTAGGTTACCTCCTCCGAGGGATTCCCAATCATCCAATAGAGACATCTTAATTTAGTTGAAGTTGTGATTTTGTGTCATATTTATGATTAAATTTTGAGTTGTTTTATATTTTGAATGTTGTGGCAGTGAATTTTATCTTGATTGATTTTAGTTTTGGTTTTGGTTATGGTTATGGTTATCCTGATGGTTTCAGTTTTCATGCAGGGTGACATCATTATTTAGCATGCAAAATTGCAAGTATAAAAGTACAAGAAAGACAACGCTAAAAACTGTAAAGGTGTACCTGGCGAGTCTTCTCGTTCCACCACTTGAAACTTAAAATGCATGTTAAGGAAGTTTATGAAGAGCAGGATGATAAAATTTTGGTAATTTTCCTAACCCTATGTCATATCTTGGTGAGACCTTAAAAGTTTAATTAAGGATGATTTCATTGAGCGAAGAATATTAAGCTTAATAGACCTCTGAGGTATCCAACAAGTTAAGAGGGGGAAGCAGCTCTATGCCTCCCTCTCACCACCTAGTGAAAGCCTCGAGTCCATTTAAACTTATTATGTTGCTTAATGATTCATCTTGTAAATACCCTTATTACTCAGTGAGCACTGATGTCTCAATTATCCCTAAGAATAAGGTAATTATCACTTGTGATTCAATTTAAAAATTATGTGGGTGAAGACCCTTAAAGGGGGCAAGTTAGTGTAATTTGAGCACTTAGCCAAATTTTTAATCCTAATTGGGCTTAGTGGTGTTTCAAGGATGTTTGATTTAGTATTTATTTCTCTAATCTTCATTTAGTCAATCTTGATTTAGCCTAAGTCACCACTAAGCCCTTACAGCCAAATTTTTAATCCTAATTGGGCTTAGTGGTGTTTCAAGGATGTTTGATTTAATTATGTACCTAATTGGGCTTAGTGGTGTTTCAAGGATGTTTGATTTAATTATGTTTCTTTCTCTAATCCTCATTTAGTCAATTTTGATTTAGCCCAAGTCACCACTAAGCCCTTAAGACCTAGGCGAGTGTCTTATTTAGTTAATTTTGATTTAGCCAAAGTCACCACTAAGCCCTTAAGACCTAGGTGAGTGTCTTAATTAGTGAATTTTTTTATTCAGCCTAAGTTACCACTAAGCCCTTAAGACCTAGGTGAGCGTCTTAATTAGTTTTGAGAAGGTTAAGCTTTAAGTGGTCATGATTCATGATTTGGGTTTTATTTGAAAATCAAAATAAGGGGTATTAAATTGATCAATTATTGGCTTCAAAAGCCATACCTCTAAGTCCAGGATCATTTAATTTTAATAAACTTCCAAATTTTAATAATTTAGAAACTTATTAATCTTAATTAAGAAAGTGAGATTGGTTTCTTCCAATTAACCCCTTTTTGTTTCAAACATCAATTGATTTGATTAAGATTAGAGGTTACCCATCCCCTCCTTGACTTAAGCCTAAATGTTAATTAAGGCTAAATTTCCAAAATTACACATTTGCCCCTAAGGTTCTAACACACCATATTTTGTCAAATTCAATTCAAATGACTTTAAAATTTTTATCATATTTCATTCATTGGTCAATTGAGACATCACATGAGAAAATGTGATTTTTCAAAATTTAATTTAATATATTTAATTATGTTAATGCAAAAATAAGATTTTTTCAAGAAAATTCCTAACTTGATCAAGGTGAATTATAATCCCTTGAAATTTTTACTAATGGTAGATCTATACCAGAAAAACCTTTGGACAAAAATTCATGATTTTTTGAATTCTCTGTGATTTATTAGAATTATTTCAAGTTCTGAGTTATTTAACAAAAATAAAATATTTAGGTGGTGAAAATTAAGTTTTATATTTTNCTATTTCATTCATGGGTCAATTGAGACATCACATGAGAAAATGTGATTTTTCAAAATTTAGTTTAATATATTTAATTATGTTAATGCAAAAATAGGATTTTTCAAAGAAAATTCCTAACTTGATCAAGGTGAACTATAATCCCTTGAAATTTTTACTAAAGGTAGATCTAGACTAGAAAAACCTTTGGACAAAAATTCATGATTTTTTGAATTCTCTGTGATTTATTCGAATTAT
The DNA here is from genome assembly GCA_002079205.1 of Phalaenopsis hybrid cultivar. NCBI lineage: Eukaryota > Viridiplantae > Streptophyta > Magnoliopsida > Asparagales > Orchidaceae > Phalaenopsis > Phalaenopsis hybrid cultivar. The sequence goes on from JXCR01082964.1 coordinate 351,173, forward strand.
TTCAAGTTCTGAGTTATTTAACAAAAATAAAATATTTAGGTGGTGAAAATTAAGTTTTATATTTTTGAAAAATCTCTGTAAGGTTAGAGAACTCAGAGGAGCAAATTTTATAATTTTTTGATTTTCTTTTGATTTATTGGAATTATTTTAGTGAAAACTCATTTTGAGCCTTTTAAAAAAATTATTTTTAACTTTGAAATTCAATATCTTTATTTAAAAAATCAGGAAAAATATTCTAATTGTTCCTAAGTAATTAGGAAGCAATTTANGAAAATTATTTTTAAGCTTTGAAATTCTATATCTTTATTTAAAAAATCAGGAAAAATATTCTAATTGTTCCTAAGTAATTAGGAAGCAATCATATCAATGAGTTTTATTATTTTTGTGATTTTTATGAATTTTTAATTATTTAAATATTTAAAATAGGTCTAGAAAATCAGGAAAAATATTCTAATTGTTCCTAAGTGATTAGGAAGCAATTTAGAACATTTTTATTATTTTTATGGTTTTTATGAAATTTTAATTATTTAAATATTTAAAATAGGCTAAAAAACAAGTTTTTATTTTAAATATCATTTTATTTTTTAAAAAAATACCCCTGATCATAGAGAACTTAAAAACTAAATTTCATAATTTTTTGAGTTATATTTTTATTTTTAAAAATTGTTTAAATCCCAAAAGTGGTATTTATCTTTAAAATTCAACTTAAGTTGTGAAATGAACACAATCTATTTTAAAATTTTTATGATGAGTTTTCTGGATCATAAATCACAGTGAAGATAAAAAATCAAGTCATTTAAATGTTTATATTTTCCAAAATTAATTATTTTAGTGATTTAATTTATAAAACTTAAGTGCATTTTAAATGACTTGACCCATGAAATTATTTCTAAAGGCTTCTCTAGTCATGGTTGACCTTCCAAAATTTTCTAAGGATTTTCTAATCAATACGCTAATTTCCATGATTACTTTAAGGAAATAATGTGGAATAACTTGAAAAATATNGCCAAAAGTGGTATTTATCTTTAAAAATCAACTTAAGTTGTCAAATGAACTCAATCTATTTTAAAATTTCTATGATGAGTTCTCTGGATCATAAATCACAGTGAAGATAAAAAATCATGTCATTTAATTGTTTATATTTTCCAAAACTAATTATTTTAGTGATTTAGTGTTTGTAAAACTTAAGTGCATTTTAAATGACTTGAGCCATGAAATTATTTCCAAAGGCTTCTCTAGTCATGGTTGACCTTCCAAAATTTTCTTAGGATTTTCTAATCAATACGCTAATTTCCATGATTACTTTAAGGAAATAATGTGGAATAACTTGAAAAATATGGATCTCTGTATAGAAACCTCCTCTGACTTTGAAAAAATCAGAAGATATTTCCCTTGACAGAGGTTGCAACATGCCAAAGTTTCAAGCCAAGGTGATGTATCAATATGCCTGGAGAATCAAATAATTTAAAACAATATTTAATTAATTAAAAATAAAATATGCATAACATGGTCTTGAAATTTATTTCACATTGTTCTCCNCTTTAATAGGATCAGAGCGTCGTAGATGCTTAATCGGGTCGGCAACTTCCAAAGATGAGCTAGCACTTTGTAGTCTACTTTGTATGATCCTTTTATTTTGGCTTGATCATGTGGTTCTTCCACTGGTGAAGGTGGGGGTATCTCCTCTCGAGTCATTATCTGCTTTCCTTTGTCTAATGGAGCTATTCTTGGTGGTAACACTTTTTCTCTCCTTAAGTTAACTTCTGTGACTTCTTCTTCTTGAGATATAATTGTTGAATCTTTCAGTGTCTTATCGGCATTATTTCAGGGATGGAGGGGAGTTGCCCGTAAGAAGCTGTCGATCACCGGAATCGAAATCGCGTCGCCCGCTTCGGAAGGACGTTGAAGTATGAAATTAAACTGACCCCATATTTTTCATAGTTTAAAATGAAAGAGCACTGTATCTCAAATCCTGTATCTATCCCAAAGGATAAACACAAGACTTGAGGATGATGCTCGATCAAATAAACTAAGGAAAGTATGACGTCCATTTGGTCTGCAAAACCTTTGTATTTGCCGACAAGTTCCCCTATTTAATATAGAGGATTAAATAGGGTTTATATTAAGCTGGGTTCGGACATGCTTCCTATAAGGG
>JXCR01082964.1:362069-378702 GCA_002079205.1 Phalaenopsis hybrid cultivar
TCAATTCTCAAAAGAGGGTGTCAGAATGTAAGGACCGACCTCAAATGTTATGAATCAAAAGTGTAGGACTGATTCATGAATGAGAATTGAAATGTAGGTCAATTCTCAAAAGAGGGTGTCGAAATGTAAGTACCGACCTCAAATATAATGTATCAGAAATGTATAACTGATTCAGAAATGAGAATTAAAATGTAGGTCAATTCTCAAAAGAGGGTGTTGGAATGTAAGGACCGACCTTTAATGTAATGAATCAGAAGTGTAGGACTGCTTCAGGAATGAGAATTGAAATGTAGGTCAATTCTAAAAAGAGGGTGTCGGAATGTAAGGACCGGCCTCTAATGTAATTAATCAGAAATGTAGGACTGATTCAGGAATGAGAATTGAAATGTAGTTCAATTCTCAAAAGAGGGTGTCAGAATGTAAGGACCGACCTCAAATGTAATGAATCAGAAATGTATGACTGATTCGGAAATGAGAATTGAAATGTAGGCCAATTCTCAAAAGAGGGTGTCAGAATGTAAGGACCGACCTCGAATGTAATGAATCAGAAGTGTAGGACTGATTCGGGAATGAGAACTGAAATGTAGGCCAATTCTCAAAAGAGGGTGTCGGAATGTAAGGACCGACCTCAAATGAAATGAATCAGAAATGTATGATTGATTCATAAATGAGAATTGAAATTTACAAAGTTTATGGTGTTGAATTTGCAAAAGTGTATCATGTGGAAAGGCTGCTTTTGTAGAAGATTTGTAGAGCTTTGTTAGGTTTTGGGCAGAATGCAAAATTCTACGAGGATGTAAAGAGAGTTAAGGTAGATAACGATGGTTGTGCTGTGCGCACAAAGAGTAGGAAATTCTGAAAACGAAAGCATCCACTTAGCAAGTTTATATCATTTTCTTGTTTTTTTCATCACATTTAATTTTTTAAAAATGTGTTTTTAAAGTTTTAATTTTAATTGGTTGATTTTTAAAGGAAATTTGTTTTGTTATTCACTCATTTATGATTATTTTTTATTTGTGTTTTATTCATTGTTGAAGATTTATTGTTTCGTTCTTTGTTCATTGAAATTCTAAATCATCGCATGGTTCACGACTTTCATCCATCGCACAAAAAAAGGCAACAGGAAAAAATGCACAATTTGAGAGAAATTTCCATTAATTTGCCCCAAAAAGGGATACCATGAATCAGACGTAGGCTAATGCCTCAAAAGGTACATCATGTAATCCATGCTAAAATACATTGAGTATCATCTCATGCTATGAGCACATCGTAGACTAAATAAAATTAGATACATGTCATGATTTTAAAAGAAAGCAAGTGAACCCTCTATGCCTGGTATATTGAGCTCCTGATCAAGCAGACCTTCTAAGTCATGCTCCAAGATAAGAGTTCCCTTCGCATGTACTTAGAGGTACAACCTTCTCATAGCTCGTATGGAAAAAACCCCTCAAATTCTGGGTCCTACTGGAATCCATACGGTATTTTGTTGTTGTCCATTCTGCGAAAGGTTACAGACACCCTACGGTGTTGTACTCTTGGAATGAAGTGCTTGACAATGTCTGCACCGTTGCCTTTAAGAACAAGTATTGAACCCACGGGAAGAGGAATATCCACAGCTCCTCTGAATTTGTCAGGGCCAACTATATGAATTTATTTTCCAAATAGAATATTAATTTTACTCATGAACGAGACCGTGTAGAAAGGCCTCACAAAATCATGATGGTCGATGTGTGGGGGAATGCAATCACCTTCTTCGTAAATGTTAATGATGCAACTGTTGGGAATGTAAGTAGCGGGTAGAATATTCCACTTGACCATTCTCTTGATCATCCATTTTATCATCAGTGGTAACAGATCCACTTTTTCGTATCTGAGGATCCCAGACGGATTCCCCTGTGTGTCGTTCGTAAAATTGTAACAACAGTCGCATTGGATGGTGATTCTTCTCTTCCCCCTCATCCATTTCTTCGGCTCGGAATATGTCATCTCCATGAGAAGGCTCGCTCAACCTCTATTTCTTAAATTGAAGATGCAATCCAGAATGCTTATTTCATCAGTTTCAGAGAAAACCCTGATATATAGCTCCAGGCCTTCCAATATGTTGACAAACATTCCCTGAACTTCTTCATAGAACTCGAATTCTATTTTATTTACTCAGCTTATCTTGTAGTATTCTACCATACCAGGAGTTGGAAGCTGTCATGGGCATTCCTTCCTTTGGGCCTCGGCGGGAACCCAAACTGGTGTTGATCGATCCGAAATATGAGATTCAATCTCTAATGGGATGTATGATCCTGAGCTCCATGGTGCACGCTAATCCATCCCCAATGGGACATATGGTTCATTTGTCCCAAAGTCTGGAGCCTGAGACTCGTTGGTGCTTGAAGTGTATTCTTCTAATGTACTAAAATGTTGTAGATACAGAAGGTGGCAGTCCAGACATTCTACAAATGCTCTCGTGACTGATGTCCCGACCGGTACCTCAATGTTGCATGTTGGGCAAACCCTGCATAAGATATCTAGAACTGGGAGCACATCTGATTCTGTCACAAATCTTGACTCTTCATCTGTAGTGGGCAAACTGGCAGAAGTTTCTCTCATATCTGGGTCGTAAACATGTCCCTCATGAATGGGGGTAAGAAAACTACTCACGTCCCTCTGGTGTTTGCGTTCTTGTCGCAGAAAGGCTCTCTGTTTCTTTTGACTGGAATTTCTGCGCTGCATCCAACGGAGCGGAGTATTCGGTAGTTGTTCACTATGGGCGAGTATCAGGTCCCTTGCTGAAGTAGCTATCATGGAGGGCAGTCGTTTGGGCTCCTCCATTAGATCTTGTTCCGCTATCACGTTTTTACCTTTGCGTGACACATTGTCTTGAGTGGTCACCCTCAATAGTGAAGACAGTCCCTCCTTTTCTTTATTGCTGACTACGTCCATTAGAGGACCCTTATAGTTCATATCAAATTGGTTTAAATCCACATTGAAATCTATGACACCTCATTGCGGCGCCATCTCTTCATTCAGTGTGAGGTTCCAGCCGTCCTGAAAGGCAAAGATCAGCCTTTGTCCTGACATTTTTCTGCAGACGACAGAAAAAAAAACGTCAGTGGGCCAAAGCTTGGCACGAACAAGAACAAAACAGAGTATTTATTAAAGTAAATTTTANCGTCAGTGGGCCAAAGCTTGGCACGAACAAGAACAAAACAGAGTATTTATTAAAGTAAATTTTAGTTTATTTTGGTGAAAAATATTATTCATTTTATGTGTGAGTCTCGTTTGATTTAATAGGGTATTTAAATTCAAAAGTAGAAAAGAGAAAGTGTGAAGTTCAAAAATCTTCTCAAAATTTATTGAGGTTAATTACAAAGTTTGGACAAGGTCATAGACATTTGGCCACATAGATAACCTTAAAACAATCAAAGTTTCAAATTTTTCAAAGCAAGCAGAGGCAAGCGGCATTAAGCAGCATCAGGTTGCGTAATAGGTTTTCAGTATCGTCCATTTATCGGTAACATGGGTCTTTCACCTGGAAGTCCACTAACTGGTAGGCTCCTCTTGTATAAACCTTCTCAACGACAAATGGTCCCTCCCAAGTTGGCTCAAACTTCCCACCTATTTTCCAACGAGCAAGAATATGCCTTTTGATCACAAGTATGAGGTCACAAATTTTGAATTTCCTTGGGCGGACCAATTTGTCATGGGCTTGTACCATCTTTGCCTAGTAGAGCTCCAAATGTTGCTGCGCTTCTAGTCATTTTCCTTTGAGACTCTCCAGTTCTTCAATTCTGAGTTTTGCACTTTCTCTCGTTGTGAGTTGGTTGGCAACGACGACTGTGAGAGATGGTGTATGGATTTCTAGCGGTAGCACGACCTCGGTCCCGTACAGGAGCATATGAGGTGTACACTGAGTGGGAGTCCTGAAAGTCGTCCAATAGGCCTACAAGGCTTCTAACAGTTTGTTATGCCAATCCCTCTTGCCTTCATCCAGTGCTTTCTTTAAAATTTGTACCAGTGTCTTGTTGAAAGCTTTAGGCAGACCATTTGCTCTAGGATAGTAAATTATAGAGTATCTTCAATTTACCCCATGTCTTCTGACAAAATTATTAATCTTTGTACTTTTGAAAGTTGTCCCGTTGTTAGAGATTATTCTTCACAGTACTCTGAAACGGTAGACAATCTGGCCTTTAAAAAATTGAAAAACGTGTTGTGTCGTAACCTTACGTAACAGTACTGCCTCTGCCCATTTGGAGAAGTAATCTGTAGCGGCAAGTATAAACCTGTGTCCTTTAGAAGATGGAGGGTCTATCAAACCTATTATGTCTGTGCCCCAACACTCGAATGGCCACGAGGCAACAGTTGGGTGCAACACATTCGGAGGCTGGTGTAAGACCACCCCACGCACTTGACATTGGTGACATCTTTTAGCTCTATCCATGTAATCGACATCATTGTTCGCCAATAATATCTGAGTTTTTTGATCTTCATTTTCATTTTTGGTCCCGACTGGTGAGCGCCACACAATCCGGCATGTACTTCTTTGACAATATTCTGTGCCTTGGCTCTGCTCATACACTGTAGCCACATTTGGTCGAACGATCTTCTGTAGAGAACATTTCCCACCAGGGCGTAAGACATGGCCTTTCTTGTGATGTGGTGTGCCTCAAACTTGTCTTCTGGCAGCTTTCCAGTATGCAAATATTCTATTAATGGCTTACGCCAATATTCGTTGATGTCTGCAACTGTATTTATTGTTTCTTCTTTTCCAAGCTTGCGTAGAGTTTCGCAGTCGTTTTGAGACAAGGCTAATCTTCCTTGCACCGTGACTTCAATGGAATCCTCCGGGGACACGCCATTTTCTGAGCGAGTTTTCCTAGAGCGTCGCATGGGCATTATCTCCCTGAGGAATCCGGTAAAAATTCACCTCAGGAATCTGCTCCAGGAGCTTCATCGTGTACTGATGGTACCCTGCTAATCTGGGTTTCAAAATTCTGTATTGTCCGGCGACCTGCTGGATGACAAGTTGAGAGTCACCATAGATGACAATGTTTTTTATATCCATTGAGATTGCCAACTCCAATCCGGTGAATAAAGCTTCATATTCTGCTTCATTATTTGTGCACGACTCTATCAGGTGGTATGAGAACCTCATCATACCCTTATCTGGCGTAATAAAGATCAAACCAATCCCTGCTTTGCCTGGTATAACTATGCCTAATCTCTTGTCTTTCCTGGCTGACGAAGCACCATCAAAGTATATTTCCCAACACTGCGCACTAGAAAATTCCATTTGTAGTATTTGCTCATCTGGTAACTCGTCATTGAGAGGGGACCCAGCTGATAGTGGGTGTACAGCGAGAAAGTCATCTAAATTCTGTCCCTTGATAGCACGAAGGGGCACAAAAGTTATATCAAATTGCAATAAGATTATTGACCATCTCGCTAAACGTCCAGAGAGTGTTGGTCGGGCCATCAGATATTGCAATGGATTAACTTTCGAAATCAGGATAATCTTATGAGAATCATGTAATGTATAAGCTTTTGGGCGCAAAAATTAATGTCAGACGATGCTTCTCAATAGATGGATACCTTATCTCCGTCGGTATTAGACAGCGACTCAAGTAGTAGAGTGCATTTTCTTTGCCCTCATCATTGACTTTGGTTAAGAGGGCTCCAAGAGAGTCATCCAAAGCTGCGATATAAAGTATCAATGGTTTCCCTGAGATAGGGGCTGCCAAAATAGGAGGTGTCATTAAATATTGTTTAACGTCCTCAAAGGCCCGCTGGCATTTCTCTTCTCAAATAAATTTGGCGTCCTTTTTAATTAATGTCGAGAAAGGCTAACACCTACCTGAGAAATTAGAAATAAAGCGTCTTAGATATGCCAACTTCCCCTAAAAGTAACGTAGCTGCTTCAAGGTTTTAGGGGGAGGCATTTTCAAGATAGCTTTAATCTTATCCGGGTCGATCTCGATTCCCTGATGATGGACAACAAATCCTAGAAATTTCCCAGAGGTGACGCTAAAGGCGCACTTTATGGGATTCATTTTAAGGTCATATTGTCATAACCGTTCAAACACGATCCTCAAATCGTACAAATGGTCTATTTTTCATTTACTTTTGATGAACAAATCATTCACATAGCATTCTACTTGATAGTGAATGAGGTCGTCAAAAATCTTCGTCATTGCACGCTGATATGTTGCTCCGGCGTTCTTTAGGCCGAACGACATCACTGTGTAGCACAAAATTCCAATCGGTGTTCAGAAAGCTGTAAGTACTGCATCCTCGGGAGCCATATTGATTTGGTTGTATTCCGATGATCCATCCATGAAGGAGAAAATCTCATGTATTGAAGCGATATCCACTATCATATCTAGTATAGGTAGTGGAAACTCGTCTTTTGGACATGCTTTATTTAAATCCCTGAAGTCGACACAAACACTTTTTTTTCCATTTTTCTTTTTAATAGGTACAATATTGGCTAACCACGTGGGGTATTGCTCTTCTTTAACAAAGTTGGTGTCTATCAACTTCTTCACCTCGATGATGACTTATTGTTCTATTTCAAGGCGCATTCTCCGGGGAGCTTGTTTTACTGGGGTTATATCTTGTCCACCCCAACTTTATGGACTACAACCTCTACTGATAGCCCTGACATTTCATCATACTCCATGCAAAAAAATCTTTGAATTTTGTCAATAGTTTGACCAGTTCTGTAGATTCTTCCTCATCAAGTAGAGAACTTATAAATGTAGGTCGGGGTCATTCTTCAGTCCTGAGGTTAATCTCTTTCAATTCATCGACAGTGGATTTAATTTCTTCCTCAAATTTTGGGGGAGCATCTTCTATTGGTTGATCAGTAGAATTCTTCCTCAACTTCTGGTAGAGCATCTTCTATTGGTTGATCAGTAGAGTCATCCTCTATATCGAGACAAACCTCTTCTGACTCACTAGTAACAACCATGCAAAATTCAGAATCATCGACTGATCCAACTGTAACAAATTTGAGACCTTCTTTTGAATTGGGAGTTTGACTTTTAGCATTCCATAATTTTTCAAAAAGTTTAAATTTATCTTTTGATATTCATTTTGGTAAGTGTCCTTATTGAATTAACTTTTGAACACAACGCGAGAAGTAACCAAAAGGTAATTCCATTAATTCATTAGAATCAACATCCAAATTTACATGTAAATTAACTTCTGAACACAAGGTGAGAAGTAACCAAAAGGCAATTTCATTAATTCATTAGAATCAACATCCAAATTTACATGTTTTTAGTAGAGGTGTTCCATTAATTCATTAGAATCAACATCCAAATTTACATGTTTTTTAAGCTCAGTAGAGGTAGGCATTTCCATTAATTCATTAGAATCAACATCCAAATTTACATATTTTTCAAGCTCAGTAGAGGTAGAAGCATGATAAAATTTGATCAGCTTTGAACCAACACTACAGAATTCCTTGACCTCTAAACTCTTGACCTTTTAAGGGTGAATCGGTGTAAGGTTCATAGTATTCACATAGTGGTTTATCCGATCATACATTGTTTCATATTCATTCCTCTTTGTATCTTCTAGGGATATCTCGTACTGAGGCTTCTTTGTTTTGTCATCATTACCTCATCTTCAGAACTGTGTTCATCACCAATGTTGATAGTTGACATAGTCTGTTCAACAATTAAATTGATCTTTCCTTGTCCACGTCCCCCGCCTCGACCTCGGGTGCGTGAACTACAAGAACCTCCACCAACACGTTGTAAGGGAGTGGTAGAAGGTTGTTGAAGTGGAGTTGTATGGCCTCCTTTTTGTGATTCTGTTAAATCTTTATTTTTATTTGTCAAAATCTCGCACGAGAAGACAGTCCTCTTTGGAGGCACGTAGTAGGCAGCATCTTCATTGATACCAACTTCATGCACTGAAAATGGTTGTAGGTCTCTCTTGATGCAATTTTCTTGACCATCTTTGTGGTATTTAATGCACTGGTGTAGAGATGATGGAACCATATTGTGCTCATGAATCCATGGTCGATCAATAGGGCGTTAAAAGAGGTCTCGGCGTTGATGATATGAAATTTAATGGTTGTTACAAGTTCTCCAACCTTCATAAGTNAAGGTCATAGACATTTGGCTACATAGATAACCTTAAAACAATCAAAGTTTCAAAGTTTTCAAAGCAAGCAGAGGCAAGCGGCTTGAGCAACATCAGGTTGCGTAATAGGTTTTCAGGTATCGTCCATTTATCGGTAACATGGGTCTTTCACCTGGAAGTCCACTAACTGGTAGGCTCCTCTTGTATAACCTTCTCAACGACAAATGGTCCCTCCCAAGTTGGCTCAAACTTCCCACCTATTTTCCAGCGAGCAAGAATAGGCCTTTTGAGCACAAGTATGAGGTCACAAATTTTGAATTTCCTTGGGCAGACCAATTTGTCATGGGCTTGTACCATCTTTTCCTAGTAGAGCTCCAAATGTTGCTGCGCTTCTAGTCATTTTCCTTTGAGACTCTCTAATTCTTCAATTCTGAGTTTTGCACTTTCTCTCGTTGTGAGTTGGTTGGCAACGACAACTCTGAGAGTTGGTGTATGGATTTCTAGTGGTAGCACGACCTCAGTCCCGTACAGGAGCATATGAGGTGTACACTGAGTGGGAGTCCTGAAAGTCGTCCAATAGGCCTACAAGGCTTCTAACAGTTTGTTATGCCAATCCCTCTTGCCTTCATCCAGTGCTTTCTTTAAAATCTGTACCAGTGTCTTGTTGAAAGCTTTAGGCAGACCATTTGCTCTAGGATAGTAAATTGTAGAGTATCTTCAATTTACCCCATGTCTTCTGACAAAATTATTAATCTTTGTACTTTTGAAAGTTGTCCCGTTGTTAGAGATTATTCTTCACAGTACTCTGAAACGGTAGACAATCTGGCCTTTAAAAAATTGAAAAACGTGTTGTGTCGTAACATTACATAACAGTACTGCCTCTGCCTATTTGGAGAAGTAATCTGTAGCGGCAAGTATAAACCTGTGTCCGTTAGAAGATGGAGGGTCTATCAAACCTATTATGTCTGTGCCCCAACACTCAAATGGCCACGAGGCAACAGTTGGGTGCAACACATTCGGAGGCTGGTGTAAGACCACCACACGCACTTGACATTGGTGACATCTTCTAGCTCTATCCATGTAATCGACATCATTGTTCGCCAATAATATCTGAGTCTTTTGATCTTCATTTTCATTTTTGGTCCCGAATGGTGAGCGTCACACAATCCGGCATGTACTTCTTTGACAATATTCTGTGCCTCAGCTCTGCTCAAACATTGTAGCCACATTTGGTCGAACGATCTTCTGTAGAGAACATTTCCCACCAGGGCGTAAGACATGGCCTTTCTTGTGATGTGGTGCGCCTTAAACTTGTCTTATGGCAGCTTTCCAGTATGCAAATATTCTATTAATGGCTTACGCCAATATTCGTTGATGTCTGCAACTGTATTTATTGTTTCTTCTTTTCCAAGCTTGCGTAGAGTTTCGCAGTCGTTTTGAGACAAGGCTAATCTTCCTTGCACCGTGACTTCAATGGAATCCTCCGGGGACACGCCATTTTCTGAGCGAGTTTTCCTAGAGCGTCGCATGGGCATTATCTCCCTGAGGAATCCGGTAAAAATTCACCTCAGGAATCTGCTCCAGGAGCTTCATCGTGTACTGATGGTACCCTGCTAATCTGGGTTTCAAAATTCTGTATTGTCCGGCGACCTGCTGGATGACAAGTTGAGAGTCACCATAGATGACAATGTTTTTTATATCCATTGAGATTGCCAACTCCAATCCGGTGAATAAAGCTTCATATTCTGCTTCATTATTTGTGCACGACTCTATCAGGTGGTATGAGAACCTCATCATACCCTTATCTGGCGTAATAAAGATCAAACCAATCCCTGCTTTGCCTGGTATAACTATGCCTAATCTCTTGTCTTTCCTGGCTGACGAAGCACCATCAAAGTATATTTCCCAACACTGCGCACTAGAAAATTCCATTTGTAGTATTTGCTCATCTGGTAACTCGTCATTGAGAGGGGACCCAGCTGATAGTGGGTGTACAGCGAGAAAGTCATCTAAATTCTGTCCCTTGATAGCACGAAGGGGCACAAAAGTTATATCAAATTGCAATAAGATTATTGACCATCTCGCTAAACGTCCAGAGAGTGTTGGTCGGGCCATCAGATATTGCAATGGATTAACTTTCGAANTTAGTCTTCCTTGCACCGTGACTTTGATGGAATCCTCCGGGGACATGCCATTTTCTGAGCGAGTTTTCCTAGAGCGTCGCATGGGCATTATCTCTCTGAGGAATCCGGTAAAAATTCACCTCAGGAATCTGCTCCAGGAGCTTCATTGTGTACTGATGGTACCCTGCTAATCTGGGTTTCAAAATTTTGTATTGTCCGGCGACCTGCTGGATGACAAGTTGAGAGTCACCATAGATGACAATGTTTTTTATATCCATTGAGATTGCCAACACCAATCCGGTGAATAAAGCTTCATATTCTGCTTCATTATTGGTGCACGACTCTATCAGGTGATATGAGAACCTCATCATACCCTTATCTGGCGTAATAAAGATCAAACCAATCCCTGCTTTGCCTGGTATAACTATGCCTAATCTCTTGTCTTTCCTGGCTGACGAAGCACCATCAAAGTATATTTCCCAACACTGCGCACTAGAAAATTCCATTTGTAGTATTTGCTCATCTGGTAACTCGTCATTGAGAGGGGACCCAGCTGACAGTGGGTGTACAATGAGAAAGTCATCTAAATTCTGTCCCTTGATAGCACGGAGGGGCACAAAAGTTATATCAAATTGCAATAAGATCATTGACCATCTCGCTAAACGTCCAGAGAGTGTTGGTCGGGCCATCAGATATTGCAATGGATTAAATTTTGAAATCAGGGTAATCTTATGAGAATCATGTAATGTATAAGCTTTTGGGCGCAAAAATTAATGTCAGACGATGCTTCTCAATAGATGGATACCTTATCTCCGTCGGTATTAGACAGCGACTCAAGTAGTAGAGTGCATTTTCTTTGCCCTCATCACTGACTTTGGTTAAGAGGGCTCCAAGAGAGTCATCCAAAGCTGCGATATAAAGTATCAATGGTTTCCCTGAGATAGGGGCTGCCAAAACAGGAGGTGTCATTAAATATTGTTTAACGTCCTCAAAGGCCCGCTAGCATTTCTCTTCTCAAATAAATTTGGCGTCCTTTTTAATTAATGTCGAGAAAGGCTAACACCTACCTAAGAGATTAGAAATAAAGCGTCTTAGATATGCCAACTTCCCCTAAAAGTAACGTAGTTGCTTCAAGGTTTTAGGGGGAGGCATTTTCAAGATAACTTTAATCTTATCCGGGTCGATCTCGATTCCCCAATGATGGACAATGAATCTTAGAAATTTCTCAGAGGTGACGCTAAAGGCGCACTTTAAGGGATTCATTTTAAGGTCATATTGTCATAACCGTTCAAACACGATCCTCAAATTGTACAAATGGTCTATTTTTCATTTAATTTTGATGAACAAATCATTCACATAGCATTCTACTTGATTGTGAATGAGGTCATCAAAAATCTTCGTCATTGCACGCTGATACGTTGCTCCGGCGTTCTTTAGGCCGAACGACATCACTGTGTAGCACAAAATTCCAATCGGTGTTCAGAAAGCTGTAAGTACTGCATCCTCGGGAGCCATATTGATCTGGTTGTATTCCGATGATCCATCCATGAAGGAGAAAATCTCATGTATTGAAGCGATATCCACTATCATATCTAGTATAGGTAGTGGAAACTCGTCTTTTGGACATGCTTTATTTAAATCCCTGAAGTCGACACAAACACTTTTTTTTCCATTTTTCTTTTTAATAGGTACAATATTGGCTAACCACGTGGGGTATTGCTCTTCTTTAACAAAGTTGGTGTCTATCAACTTCTTCACCTCGATGATGACTTATTGTTCTATTTCAAGGCGCATTCTCCGGGGAGCTTGTTTTACTGGGGTTATATCTTGTCCACCCCAACTTTATGGACTACAACCTCTACTGATAGCCCTGACATTTCATCATACTCCATGCAAAAAAATCTTTGAATTTTGTCAATAGTTTGACCAGTTCTGTAGATTCTTCCTCATCAAGTAGAGAACTTATAAATGTAGGTCGGGGTCATTCTTCAGTCCTGAGGTTAATCTCTTTCAATTCATCGATAGTGGATTTAAATTCTTCCTCAACTTCTGGTAGAGCATCTTCTATTGGTTGATCAGTAGAGTCATCCTCTATATCGAGACAAACCTCTTCTGACTCACTAGTAACAACCATGCAAAATTCAGAATCATCGACTGATCCAACTGTAACAAATTTGAGACCTTCTTTTGAATTGGGAGTTTGACTTTTAGCATTCCATAATTTTTCAAAAAGTTTAAATTTATCTTTTGATATTCATTTTGGTAAGTGTCCTTATTGAATTAACTTTTGAACACAACGCGAGAAGTAACCAAAAGGTAATTCCATTAATTCATTAGAATCAACATCCAAATTTACATGTTTTTCAAGCTTAGTAGAGGTAGAAGCATGATAAAATTTGATCAGCTTTGAACCAACACTACAGAATTCCTTGACCTCTAAACTCTTGACCTTTTAAGGGTGAATCGGTGTAAGGTTCATAGTATTCACATAGTGGTTTATCCGATCATACATTGTTTCATATTCATTCCTCTTTATATCTTCTAGGGATATCTTGTACTGAGGTTTCTTCTGCTTTGTCATCATTATTTCATCTTCAGAACTGTGTTCATCACCAATGTTGATAGTTGACATAGTCTGTTCAACAATTAAATTGATCTTTCCTTGTCCACGTCCCCCGCCTCGACCTCGGGTGCGTGAACTACAAGAACCTCCACCAACACGTTGTAAGGGAGTGGTAGAAGGTTGTTGAAGTGGAGTTGTATGGCCTCCTTTTTGTGATTCTGTTAAATCTTTATTTTTATTTGTCAAAATCTCGCACGAGAAGACAGTCCTCTTTGGAGGCACGTAGTAGGCAGCATCTTCATTGATACCAACTTCATGCACTGAAAATGGTTGTAGGTCTCTCTTGATGCAATTTTCTTGACCATCTTTACGGTATTTAATGCACTTGTGTAGGGATGATGGAACCATATTATGCTCATGAATCCATGGTCGACTCAATAGGGCGTTAAAAGAGGTCTCGGCGTTGATGATATGAAATTTAATGGTTGTTACAAGTTCTCCAACCTTCATAAGTAATGTAATTGATCCAAGGGCTCTTTCTCCCTTTTGGTTGAATCCTCTTAACATCATATCATCGGTCGTAAGCTCTTGAGCTTTAATATCCAAATAGGTCAATGTCCGTAGGCTAATCAAGTTAAGAGATGCCCAGGATCCACTAAAACTCTAGATAACACGAATCTGCTGATGTTAACGGAGATGTAGAGAGAACGGTTGTGGTCGGCGGTACCGAGCAGCAAGTCTTCATTTGTGAAGGTTACCCCTGACTGTTCTCTCAACAAGCAAACTTCATGTGAGGAAGTGCTAGCCAACTGAGCTAAGAAAATTTTTGGATCAAGCAAAGCCGTAACCAGAGATTCTCTCATTTCCTTTGACAGGATCAGAGCGTCGTAAATGCTCAATCGGGCAGGCAACTTCCTAAGATGAGCTAGCACGTTGTAGTCTACTTTGCATGATCCTCCAATTTTATCATGATTATGTGGTTCTTCCACTGGCGGAGGTGTGGGTATCTCTTCTCGAGTCATTATTTGTNGGAGGTGTGGGTATCTCTTCTCGAGTACTTATCTGTTTTCATTTGTCTGTTGGAGTTATTCTTGGTGGTAACACTTTTCAGCTCCTTAAGTTCACTTCTGTGATTTCTTCTTCTTAAGATATTATTGTTGAATATTCCAGTGTATTTTCCTCATTGTTGGAAAGATTTAAGTTGATGGCGAGCGGTGTACCATGATGCTCGAGAATTGGCTCTTCGTTATCGGTGCTGTCGTAAGCGATATCATTGAGTTATTCTTTGGCCTTTGAGGATCATTTTGAGGATTGATATTGCAACTAGATCGGTCATAATCAGTAACGTTATTACCAGAAATAGTCAAAATGTAGCCAAAATCACAATCATTATATTTACAAGACCCCAGAGGGACAAAAAGATAATCATACAAAGTCAAGGGTTCGAGGATTTTCTTCCCCAAATCCGAACAACCAATCTAGTAGAGGCAACCCCTATCCTACCCTCCGTGCTATCAATCTTGGCAGTGGCACTTTTCTTTTTCTTGTTCTTTATCCTTGAAGATAACAGATTTTCTGGCGAAACCTTCATCTCGGGCTCAGTATGATGTAGACTCTGAATGGAGGCTTGTTTTGATGCATACTGTATTTTGTTCAGTATCTTTTTAGACGACCTGCTGCAGACTTCCTTCCATTCTTCTTCAGTGTTCATAGAAGCTTGTTTAGATGAATCCTGTATGTGATTAAGGACCTTCTTAGGTTCATCCCAAGTTGTACTCCATCCATCTGTTCCGAAATATGGATCAATTAGAGAGATTGACTCAGCTGAAACTATGTTTATGGAACCTTTTCAGGTTCTCTCAAATACTCCTTCGGGATTGTTATATTCTCTTCCGTGAGGTTCTTCTCAAGCCAGTCTTTAAAGACGAAACACTTATCTATGGTGTGTCCAAGCAACCGGTGGTATGAGAAATAATTTGGTTCATTCTTTTTATCCACCTCTTTGGGTTTCTTTGGATCAGGTAGTTTGAATTCTGGTTTCTTCATCAAGATTTTGAATATTTTAGGTACAACTTCATCTTTGAAGGAATACACGACTCTTTGTTGCTCTAACAAGGATATTCTTTTACCCGCTGTTCGAGTGATCCCTCCTGAGACAGCCATTGGTTGGATTGGTTGCTCTGTTTCTGAGAGTACTGTGACGAAGACTAGCGATGCTCTTCTGCATATACCTTTATTGGTTGCTTTCTTTTGTTGACAGTCGTGACTACTCCTGATTTCTTTTCAAACACTCTGGTCACCTTAGCCTTTTCATGTGGCTCCATGTTGTGACTACCCCTGATTTCTTTTTGAACACTCTGGTCACCTTAGCCTTTTCATGCGGCTCCATGTGCTTCATTGCTTCTTGAAGACTATTGGCTTTACTGAGTAGCTTCTCGAAGGATTTGATGGTGAGTCCCTTAAGCATGAAAGCTACTAACCCATGAATGCTTTTGAGTAGAAAAGATTTGATGATGAGTCCCTTAAGCATGAAAACGCTGGCCGATGAATGCTTTTGAGTAGAATCTCAATCGCTTGATGTTCCTGTAGCTGAGGTTCACATTTCAGTAAGCATGAAATCTAATGGCCCATGAATGATTTTGAGTAGAATCTCAATCGCTTGATGTTCCTGTAGCTGAGGTTCACATTTCATGCTAAGGTACCTCAAAATATAGTCTGCCAAAGTTTCAATGGGCTTCTGCTTCTCCATCATGAGCTCTCCAATAGACACGTGATGTTGTGCCCCAGCAAATCTTTTCACAAATAACTGTTCCAACTCAAAAAATGTTTTAACTGGCCCATTGGGCAAGTCAGCGTACCAGTTGAAATCAATCTCTGACAAGCTACTGATGAACTGCTGGCAGAGTAGAGCTTCATTATTCCTCATGTTGCCACAACTGGCTCGGAAATGTGCTATGTGCTGTCTGGGATTTCCAGTCCCATCGAATATCTTGAAGTTTTCACAAAACCCTTGGGGAAAGGCAAGACATCGAACTCCTCTGGGTAAGGTCTACCCTTCAAAATTGATGCACTGCCCTTGGATTGGACCAAGGCATCCCACACTTGTTCAACCATTTGCTTGAATTCCTTTTCTGGCATGGCACCTGACGGAGAATCTTTCTTTGGTTGTTCATTTTTTTTCTGCTGAAGTAGCCTCTCTTCTTTCATCTGTGATGTGTATGATTTCAGGTTGATTAATCTCTAGAGAAGCCAATCTTGGTGCTTGTGATTGCCCCTAAATGGTGGCCATTGCGGTTATAGCTGCAGTCATCTCTTCCATTCTTTTCTCCAGTAGACTGACTTGCTCATCCCTTAGGAGGATAACCCTACGCAATTCATCTATGGTGTTATCTTTGGTGTGAGGTTGAGCCTCGCGCTTAGATGTGGTAACTCTGGTTTCGATTACATGAAAATCCATGAAATCCTCCTCCAAGTAATCACTATAATTAAAATCTTCATTGTCGTTATTGACGGAAACTCTGTGCTCTAGAGCTAACTCGGAAATCTCAATCCTGAGTTTCTCAACCTTTTCCTCATATATCGATTCCTTGATTGCTTTAAGATCTGGAGAACCTTGGTGGATATCTTCTACTTGTTCCTCCATCTCGCTGGCTATTGTCGCGACAATGTCAGATATTTCAGGCACTTGTTTTACTTCCTGTCCTTTAGGCTCACTGAATTGTATCGGTGCGGCGACCTTGGGTACCCATACCTTCTTCTTCTTCTATGACGATGATGTCTCAGGATGGGACGTATTAGTCGAGACATCGGTATGTCAAGGGAAGGTATGCTCCCCGAGGTGTAGACCAGCTACAGTGTCAGG
>JXCR01082964.1:404473-424972 GCA_002079205.1 Phalaenopsis hybrid cultivar
TAAGCATCCCTTCAAAATTTGGCCTTATCCAAAGCTTGAGTAGGCATAACCACCGAGCTCGCCGTCGGCGGCCTCGAGGGCGCCGTCGTCGGACTTCTAAAGAATTTTGTCCTGTAGCCTTAGGAAAAACTTGCTGTCGGCAACCTAGTTCAAATTTCCATATTTTGGTCCTTTTTGCTCCAAATTCCCACCGTTTTGCATCTTTTTGCTCCAATGACCCTAATTCATCATTTCTGCAACAAAACATAAAAATACCTTTCTTTGAAGTGCAATATCATAAAAAACAATATAAAATAGGTTTGAAAATCTCAACATATTTTCCTTGGGTCATGTACCATGATGCTCGAGCATTAACTCCTCGTTATCGATGCTATTGTAAATGATATCATTGATGTGTTCTTTGAACTTGACAATGAGTTCATCAAACTCGAATATGATTTGAGGATCATTTTGGGGATCAAGATTGAAGTTAGATTGGTCAAAACCAGTTACATTATCACTAGAAATAGTTAAAATGTAGCTAAAATCACAATCATTATATTCATAAGACCCCCGGAGGAACAAAAAGATAACGTACAAAGTCTAGGGTTTGAGGATTTTCTTCCCTCAATCCGAGACAACTAATTTAGTAAAGGCCGACCCTATCCTACCCCCCTGCAATCAATCTTTGTAGTGACTCTTTTCTTCTTCTTTTTCCTTAATGACGATGACTCTCCTGACAAAACCTTCATCTCAAGCTTGGTATGCTGCAGAATCTGAATGGAGGCTTGTTTTGATGCGGACTGAATCTTGTTCAATATTTTCTTAGATGATCTGCTCCATACCTCATTCCATCCTTGTTCTCTGGTATATGCAGAAGATTGTTTTGATGGATCCTGTATTTGATTGAGGACCCTCTTGAGTTCATCCTAAGTTGTACTCCATCCCTCTATTCCAGTATACAGATCGATTGGGGAGATTGGCTAGGCCGAAAACATATTTATGGAACCTTTTTAAGGCTTTCTTAAATTTTCTTTTGGAGTTATTATGTTCCATTCTTTAAGGTTCCTCTCGAGTCAATCTTTAAAGACAAAGCATTTTTCTATAGTGTGCCCAAGCAACCGGTGATATGGGCAATAATTTGGTTCATTCTTCCTATCCACCTCTTCAGGCTTCTTCAGATCTGGTAGTCTGAACTCCGGCTTCTTCATCAGACTTCTGAATATTTTAGGTATAGCTTCATCTTTGAAAGAATACATCGTTTTACATCCTTTTGATCGGGAAATTTTCTTATCCCTTGTTTGAGGAGATCCTACTTGAGGCCGTCAGTGGTTGGATTGACTACTTAGTTTCTGAGCGTACTTGACAAAGACTGGCGAGGCTCCTCTACATATATCTTCATCGGTTGATTTCCTTTATCGATGGTTGCTACCACTCTTGATTTCTTTTCAAACACTCTGGTCACCTTAGCCTTTTCGTGTGGCTCCATGTGCTTGATTTCCTCTTGAAGACTACTGTCTTTACTGAGTAGCTTCTCGAAGGATTTGATGGTGAGTCCCTTGAGCATGAAAGCTACTGATCCATTAATGCTCTTGAGTAGAATTTCAATCGCACGATGTTCCTGAAGCTGAGGTTCACATTTCATGGTAAGGTTTCTCCACCTCAAAATATAGTCCACCAAAGTTTCGCTAGGCTTATATTTTTCCATCATAAGCTCTCCAATAGACACATGGTTTTATGCCCCGACAAATTTTTTCACAAACAGCTATTCCAACTCGAAAAATGTTTTAACTGACCCGTTGGGCAAGTCAGCGTACCAGTCGAAAGCAATTCCTGACAAGCTACTAGCAAACTTCTGGAAGAGTAGTTCTGCACTATTTCTCATCTTGCCACAGCTGGCTCAAAAATATGCTATATGCTATCTAGGATTCCGAGTCCCATCAAATATCTTGAAGTTTGGGGCCACAAAACCGTTGGGGAAAGGCACAACATTGAATTCCTCCGGGTAAGGTCTACCCTTTAGAACCAATGCTACACCCTTAGATTGGGTTAAGACGTCCCACACTTGTTCAACCATTTGCTTGAACTCTTTCTCTGGCATAACACCTGATGGAGAATCCTTTCTATATTGCTCGTCACTGTTTGCTGAAGCAACCTCTCTTCTTTCAGTAGTGATGTGTTTAATTTTTGGCTGATTGATCTCTGGAGAAGCCAATTGTGTCGCTTTCGTTTGCCCCTGAATAGTGGCCATGGCGGTCATGGTTGCGATAATCTCTTCTATTCTTTTCTCCAGTAGACTAACCAGCTCATCCCTTAAGTGGATAGTCCTACGCAACTCATCTACAGCATTCTCTTCAGTGTGAGGTTGAGCCTCACGCGCAGATGTGGCCGCTCTTGTTCCAATTACATGAACATCCATGAAATTTTCCTCCAAGTAATCATTGTAATCAAAATTTTCATCATCGCAATCGACGAAAACTCTGTGTTCTCAAGCTAACTCGAAATTCTTGATCTTGAGTTTCTCAACTTTCTCTTCAATTATTTATTCCTTGATCGCTTTAAGATCTAGAGGACCCTGATGGGCATCCTCTACTTGTTCCTCCATCTCGCTGGCTATTGTTGCGACGATGTTAGATATTTCATACCCTGGTTTCATTCCATGTTCTTGTTCCGCGGGCTCACTGGACTATTTCTGTGCAACGACCTTGAGTACCCACACCTTTTTCTTTTTCAGAGATGATGTCTCAAGACTGAGTTTCTTAGTAGAAACATTGGTATGTTGAGGGAAAGTATGCTCCCCGTGGTGTAGACCAGCTACCGTGCTAGGTAATCATCTTGTCTTTACCTTTGGGATTGTAGGAATATCTCTATAATGGGTGACGGGTAAGATTTCAGACCCAGTCTCGACTTAATCGGTCAATGACCTGCGGTCCTCGTGGCGGTATAATCAGTAGTAATCGCTGCGATATCAACTATGTTCCCTAAAAGGAACCAAACGGGGATGCGAGTAGGGGGCACTCCAGTTGTCTTACGGGACTGTCTAACGGACTTGCGCCCTTCAAAATTTCCTTCTTCATGTAAGGGTAAATTGCATCTCTCACTCATTTAAGCAACCTCTAACTGAAAATCCTTCTTCGGTAGCTAGCCTTTTGAAAACTGCACTAACTCGGATGATAGGAGTGAACTTCTTACTTTCCTCATCATGTCCACGAAGTGGTGGTAATGGGACAGCGATTCTCTGGATACTCTCATATCCATCGATATCCGTCAGAGGATGGAATCTACTCCCTCATAGGAGTGGATAAATTTTTTGTAATCCTTCTTCATCTTTATGAGGCTCCTCCTTAACGGGTGTCTTTTCAGGAGCCTGGGCTTTGATAGCCCTCCAAACCCTTCTGTTACAGTTCTTTTTTTGGGTCTGGGTCAGTGTTACAGTCCTTGAGCTTGATCCGATTTCAAACATGGGTGGTGGGACAATTAATCCCTCAGTCAGGTCCTCAATAATCATTATTTCTTTCCCATTAGCAGCAACCGAGCTAGCAGGTTTGGCGGGTACCGTGATGATAGTAGTTTTAGACTTCTTATAGACAGGGAAGTCTTGAAGGCAGTTCAGGCTGAATTCTGCAGACAGTTCCTGTATTTCTGGTGTGGCGATCTTCATTACCACAAACGGGGCTTTCCCGAGGATGACCTTGAGATCTTCAAATCCAGCTCCAAATTTGATGGTAAGAGCGAGATTACGGGCTTTGTGGCTCGTGGCAAGTTGCAGGAAAATGTCAATGTNTCTCCAAATTTGATGGTAAGAGCGAGATTACGGGCTTTGTGGCTCGTGGCAAGTTGCAGGAAAATGTCAATGTTGGGTAGGCCATTGCAACATACATGAAAACAGAAAGTTTCAGGGTTAGCTATATGGCCAAAAAGCTTGAAATTTTTTTAGTGCAAGCACTGAAAGTAGAGGTTGATCTGTAGATAGGGCGGGTCTTAATTTATGGGTATTTTAAAATCTTGTTTAAGAAAAATCAAGAGGTGTAAAATTTAATTAATATAAGAAAATTTTAAAGTACGGACAACACAATATGATTTTATTTAATTTACAAAATAGCAAATCAAATTTGGAAGGGAGATGTAAAGTAATTTAGGACCCAGTGTGTGACCCATTTAGTGGCAGACAATGCCCCATATGGAACTAGTCCACCGACACACCTTTTGGGGGTCCGAACCCACATGAAATTTTAAAGAGTCGTTAATCTGTTCAAAGATGGTTGAACAGATAGTCTTGAAGTCCAAGGAGTTAGCTATACTTTCCCAAGACAGAAATGGGTAAAGTATGCCAATGTAAGAAGGGTAATTTGGTCTAAGAGGGACATAGACATATTACCGATATGTGAAGATAATATTTCTTGATTTGTATGGAGAGAAAAGCTTATCCCCANACACAATACGATTTTATTTAATTTACAAAATAGCAAATCAAATTTGGAAGCGAGATGTGAAGTAATTTAGGACCCAGTGTGTGGCCCATTTAGTGGCAGACAATGCCCCATATAGAACTAGTCCACCGACACACCTTTTGGGGGTCCGAACCCACATGAAATTTTAAAGAGTCGTTAATCTGTTCAAAGATGGTTGAACAGATAGTCTTGAAGTCCAAGGAGTTAGCTATACTTTCCCAAGATAGAAATGGGTAAAGTATGCCAATGTAAGAAGGGTAATTTGGTCCAAGAGGGACATAGACATATTATCGATATGTGAAGATAATATTTCTTGATTTGTATGGAGAGAAGTTGACGATATTTTTTGTTGGAAGAGTTTCCNGAATGATGACCTCGGAATCCTAAGACGAATTAGGGCTTATATTGTATAGCAAGGCTATACAAAAGGCTTAAAGATAAGGTGAGGATTTACGTTGTATAAGCCAACAACCTCGAAGTCATATGACTTTGTTGTTTATATCTAAGGAAGGAAGATTGATTTAACTCCTTGCCGCGACGAGTTTGAGTTTTCTAGTGTGTCAAGTTATGATGTCAAATCAGGTGACCCTATGGTTGAAGTTCTTTAAAGTTTATGGGGGGCATGTTAAAGTTGATTAAAGCGACACCGGTTAGGATCCTGCGTTTCTCTCGTCCCCGAAATCGGACGACTCCCCATCATCGTCCCCGATAGAGTGATCTCATGACCATCCAAACTAAAATCCTAAGATCCCAGCATAAACTCAACCAAATCACCTCGAGTTTGATCCTATCGACTCGTATAAGTGAGATGAACATATCCATACGGTAATCATCAATTAAATTAATCCTAATCAAATGGAGAATCCAAATAGTCTCGGGAAGAGGAGAGGTTCAATAACTTGGCTCTGAGAAGGGAAGCTTCGATCAAGGAGTCTCGACATGTTCATTGGGGTCCAAAGAAACTTAGGATTAAGCCTCTTGCTATGGTGAAATGCCTACACCCAAATTCGACCAAGGCCAATTTCAGGTGTTGATTAAAGTCTATACTAGGGGCTCTATGAAAGGGGGATTTGATGGGGCTTTAGCTTCTTTCAATGTTGTGAAGCTGTGGGTGAGTTTAATTTGAGTTTGGTGGAGTTTAGAGATGTGGAGAGCCTTATCTTGTCTCTGACAAGGTTTTGAGCTCAAAAATTGGGCTCCGACAGGAGGATTCAGGGCAATGTGGTGGTTGGGTTGCACAACAATTTAATGATTTTAGGCTTTATTTTGGCAAAAATATCCAAGGCTCAACAAAATATGGCATTAAATCTCTTGATTTAAGGGACCTTTGGTCCATGGCTCAGCTTAGGTGGTTTCATGGGGTTTAGGCTGGTCACTGGGGTCCAACTTATGGCTGTGGAGTCATTAATTTGATGACTTTAGGATAGTTAGGCCACCTTTAGTGCATGGGTTCAATGTGGATCCAAGTGATCGAAACCTGCATTTGGGCTAGGCTAGCCATGTCAATTGTCCCAATTGATTGATCAAAATTGTGTAGATGATTGCTATGAATATTTTTGGTGAAGGGTTGAATTAATTTTGAGTTCAATTGGTGAGTCAATTTGAGAGATTTTTGAAATTTGGTCAAATTAGGCATGTTGGGTTAAATATGGGTCTAGGTTGAGCTAGTTTTGGGCTAAGTCCAAATTGAATGATCCACATGATCAAGGGAGATGTTGTGAAGATTTTTTATGAAGACAAAGAGTGGAATTTTTAGGGTTAAGGCCCTCAATTTGGTGAAGTTTGGGGACATGACTAATTTGAGGCAAAATTGGGGTTGGACTTAAGTTGAAATTAAATGAAATTGGGGCTTTAATAAGGCCAATTGAAGGTCAAATTTGATGTGTAGGAATGTTATGAAGGTTTTTCAACACAAATTATGGCAAATCGAGTAGGTCATGGGTTTAATTTGGTGGAACCAAGTTATAGGGCCAAAATTGGGTTGGTTTAGCTCAAAATTAGGTTCAAATCATGGACCAATTGGGCTTGGATTTGGTCTAAATTGGTCATATCAAGGGTGAATTTAAGTTTAGAATTGAAATTGGGAGAAATTGAGACCAATTGGATAGACATTTGAGGTAGGTTTGGGAAAAAATGGGCCTTTAAAGGGCAATTTAGGGGTTTTGGTCAAAAGTGGTCAAATTGACCAAATTGGGTCATGTGATAATTGGGAAAAATGAAATTGGGAATATTTGGGAGGTTTGGGAATTTTTGAGATTTTTTTAGAATTTTTGGAATTTTGGGCTAAGGAGGGGGCATTTTGGTAATTTGGTCAATTTGGGTGATTTTGGGTAGTTTGGGTGTTTTCAAGGTGTTTGAAATGATTTTTGGAACCAATTTGGGTATTTTGGGTAGATTTGGGAATTTTGGCCAAATTTGGGGTCCCAAAGGCATCTAGGTAATTTGGGAAAATTTAGGAGCAAAATGATAGGTTGGGTATCTTGGTAGAGTTGGAGTGCCAACCATCATCAATAAGCCATGGACCAATGAAAACCTCATTTTGGTTCCTCTATGTAGTGGTCTTAGCCAAACCCTAGCCTAGGGCTAATGGGTTTAGGGGACCACCTACATGAGTCTCCCAAAAGTATCAAGGGACCAGAGCCTAGAAGTTTAAGTTTAGGATTGTGAGTGTAAGTGAGCCTTAAGCCCTAGACCAACACCCAAGGTCAACCTTAAGGTCCAGCAGTGCTAAGGTTGACTCGTCTTGAGTTCCCCCATAGTGACCCCACCTACTAAGTGCTAGAGGTTAGGACCAATATGTGGAAATTCAAGTTGAGTAGAGAAGAGTTTAGAATTTCTAATTGTGAGGGTTCCTTGTCTAGTTTTCTAAGAATAGTCAATAGGAAATTCCTATGGCTAGACCTTAGGCTACTAAAGAGGAAAAACTAGACCTCAACCAAACTTTAGGTCAACAATATGCTTTAATTGAAGAGATGACTACTAATAATTTTCAATGGTCTTCTGAGAGGGTAAATCTTAAGATAGGAGCCAATGTTCATGAATATGATGTTTTNGCTATGAAGACTCTCATAAAAATCAGGAATTATTATCTTCAAAGAGTTTCAAAGGGTAGGANTATATATATATATAGTCGTAGAAAAATATGAAATCAAACTGATCTCATATTTTTTTATAGTCTGAATGAAAGAGCTCTATACCTCGAATCCTGTATTTATCCCGAAGGACAAACTCAAGACTTGAGGATGAGGCTCGATCAAATAAACTAAGAAATAGCTGACATCCGTTTAATCTGCAAAACCTTTGTATTTGCCGATAAGTTCCCCTATTTAATATAAAGAATTAAATAGGATTTATATTAAGTTGGGTTCGGACATGCTTCCTATAAGGGCAAGCCCTTATAGTTAATTACATCTTAAATGACCAAAAGTCACCTAAGAAGACTCTTGATAAAAATCAAGAAAATTTATCTTCAAGGAATTTCAAAGGGTAGGACTAGCTATGAAGACTCTCATAAAAATCAGGAATTATTATCTTCAAAGAGTTTCAAAGGGTAGGACTTTTCAATGAGATCGGGCGTAGAGGTGTGAAAGGAGATTGATTCAAATTTGGAACATTTTGTTGTAGAGTCCAAAGGAGGAAGAACTAGNAGACTTTTCAATGAGATCGGGCTTAAAGGTATGAAAGGGGATTGATTCAAATTTGGAACATTTTGTTGTAGAGTCCAAAGGAGGAAGAACTAGTGGATGTTATGGATCCAGAGGAGAACCCCAGTGACTTCACAAGCTATCCTAATGTTTGGATTCATTTCTAAGGAGAAATATTTAGGTGTTTCATCCTGCCAATTTTATTAGTTAGGGCTTACATTCGTGTGAAATGATCACACGAATAGCCCGGAAGATGTGAGGATTTAGGTCGTGACGAATGATGACCTCTGAATCCTAAGATGAATTAGGGCTTATATTGTATAGCAAGACTATATAAAAGGCTTAAAGATAAGGTGAGGATTTACGTTGTATAAGTCAACAACCTCGAAGTCATATGACTTTGTTGTTTATATATAGGGAAGGAAGATTGGTTTAGCTCCTTGCCGCGACCAGTTTGAGTTTTCTAGTGTGTCAAGTTATGATGTCAAATCAGGTGGCCCTATGGTTGAAATTCTTTAAATTTTATGGGGGTCATGTTAAAGTTGATTAAAGCGACATCGGTTAGGATCCTGCATTTCTCTTGTCCCCGAAATCGGACGACTCCCCATCATCATCGCCGATAGAGTGATCTCGTGACCATCCATACTAAAATCCTAAGATCCCAGCATAAATTCAACCAAATCACCTCGAGTTTGATCCTATCGACTCGT
Source organism: Phalaenopsis hybrid cultivar (assembly GCA_002079205.1). NCBI lineage: Eukaryota > Viridiplantae > Streptophyta > Magnoliopsida > Asparagales > Orchidaceae > Phalaenopsis > Phalaenopsis hybrid cultivar. The sequence goes on from JXCR01082964.1 coordinate 413,258, forward strand.
CTAAGTGATATGAACATATCCATACGGTAATCATCAATTAAATTAATCCTAATCAAATGGAGAATCCAAATAGTCTCGAGAAGAGGAGAGGTTCAATAACTTGGCTCTGAGAAGGGAAGCTTCGATCAAAGAGTCTCGACATGTTCATTGGGGTCCAAAGAAACTTAGGATTAAGCCTCTTGCTATGGTGAAATGCCTACACCCAAATTCAACCAAGGCCAATTTCAGGTGTTGATTAAAGTCTATACTAGGGGCTCTATGGAAGGGGGATTTGATGGGGCTTTAGCTTCTTTCAATGTTGTGAAAATGTGGGTGAGTTTAATTTGAGTTTGGTGGAGTTTAGAGGTGTAGAGAGCTTTATCTTGTCTTTGACAAGGTTTTGAGCTCAAAAATTGGGCTCCGACAGGAGGATTCAGGGCAATGTGGTGGTTGGGTTGCACAACAATTTAATGATTTTAGACTTTATTTTGGCAAAAATATCCAAGGCTCAACAAAATATGACATTAAATCTCTTGATTTAAGGGACCTTTGGTCCATGGCTCAGCTTAGGTGGTTTCATGGGGTTTAGGCTGGTCACTGGGGTCCAACTTATGGCTGTGGAGTCATTAATTTGATGACTTTAGGATAGTTAGGCCACCTTTAGTGCATGGGTTCAATGTGGATCCAAGTGATCAAAACCTGTGTTTGGGCTAGGCTAGCAATGTCAATTGACCCAATTGATTGATCAAAATTGTGTAGATGATTGCTATGAATATTTTTGGTGAAGGGTTGAATTAATTTTGAGTTCAATTGGTGAGTCAATTTGAGAGATTTTTTAAATTTGGTCAAATTAGGCATGTTGGGTTAGATATGGGTCTAGGTTGAGCTAGTTTTGGGCTAAGTACAAATTGAATGATCCACATGATCAAGGGAGATGTTGTGAAGATTTTTTATGAAGATAAAGAGTGGAATTTTTGGGGTGAAGGCCCTCAATTTGGTGAAGTTTGGGGACATGACTAATTTGAGGCAAAATTGGGGATTTTTCGACTTAAGTTGAAATTAAATGAAATTGGGGCTTTAATAAGGCCAATTGAAGGTCAAATTTGATGTGTAGGAATGTTATGAAAGTTTTTCAACGCAAATTATGACAAATCGAGTAGGTCATGGGTTTAATTTGGTGGAACCAAGTTATAGTGCCAAAATTGGGTTGGTTTAGCTCAAAATTAGGTTCCAATCATGGACCAATTGGGCTTGGATTTGATCTAAATTGGTCCTATCAAGGGTGAATTTAAGTTTAGAATTGAAATTGGGGGAAATTGAGACCAATTGGATAGACATTTGAGGTAGGTTTGGGAAAAAATGGGCCTTTAAAGGGCAATTTGGGGGTTTTGGTCAAAAGTGGTCAAATTGACCAAATTGGGTCATGTGATAGTTGGGAAAAATGAAATTGGGAATATTTGGGAGGTTTGGGAAATTTTGAGATTTTTTTAGAATTTTTGGAATTTTGGGCTAAGGAGGGGGCATTTTGGTAATTTGGTCAATTTGGGTGATTTTGGGTAGTTTGGGTGTTTTCAAGGTGTTTGAAATGATTTTTGGAACCAATTTGGGTATTTTGGGTAGATTTGGGAATTTTGGCTAAATTTGGGGTCCCAAAGGCATCTAGATAATTTGGAAAAATTTAGGAGCAAAATGATAGGTTGGGTTTCTTGGTAGAGTTGGAGTGCCAACCATCATCAATAAACCATGGACCAATGAAAACCTCATTTTGGTTCCTCTATGTAGTGGTCTTAGCCAAACCCTAGCCTAGGGCTAATGGGTTTAGGGGACCACCTACATGAGTCTCCCAAAAGTATCAAGGGCCCAAAGCCTAGAAGTTTAAGTTTAGGATTGTGAGTGTAAGTGAGCCTTAAGCCTTAGACCAACACCCAAGGTCAACCCTAAGGTCCAGCAGTCCTAAAGTTGACTCATCTTGAGTTCCCCCATAGTGACCCCACCTACTAAGTGCTAGAGGTTAGGACCAATATGTGGAAATTCAAGTTGAGTAGAGAAGATTTTAGAATTTCTAATGGTGAGGGTTCCTTGTCTAGTTTTCTAAGAATAGTCAATAGGAAATTCCTATGGCTAGACCTTAGGCTACCAAAGAGGAAAAACTAGACCTCAACCAAACTTGAGGTCAACAATATGCTTTAATTGAAGAGATGACTATTAATAATTTTCAATGGTCTTCTGAGAGGGTAAATCTTAAGATAGGAGCCAATGTTCATGAATATGATGTTTTTGCAATGTCAGCAAATCAAGTTGCTACAATTTCATGAAAGTTAGAACAATTTAGAATGAATTTTTCTTAACCAATTTTAATGATCGAAGAAAATTCATTAGGCCAAATGATAGATTTTCAAACATCATTAGAAAATTTGAATGTCATAAATAAAAAGCTAAATAACCCATATTCAAACTATTATAACCCATGTTGGAAAAACCATCCTACCATTAACTGGAATAATAATAATTTTGTTAGTAATAATTAGTACTGGGGGAACAACTAAGTAAACCAATTGGGAATTGGAACAACTAAGGTAATAATAATTATAGACTTACTTATCCTCCAGGTTTTAATAGTAATCCACAATTTAAAGTCAAGCAGCTGTTAGAAATATTGAGAATCAATTAGGAAAAATAACAAATTCATTAAGTAATAGATCCCAAGAAACACTTCCTAGTAATACAGAGGTAAATCCAAAAGACAAAAACAAAGAGCAAGTAAAACCCATTCAACTTAGAAGTGGAAGAGTGTTGGAAGGTAGAGTTCAAAAAGAGATTGAAGTAGAGAGAGAAGATATTAAAGAGCCTAAAGAGGATGCCCCGAAAGGTTTAAAGAGACTTATTTCTCTATTAAAAATTGACTTTGAAAAGCCACCACCTCCATTTCCTCAGAGACTTCGTCAACAAAAGTTGGATAAACAATTTTCAAAATTTATGGATATCTTTAAAAAGTATCCGATTAAAATTCCATTTGCTGAAGCCTTAGAACAAATATCAAGCTATGTGAAGTTTATGAAGGATATTATTAATAGAGAAGGAAATTCGAAGATAAAGAGATTGTTGCACTCAGTGAGGAGTGCAGTGTTATAAATCATAAAAGTCTTCCTGAAAAGCTCAAATATCATTGTAGCTTCACAATTCCATTTGCAATAGGAAACAAATTTATGGTAAAGCTTTATGTGTTTTATGTGCAAACATTAACCTTATGTCATTATCAATATTTAAGAGATTGGGATTAGAAGAAATATCCCCTACTACTGTAACTTTGTAGTTAGCACATCATTCAATAACATATCTTAAGATAGTTATAAAAGATGTTTTAGTGAAAGTGGATCAATTTATCTTTCCTGTTGATTTCATTGTGCTAGATATGGAGGAAGAGACACCTATAATTTTGGGGAAACTTTTCCTAGTCACAGGAAGAGCAATGATAGATGTGCAGAAAGGGGAATTAACCATGCATGTCAATGATCAAATAGAAACTTTTAATATTTTAAAATCGATGAAGTATCCTGCAAAAGATAAAGATGTTGCATGTTAAAGAATGGATGTAATAGGATATCTGAATGAATGTCATTTCTCTGAATTGAAAGAGTTAGAATATGAGCAAGAAGAGGAAATAGAGCAATTTGATGATTTGAATGAGGAAGATTCAAATTATGTTCGAGAAAGTTTTGAAGTTTTGGACACAATAGAANAAAAATGTGTTGTACATACAGATCATTATGCTATTAAATATTTAATGAAAAAGAAGGATACAAAACCAAGACTGATAAGATGGATCCTTCTTATGCAAGAATTTAACTTTGAAATAATAGGAAGCGAGCTAATAATCAAATATCTAATCATCTTTCCAGGCTTGAATTTGAAAAATCACTCTATTTTGAAAAATAAATTAATGAAATTTTTTGGATAAAAAAATGTTCAATATTAATGAGTGGTGTGTTCTATGGCATGTCGGTATTGTGAACTTTATTGTTAGTAATATTATACCATATGGTCTAACATACTGATGCGCCTAAGAACCTACTATTTTTCATTCTTTATTTTATAAAGATATTGCACTTTAAAGATATGTTTTCTTGTGTTTTTGGTTGTAGGTACATCAAATTGAAGAATTTGTAGTGATTGGAGCAAAAGGAACAAAAATGGACCAAAACGAAGCAAACCGGAGCAAATAGAGTCAAATCAAGGCACACCAGAGCCATGAGAACAAAAACTGGGCACTTAAGTGCCTATCCTCAACACTTAAGCGTGCCCAAATATGGTTCTTAGGTGCCATTATATAGAGAGGAGGGCGCTTAAGCACCCAAGAGTCAGTGCTTAGGCGCCGAAGACGGTTTTCAACATATCTTCTAGAATATACATCAGATTTGGATGATTTTTTTAGTGTCGATTGGTGTGTCTCTAAGGGAATTCATTGGAAATGAGAAAATGGACTTTTTAAAAGAATTTTGGGTGGATATATGGAGTTATGAAGAGTCACTTGAGGCATCATTTGGAATATTCAATGATTATGGATCGTTTTGAAGAGACACTTAAGAATCTTTTGGGAAATTATAAATAAGGCTTGGAAATGTTTTTAAAAGAACTCTNGAAACTGGGCACTTAAGTGCCTATCCTCAACACTTAAACGCCCAAATATGGTTCTTAGGTGCCATTATATAGAGAGGAAGGCGCTTAAGCACCCAAGAGTCAGTGCTTAGGCGCCGAAGACGGTTTTCAACATATCTTCTAGAATATACATCAGATTTGGATGATTTTTTTAGTGTCAATTGGTGTGTCTCTAAGGGAATTCATTGGAAATGAGAAAATGGACTTTTTAAAAGAATTTGGGGTGGATATATGGAGTTATGAAGAGTCACTTGAGGCACCATTTGGAATATTCAATGATTATGGATAGTTTTGAAGAGACACTTAAGAATCTTTTGGGAAATTATAAATAAGGCTTGGAAATGTTTTTAAAAGAACTCTTGGACTCTTAAATTATATGAAGGAGGAGAAGAAGGCTTGGAGAACAGGAAGAAGGCTTGGGCGTGAGCCCCAAGTGGGGCGACAAGGTGAGAGAGAAAGAGAGAGTGTGAGAATTTCTTCTTTNGAAAAGATAATGATTATTTTTGGATCCATGAAATTGATTATCTAATTAAAGACCATTTACAAGAAAGTTTTGAGAGTAAGTTAACAGATGAGATCAAAATGGATTTTCATGCTGAATTGAAAACATTGTTTAAAGAAGACTATATGTATGTTCAGGAGAGGTGTGAAATGATGGGCGTTACTAAAAGTAGTAAAATTTTAATTCCATCTATTGAAAAATCTAAAAAACTTATGATAAATGTACCCCATACAATTTTAAAGTCTACCAATTTAGGGAATTCATATACACCACCAGTCTTTATATTTTCAGATTTGACTCAATCACAAGAAGAAATTGAATTGAATGATGAAATCAATAAAAGATCTCCTAAGATAGAGTTATTCAAAATCTCTGAATGACATATTCTGTGGTATATAAACAAAATAAATGAGATTCTGATGCTAGGGCAACCAGAGTAAACATTGGAAACATCAGGTCATCGATGTTAGAACAAGTGCTTCGTGGGAGGCAACCCATGGTTATCTTTGTTATNTATGCATGTGTAGGATATATAATTGAGTAGAGTGAGAATATATTCTGATGATTTTTCTTTGTTCTTCATTTACATGTAAATTTGATCAACTTGCATGTTAAAACCTGATGTAAGATCCGTGATGGTATTGTCTCAATCAACTGTGGTGGAATCAGATGAGATTGTATGGATGAGAATGTAGTCCATATGGTTGAGTGAAAATAAATAGGGAAATAAACTTTAATGGGTTTATATTAGAGGGCTTTTGAGTGATAGGCTAAAGCCCCCTAATTTTGTCAATTATTTTAGGTTTTGATGCAAGATGTTAGCCTCCAAGTGGAGGAATAAGAGGGAATACTAGAGTGAGAGCTATTATCTTCCCTGCCTAGCCTGTCTTCAAAACTTTTTAAACTTTAGATTAACCAATGTTCTTTATAGCATATCTAGTAAGGTAAAGAATATAATTGCTCCTATTGTTCATAATATCCCGCACTAGTTGTTTTACTTTTACACATCACTAATTTCATTATATGAGGAGGGGTACTTTTANGGGCTGATCCTCAAAGGAGATTGAATCCTGTTATGAAAAAGAATATTAAGAAATAAATTTTAAAGCGGTTAGATGCTGAAAATATCTACCTTATTTTGGATAGTGCATGAGTTAGTCTAATTCACTATGTNATGCTGATCCTCAAAGGAGATTGAATCCTGTTATGAAAAAGAATATTAAGAAATAAATTTAAAGCGGTTAGATGCTGAAAATATCTACCTTATTTTGGATAGTGCATGAGTTAGTCTAATTCACTATGTTCTTAAGAAAGGAGGAGCGACTATGACTACTAATGAAAATAACGAGTTAATACTAACAAGACAAGTCACTGAGTGGCGAATATGCATTGATTATAAAAAATTAAATTTGTAGCAAGGAAAGATCATTTTCCACAACCCTTTCTAGATCAAAGTTGGATAGACTAGCCGGGAAAAAAATATTTTTGTTTTCTATNAGAATATGCATTGATTATAAAAAATTAAATTTGTAGCAAGGAAAAATCATTTTCCACAACCCTTTCTAGATCAAAGTTGGATAGACTAGCCGGGAAAAAAATATTTTTGTTTTCTATAAGGATATACTGGTTATCACCAAATATAAATAGCTCTTAGAAATCAAGAGAAAATAACTTTTACCATTCCTTAAGGTACATTTGCTTTTAGGTGAATGTCCTTTGGTTTATGTAATGCCTCTGCTACATTTCAAAGATGTATGATGCTTATTTTGTGTGATTTAATTGAAAAAGGAATTAAAGTTTTTATGGATGATTTTTCAGTGTTTGAAAATTCATTTGAATCATGTTTATAACATTTATCAAGACTTCTTAAGCACTCCGAAGAGACAAATTTAGTCCTTAATTGGGAAAAATGCTAATTTATGGAAGAAGATCCTACAAAAATTCAAAGTGATTGCTAATATACCTCACCCAATAAATGTGAGGGAAATTGGGACTTTTTAGGCATGCTAGATTGTATAGGTGATATATAAAATACTTCTGAAAAATTGCTAAGCCTCTATGTCATTTACTTGAAAAAGATGTAATTTTAATTTTAATGAGGAGTGCCTAAAAGCTTTTGAGCTATTAAAAGAAANATCCTTAAGGTACATTTGCTTTTAGATGAATGTCCTTTGGTTTATGTAATGCCTCTGCTACATTTCAAAGATGTATGATGACTATTTTGTGTGATTTAATTGAAAAAGGAATTAAAGTTTTTATGGATGATTTTTCAGTGTTTGAAAATTCATTTGAATCATGTTTATAACATTTATCAAGACTTCTTAAGCACTCCGAAGAGACAAATTTAGTCCTTAATTGGNAATGCATGTGTAGGATATATAATTGAGTAGAGTGAGAATATATTGTGAAGATTTTTATTTGTTCTTCATTTACATGTAAATTTGATCAACTTGCATGTTAAAACCTGATGTAAGATCCGTGATGGTATTGTCTCAATCAACTGTGGTGGAATCAGATGAGATTGTATGGATGAGAATGTAGTCCATATGGTTGAGTGAAAATAAATAGGGAAATAAACTTTAATGGGTTTAGATTAGAGGTCTTTTGAGTGATAGGCTAAAGCCCCCTAATTTGGTCAATTATTTTAGGTTTTGATGCAAGATGTTAGCCTCCAAGTGGAGGAATAAGAGGGAATACTAGAGTGAGAGTTATTATCTTCCCTGCATAGCCCGTCTTCAAAACTTTTTAAACTTTAGATTAACCAATATTCTTTATAGCATATCTAGTAAGGTAAAGAATATAATTGCTCCTATTGGTCATAATATCCCGCACTAGTTGTTTTACTTTTACACATCACTAATTTCATTATATGAGGAGGGGTACTTTTATAATATTAAACCCCACTTTCTAATTTTCACTAAGTATTTTAATTTCGGAGTAGAAGTAGTATTATAGTAATAATTGTAGGATATAATCAAAATCAAACCTTTTATCGACCTTCCAAGCTAAGGCCTGTTATGTAGACTAGAATTTCTCTTGAAAAGCGCCATGATTAACCTTGATCTCCATGGGATCCATATTTGGGGCTTAATTAGAAAGTCTTATATTACTTGACAATGATACATATACTTGCGTAGAATCACTACTACTTAAAAATATAATTGAAATCTTACTTTGCTTGGGATCAAGTTTGGGATTAAGTTTTTGGTGCCATTACTGGGGATTAAATTCTTGAAGTAGTGGTGTCAACTTTATAAATCTTTACATATAAAAAATATCAGAATCAAGTTTTTAGCGCCATTGTCAGGGATCGTAATTTTTTATCTTGACTTTTAGGAGAATTTTAGTTGAGTAATTAGGCTTAGACTTGGAAAAATGTATTGTCGNAAGTTTGGATTAAGTTTTTGGTGCCATTACTGGGGATTAAATTCTTGAAGTAGTGGTGTCAACTTCATAAATCTTTACATATAAAAAATATCAGAGTCAAGTTTTTAGCGCCATTGTCAGGGATCGTAATTTTTAATCTTGACTTTTAGGAGAATTTTAGTTGAGTAATTAGGCTTAGACTTGGAAAAATGTATTGTCGTAAAAACTATTTTTGTGTGAAAAGTATTTTTTTATATGAAAAAGTGGTGTGAAAAAAGTGTTTGTGTGAAAAATAAGGTGTTTGTGAAAATGTTTTGTTATTTTGAATATTTTTTTTTATTTGTTTAAATTTTAATGTGTTATTTATTGTGTTGTGTATGTGAAATAAAGGATATGTAGGACTTGTGCCTTATGATCCCGAGTTAGAAAATACGAAAAAAATCAAAAAATAGAAAGGACTTGAAGAACTAGAAATAGAAATGGAAAAAATTTAAAATAATAACTTAGAAAATCATCATAAATCATTGAGGGATTTTGGAAATCCTATGACAGATGAAATTNCAATCAAAAAATAGAAAGGACTTGAAGAACTAGAAATAGAAAGGGAAAACATTTAAAATAATAACTTAGAAAATCATCATAAATCATTGAGGGATTTTGGAAATCCTATGACAGATGAAATTCACTAAATTATACAAACCCTTGTCATAAAAGCTGACTCTTTTGAACTAAATCCAACGATTATCGAACTGGTGCAGAATAACCAGTTTGGGGGAACTCCTTTGGAGGATCTCCATTTATACTTATCAGGTTTCCTAGAATTTTATGCTACATTTTATTATAACGACATGTCAGATGATGCTGTTAGACTAAGGATTTTTCCTTTCTCACTAAGGGATAAGGCTAAAATGTGGTTATAGTCATTAGTACCTGGCTCAATTAAAAATTAGGAGGAGTTAACTCAGAAATTCCTAGCTAATTATTTTCCACCTTCAAGGACTACTAAACTTAGAAACGATATTACCTCCTTTTGTTAGTATAAAGGGGAATTAATATACAAAGCTTGGGAAAGAATTAAGGAACTCTTAAGAAAGTGTCCACACCATGCTCTGCCCGATTGGTTAATCGTTCTAACTTTTCACAATGGGTTAGTAGAATCCCTTAGGTTTACAATTGACGCTGCCGCTGGTGGATCATTAATGTCAAAGCCATTTGATGAAACACATGTGTTAATTGAATAAATTACTACAAATGAATTTCAATGACCCTCTGCAAGGATAAATCCTAAAAAGGTAGTCAGTGTTCATGATGTAGATGCAATTGCAATTCTTGCATCATAGGTTGCTGCAATATCAAGGAAGTTGAACCAATTTGAAATGAACCAGCCTCAATTTACTCCAGTAAGTGAGGAAAGCTTATTAGGTCATATGATTGATTCTAACTTATCATATGGGACTTTAAATACCACAAGCAACCCGTATTCTAACTTTTATAATCCAGATTGGAAGAACCATCCTAATTTTAATTGGTATCATACTACTTGTGGTGGAAACCAACAACGAGAAAATAATCATGCAAATCCTAATGGAATTTAGAATAATCAGTGAACTCAAACTATAGACCTTCAGATCTAATAGACTCTAACAAAGATCAACAATTTGCAGATAAGAAGATGTCTATAGAAGAAGTGGTATTGAAAATGAAAAATGAGTTGAAGGTCAAAATGCTGTGATTAGAAACAAAGAGAATCAACTGGGATAAATTACTAGTTCACTTAACAATAGACCCCAAGGAACACTTCATAGCAACACTGAGATCAATCATAAAGAGAACAATTATGAACAAGTAGAAGTTGTCCAATTAAGATGTGGAAGAGAGATAGAGAATGTGGTTAAAAAAGAGAAAGAAGTTGTGAGGGGAAACAAATGAAACTACAAGATCTAAAGAACATGTTTCAAAGTATCTAGAAAAATTAATATCTCCAACTAAAATCAGTTTAGATAGACCACCACCTTCATTTCCTCAACTACTTAGACATCATGAGTTAGATAAACAATTTTCAAAGTTCATGGAAGTACTTAAGAAGTTAACAATAAATATTCCTTTCACTGAAGCTTTGGAACAGATGCCAAGTTATGCAAAGTTTATAAAGGAGATATTAAACAAGAAAAGGAAATTTGGGGATTACGAGACAGTTGCACTAAGTGAAGAGTGCAGCGCTATACTTCAGAAAAAGCTTCCTCAGAAACTTAAGGATCCTCGTAGCTTAATGATTCCTTGTGTAAGTGGAGAAAGATTATATGGAAAAGCTTTATGTGATTTAGGATTGAATATTAATGTGATGCCTCTACCTATATTTAAAAGGTTAGGTTTAGCCAATATTTCTCCCACCATTCAGTTAACTGATTGATTAATCGTTTATCCAAAAGGGGTTATAGAAGATGTACTTGTTAAAGTAGATAAATTTATCTTTCTTATGGACTTTATTGTATTAGATATGGAGAAAGATAAAGAAAATCCAATTATTTTGGGGAGACCTTTCCTTGTTATGATAGATGTGCAGAAAGGAGAGTTGACTATAAATATTAATGATCATGACGCCACTTTTAGTGTTTTAAAGGCTATGAAGTATCCGGCTGAGAGAAAAGATAATGATTATTTTTGGATCCATGAAATTGATTATCTAATTAAAGACCATTTACAAGAAAGTTTTGAGAGTAAGTTAACAGATGAGATCAAAATGGATTTTCATGCTGAATTGAAAACATTGTTTAAAGAAGACTATATGTATGTTCAGGAGAGGTGTGAAATGATGGGCGTTACTAAAAGTAGTAAAATTTTAATTCCATCTATTGAAAAATCTAAAAAACTTATGATAAATGTACCCCATACAATTTTAAAGTCTACCAATTTAGGGAATTCATATACACCACCAGTCTTTATATTTTCAGATTTGACTCAATCACAAGAAGAAATTGAATTGAATGATGAAATCAATAAAAGATCTCCTAAGATAGAGTTATTCAAAATCTCTGAATGACATATTCTGTGGTATATAAACAAAATAAATGAGATTCTGATGCTAGGGCAACCAGAGTAAACATTGGAAACATCAGGTCATCGATGTTAGAACAAGTGCTTCGTGGGAGGCAACCCATGGTTATCTTTGTTATCTATTTAGTGTGGTTGTTTTTATGTTGGATTGGATAATA
>JXCR01082964.1:425185-440781 GCA_002079205.1 Phalaenopsis hybrid cultivar
AAAGTAAAGTTCATAGGATCCGAAGTTTGAAAAATCTGCATATATTTCTGAATTAGAAAGGAAAACAAATTTCCAAGTTTGATGTTAAATATTTTAGATCCTGGGGTAGTATGATTCACTAGAAGTTCTTCTGATTTGAGCTCTCACATTTTTAGAACAAAATTTAAGCAATTCTAAAGGATGGCCCATTAACTCTAATATACATAAATTATTTTAAAAATGTGGTAATACTTGAGGGAAAGTAATGTTTAAGTTAGGGGATTTTGATACGCCTAAGAATGTACTATTTTTTATGCTTTATTTTAAAATGATATTGCACTTTAAAGGTATGTTTTCTTGTGTTTTTGGTTGTAGGTACATCAAATTGAATAATTTGGAGTGATTAGAGTAAATAGAAACAAAAATAAACCAACATAGAGCAAAAAGGAGCAAATCAGGTCGAATCAGGGAACACCGGAGCCATGGGGACTGAAATCAGGCACTTAAGTGCCTGTGCCCAGCAGTTAAGCGCCCCAAAATCAGCGCTTAGGCACCAGAGACAGTTTTCAACATATCTTTTAGAATATACATTGGATTTGGACAACTTTTGAAATGTTGGTTCATTTGTCTTTTGGGGGCTTCGTTGGGAATGAGAAAATGGACTTTCTAGAAGAATTTGGGGTAGTTATATGGAGTTATGAAGACTCACAATTTGGAAGATTCCTTAAATCTGGACATTTTTTAAGAGACACTTAAGTATCTCTTAGGAAATTATATAAAAAAGGCTTGAAAATGTTTTTAAAATGACTCTTGGACTCTTGAACTAATTAGAAGAGGATAAGAAGGCTTGGAGAAGAAGAAAAAGGCTTGGGTGTGAGCCCCAAGTGGGGTGACAAGGTGAGAAAGGAGGAGAGAGTGTGAAATTTTCTTATTTTCTTTTCACTTTGTTCTTGGAGAGGATTGTAAGAAGATTGTTTCTTTTATACAAGGAGAGTTTGATTTCTATCAGAGATAAGTATTTTCATTGTTTTTTGATTTGAATTTAGTACTTTGTTTGTATGGTTTCAAAGTCTTATTCAGTGAAGCGTTCTTGTTGTTTCTTTATGTGTAGTGAGTAGTTTTCTTTACTCTTCCCTCTTATAATGATTTAGCATGCATGTGTTGGATATATAATTGAGTAGAGTGAGAATATATTATGATGATTTTTTTTTGTTCTTAATTTACATGAACACTTGATCAACTTGCATGTTAAAATCTGTTGTCAGAACATGTAAGATCCATGATGGTATTGTCTCAATCAACTGTGGTAGAATCACATGAGATTGTATGGATGAGAATGTAATCCATATGGTTGAGTGCAAATAAGTAGGGAAATAATCTTTAATAGGTGTACAAGTTTGGTCTATTGTTTTAGGTTTTAATGCGAGATGTTAGCCTCCAGATGGAGGGATAACCTCCAGGTGGAGGGATAAGAGGGAACTCTAGAGTGAGAGCTAGTATCTTCCCTGCCTAGCCCGTCTTCAGAACTATTCAAACTTTAGATTAACCAATGTTCTTTATAACATCTCTAGTAAGGGTAACAAATATATTTGCTCCTATTTGTCACAATCTCTCTCACTACTTATTTTACTTTACACATGTCACTAATTTCCTTATATGAGGAAAGGTACTTCAATAATATTAAACCCCACTTTATAATTTTCACTAAGTATTTTAATTTAGGAGTAGAAGTAGTATTATAGTCATAATTGTATGATATAATCAAAATCAAACCTTTTATGGACCTTCCAAGCTATGGAGTGTTATTCTAAATTAGAACTTCTTTTGAAAGCTGCCGTGATTAACCTCGATCTCCGTGAGATCGTTATTCAGGGCTTAATTAGCAAGCTTTATATTATTTGATAATGGTACATATACTTGCATAGAATCCCTTCTACTTAAAAATATAATTGAAATCTTACTTTGCTTGAGATCAAGTTTTTGGTGCCATTACCGGGGATTAAAATCTTCAAGTAGTGGTGTAAATTTCATAAATCTTTACATATAAAAAATATCGGGATCACATACCAACAAAAGATAGAATTTTTGAAGTTAAGACTTATTTTTGTAATGACCCATTTTTATATATACAGGGAAATGATCTAATTATTTGAAGATATGTGCCTTTAGAAGAAACTTATGAAATCATCCAAAAATGTCTTGATTTTGACTTTGGAGGACATTTTGGTGTTGATAAAACAACATATAAAATTTTGTAATCTGGATTTTATTGGCCTACAATCTTTAGAAATGTTAATGCTTATATATAAACTTGTGATCGATGTCAGTGTGTAGGCAATATTTCTAAATAAAATGAGATGTCCCTTAATTATATGTTGGAAGTCGAGGTATTTGATGTTTGAGGATTAGATTTCATGGGACCATTTATACCATCTTTCATAAATTTATATATATTGTTAGCAGTAGAATATGTATCCAAATGAATAGAAGCTATTGCTTTACCTCGAAGTGATGCTCATAATGTTGCAAAATTTTTAAAAACAAACATATTTTGTAGTTTTGGGATGCTGATAGTGATCATAACTGATGAGGGAAGTCATTCTATAAATGCAATAATGGATAAATTAGTCAAGAAATATTAAATCAACCATTGAATTGCTATTGCTTATCATTCTCAAACAAGTGGTTTGGATGAATTATCCAATCGTGAAATTAAAAGAATATTGGAAAAATCTGTGAATCCAACAATAATGGTTTGGTTAGTGAAATTTGATTTTCCTTTGCGGGCTTATAGGACTGCATATAAAATTTATATAGGAATGTCCCCATATAGGATAATATTTGGGAAAGCTTGTCATTTACTAGTTGAACTTGAGAATAAAACATATTGGGCAATTAAGGAAGTCAATTATAATTTAAAAGATGCTGGTGGGAAAAGACTATTACAATTAAGTGATCTTGAAGAGATAAGGAATGAATCTTATGAGAGAGCTAAGATTTATAAAGAAAAGATGAAGATGTGGCATGATTGGAAGATTCATACTAAAAATTTTGAGCTAGGGAAACAAGTTTTGCTATATAATGGAAGAATAAAATTATTTACAGAAAAACTTAAGTCTAGATGGATGGGCCCATTTGTTGTGAAAAACGTTTATTCATATGGATCTGTGGATATCAAAGATCCTAAAATTAAGAAAATATTCAAAGTGAATGGTCACAGGCTGAAACCCTATTTTTTAGGGGATCAACTTAAATTAAATGATCTTATGTTGTTGGGTCAACCAGAATGAGCACTATTTACATTGGGTTGACGACGTAAAACTAAACACTTTGTGGGAGGCAACCCATAGTTATCAGTGTGTATTTATTTTAAATGAAATGATTTTGTGTTTGGTTGAGAAAAATGTGGTAGTATTTTTGAATATATAATGATATAGTGAGAATTATAAGACCTTAATTGATGATTAGATGAGTTAGAATGCATATTTGAACTTTAAGCAAGCCTGTGCTAAAGTAAGCACAGATGCTTGAGCGACAACACTAGACACTTAAGCGTAGCAGTTTAAAAAACTTGTAGAACTAATATTCTAGAAGGATTAAATGTGGTTTAGTGGCTTTAAATGTGGTTTGGTGGTTTGTGAATGTGAGTAGTGGGTGTAAGCTTCATTCAAGGGCCTATAAATAACAATGGAATGAAGAGAATTACCTTACTTCAAATTTTCATCCTAAAGTCTAAGTGAAGAGGAAAAAAGTGAGAGAGCTTGGAAAATGTTTTCTTAGGAGATTGAAATGAAAACGAAAGAAGAAGCCATTAAGAAGAGGTTTGTGAGTCAAAGTGTGCAAGAGTTATACAAAAGATTCATAGTCGTTAGTATAGAAGGAATAAGAGAGAAAATTGCAAAGATTGAGGTCGACATAACTTCAATCGAAGCAAAGGTGAATGAGATTAACACACATTTAGAGCATATCATATTGCAACTCAAAATGCAATTCAGCTATACAAGTCATATAGAAGAAGCAAACACGACGATGTATTTGAAAAACAAGTTGAATAAAGAATATTCAATGAGAGTTCTTCACTACTGTTTGTTCTACCTAATCTCTATTTTTGATTGCCCCAAAAGAAATAAGTGAAAGGCCAGGATATGTTCCCTCGAAAGGAGAATGGAATTAAGTTCGAGACTCTAGTTTGTTTTCTTGTAGTTAGTATTTTTTTGGTTTATATGTCTTGAAGTTAAGTTTATTTTGTATTTTAATTGATGTGTTTAGGAGTTCTTGTTTGTTTTGTATTTGAATTGATGTGTTTAGGAGTTCTCATCAAAGAATAGTTAGTGTTTGTTTGGTTTATGTGTTTTGATGTTAAGTTTGTTTTGTCTTTAAATTGATGTGTTTAAGAATTTTCATCCAAGAATCTTTGGATTTAAGAAAATACGTGTTTGTTTGTGAAAGTGTTTGTATTTTTTAATAAAATTNGAAGAATAGTTAGTGTTTGTTTGGTTTATGTGTTTTGATGTTAAGTTTGTTTTGTATTTAAATTGATGTGTTTAGGAATTCTCATCCAAGAATCTTTGGATTTAAGAAAATACGTGTTTGTTTGTGAAAGTGTTTGTATTTTTTAATAAAATTGTGTTTGTTTTTGTTTAGGATAATTAATGAAAGTGTTTGTTTGTGTGAAAAATTACGTGTTATTTAATGTTGAATTGAAATTGTGAGAATTTGTGAATTTTGAGAAAGAGGAGAATAAAAGGAGAAGAAAATAGTTATCAAGATTTATAAGACCATTTAGGGGTGGATGGCATAGGCAAGATGTGCATTTAAATTAAAAATTAATAATATCCAAAATTTTGCACAGATGGGTAAGCGCCAAAACCTCGTGCTTAAGCGTTGGTTACCTGAGAGGTAGGCACCTAAGTGCCGAAGCAATCGTGCTTAAGCATTGGCTCACTAAAACCAGTTCACAAATAGTTAAAGGTGAAAAATTAAGCAGAAAATGACCATGCCCCCCCCCACTCCCGACGCAGTCTTCTTCCTTTTGAGTTTGCAATTTTTGATCCAGGGCATCTCCAAAGTTGAAGATTTCTTGGTGGAATTGAGCGAAATTTGCTAGATTTCATCTCATCAAGGTGNTAGTTCACAAACAGTTAAAGGTGAAAAATTAAGCAGAAAATGACCATGCCCCCCCCCCACTCCCGACGTCGTTTTCTTCCTTTTGAGTTTGCAATTTTTGATCTAGGGCATCTCCAAAGTTGAAGATTTCTTGGTGGAATTGAGCGAAATTTGCTAGATTTCATCTCATCAAGGTGAGAGCTTCACTTATACATATAAATTTTTATTTTTAACATACATTTGGAGTACATTGTTGAATTATCCAAAAATCATTATTCACGATGGAAACTTACAAAAAATTTATGGAAAATACATGAGAATGGTAGTTTAAGCTTTTGGAAGTTAAGTTAGTGATTTAGACTTGAGTTTAGAATTTATTATGAATTTTATGTGATTTTTAGAAAATGACACCAAAGATTAAGAGGAACAAGGGGAAGTCAACTTTTGATTCATGTAAATTTGCCAGATAAAAATCTCAAGATCGATATGCAAAAGCGATGCAGTTGAGAAAGTTGATTCTTGAGCAGTGTTTTAAAAATCTGAGCAGAGCTGTGGAAGATTTCATAGTTCATCAACAGTGGGAGCGTTTCTAGTTTTTTTCTGTTGTAGCAGTCATTTCAATAGTTCGGGAGGCTTATGCTAATCTCCTTGAGGCACACAAAGATCAGGTTATGCTGAGAGGGAAATCAGTAGCTTTTTGCTTTTTCTGGTGAGGTAATCAACTCATTTTACCAGCTACCCCAAGTTTATAATGTTTTTATTCAAATTATAATCCTACTAAGGGAGAGTTAGATGAGATTATTTCTTCTTTAACTACGGGAAGAAGATTGTGAAAAATAACAAATGATAGTAGAGTGAATTATCCTGCATCAAAGCTTGATGCGAGAACAAAAGTGTGGTACTAATTTATTTTAGCTCGTCTGCTCCCTACAAATCATCTAAGTCAAGTTAAAAGAGAGAGAGAGAAATTCTGCTAGAGTTGCCACTACTGTTGGATTGGGATTCACATCCATAATATTTTTTTTTAGTGAGCAGGCTGGTATCAGATTTAATAGTTGGGAAGAGATTTTGCAACCAATAAAGCCTACTATGAGTGTCAATGTGAAATCTTATTCATAGCATTCTCTATTTGGTTGGAAACGAGTATTTTCAAGAGGTTCAGGTGTTTCTACATCTCGTGCTTCTACTTNAGAGGACTTTAGAGTGACAGGCTAAAGCCCCCTAATATGGTCTATTGTTTTAGGTTTTAATGCGAGATGTTAGCCTCCAAATGGAGGGATAACCTCCAGGTGGAGGGATAAGAGGGAACTCTAGAGTGAGAGCTAGTATCTTCCCTGCCTAGCCCGTCTTCAGAACTATTCAAACTTTAGATTAACCAATGTTCTTTATAACATCTCTAGTAAGGGTAACGAATATAATTGCTCCTATTTGTCACAATCTCTCTCACTAGTTATTTTACTTTACACATGTCACTAATTTCATTATATGAGGAAGGGTACTTCAATAATATTAAACCCCACTTTATAATTTTCACTAAGTATTTTAATTTAGGAGTAGAGGTAGTATTATAGTCATAATTGTAAGATATAATCAAAATCAAACCTTTTATCGACCTTCCAAGCTATGGCGTGTTATTCTAAATTAGAACTTCTTTTGAAAGCTGCCGTGATTAACCTCGATCTCCGTGAGATCGTTATTCANGTGGAAACTTACAAAAAATTTATGGAAAATACATGAGAATGGTAGTTTAAGCTTTTGGAAGTTAAGTTAGTGANTATGAGGAGGAAGAGGATTGATTTGAATATTGTTTTTTTAAATTGTATGAACTTTTACGTGTTGTAGTTGTTTGGACTGCTACTCTTTGATATGTCATTGTTTGTTGTATTTTTTTGGACTACTGTTGTTATATGTGTTTTTTTTGTTGGATACTATTATAATGTTTAGAAATGTTTTTTTTGTTGTGGGTAATTATGTTTTTTTTTTTTGTGGTAGTAATTGTGTGAACATGGTTATTTACTGTATTTTTTTGGTTTGTGAAAAACTTATTCCAGAGGTATTGGGAAGGGTTAGAATATTACTAACTTTCACTTAAGAATTTCATGTTTAATTATTCAAATTACTACCATGTGTTTTCTTTGTGTTGTAGTTATGAATTTTGCTTTTATGTTAACCTCCACTGCATAGAAGTCTATAGAATCCGATATATGTTAAAATTAAGTTAAAATTTAATCAATTTATTTTTACTCTTATTTTTTAATTTTTTTTACTTTTATATTTAGGACATAAAAATTCTCGTAAGCATGTTATTTTTAGTTTTCATTTGTGCCTATTTATATATTATGCTTGTTGACCTTACTTTTGGTTGAGGTATAGTCTTTCCTCTTTAGTAGCCAAAGGTCTAGCCATAGGACTTTCCTGCTGACTATTCCTAGAGGAATAGAAAAGGAACCCTTACCATTAGAAATTTTAAACTCTTCTTTGCTCAACTTGAAGTTCCATATATTTTTCCTAACCTCTAGCACTTAATAGGTGGGGTCAGTATGGGCAAGCTCAAGGAGAGTCTCTAAAAGACTGCTTGGCCTTAGGGCTAACCCTCTGGTGTTGTGGTCTTGGTCAGTTTGACACACACTTGCACATTACACCTCCACTCACAACTTTAAACCTAAACATACTTAACTTTGATCCCCTAACCCTTTGGGAGACTCATGCAGATGGTCCCTCAGACGCACTAGCCCTACGCTATGTTCTAGCTAAGTCCAATACATGAAGGACCCAAAGTAGCGAAATCTATTGGTTGGGTCAGGTAGGGTGATTGACACCCCAATTTTACCAAAATACCTAACTCAGCCTTTTGTCACCAAATTTATCCAGATTACCAAATTACCCTTGGAACCCCAAAATTGACCAAATTTCCCAAAATTATCCAAAATGCCTAAATTTGTACAAAATCATCTTAAACCATTTGAAACCATCCAAATTGTCCAAAACATTCTAAAATTCTCAAAATACCTTTCATTTGACCAAAATTACCAAAATACCCTTGGTAACCCAAATTGTCCAAAAACCTTCAAAATCATTTCAAATGTGCCCAAGATCAATTTGAACCACTCCATTGAGCTCAATTTGATCAATTTTGACCAAAAGCCCCAAATTGCATTTAAAGACCCAATTACCCCAATTCACTCCTAATGTTCACCAATTTGATCCCAATCTTCCCCAATTTCAATTCTAAACTCAAATTCATCATGTACAAACATGGTTGAAACCAAATCTAGGCCCAATTGACCTACATTTGAATCTAATTTCCACCCAAGTTAAAAAGCCCCAATTTGACCCAAAATTAAAATCTAACTCAATTGAACCCCCAAATCTATCCAATTGCCCCATATTTGCGTCATAAACTCTTCATGACAATAACCCACATCAGATTGAACCATCAATTTGCCCTTAGCTAAACTCTAGCGCAAATCAAACCCAAGTCTAACCCAACATCCCAAAATTGACCAAATGTCCAAATTTCACCAAATTAAACTTTCAAATCAATTCAAAATCACTCCAAACCTTTTCTAAACTCCTTATGACAATCTTCTACACTATTTTGATTAATAAATTGAGCTCAATGTAACAGCTAGCCCCAATTTAAACCCAACTTGAAGCCAAAATGCCCAAAATTGAACCCATGCACCAAAGTTGACCACACCAAGCCAAATTGATCAAACCAAAGCCACTAAAACCACCATTTGGACTCTAGTGACTAGGCTAGACCCACCTAGTCCACTCTACATGAGCTATGGACCAATGTTCCCTTAATTTAAGGGAATTCACTCTACTTTTGGCCTAAATCAAAATATATTTTCAATCATCATTTGCAATTAGGGGTTGATCATCATAAACCCTCTTCTGGCTCGCCTGACTTCTCTGGCCATCACCTCTGGCTTTATCGGCCAACCTACTGGCTGGAAAACACCAAATCTGAGAGCCAAGCCCAAGCCTAAACTCCAAATTTAAACTCCATGACTTGGCTCACTCCAATTGGACACTTATGACACTCAGTCGTCCACATAAGCAACTCGTTGCACTCGATGGCCAGCCATGGCAGCCTCTCCTTCTCGTCTATTTAGACCACCTCCTCCATGGCCAAACGAAGGATGAACTGATTCCTTGGGGGAAACTTTGCCAAAATATTTCCAGAGCTCCTCCATGACCTACTAAGCCCATTCCAACCATCTTCAAACCAACTCCACCACTGCCTGAGCTCAATTTTTTAGCTCAAAACCAGGACAAATTTCAACCATCCTTTAAAATCATTCAAACTCCAAATTGAACTACTCATGAGCTTTCCCAAAGTAAGAGAAGAAGACTCCCACTGAAATCCCCCTTTGTTGAGCTCTCTATTGAACTTATACTTGCATCTTACACCAAAGGAAACCAACACATCTAGGAGGTTTGTGGGACTCCACTGTAGCTTCCACAAACATCTGGTTGAGGCCTTCCCTCTCAGATAAATGTATAAACCATAAACCCTAATTTTGAGCTTGGTTTCACTAATTGTGAAGAGAAGTTTAATTTCATAGCATTGTAACCATAGGGATGTGTTCGTCTTGAGTAGATGGTGTAGGAACAAACCCATTCAATTTGAATGAGTATCAAGCAAGATTTTGAAGTCTAGAAGTCATATAGTTCACGACCATCGGGAACGACGATGGAGAGCCATCCAGTCGCGTGTGTATCACACGGACGAACGAGATCGCATCAGATGAGCTCTTGGTGCGTGAACAACAGGCCGAGTCAGCGCTGACACAGACAATGCTGTCGAATTAGAACATTTCGTGTGGAGACATCGGAGATGTTGAGGAGTGCATGGCGCAGCGTGGTTTAAAATATTTTTTTTCAATTTTCTAATTTAAAAATAAATTTTTAAAGGCCTAAAAGTACATTTTTCTTATTTTCCCATTAAAATAATTATAATAAATAAATTAAAAAGCATAAAAAAATTTGTTTCACTCATTTCCTTGGACTTAGAGAGATTTAATAAAAATATTTTTCATTTAATTAAATCAACAAGAAATCAACAAATAATTGTAAAATTAAATTAAAATTTAATTTAGAAAATCATGGTATGCTGCCTAAGTGTTTCTCTGANGTTCCTTGGACTTAGAGAGATTTAATAAAAATATAAAAAAATATTTTTTGTAATTAAAGAATATTTTTTGTTTAATTAAATCAACAAGAAATCAACAAATAATTGTAAAATCAAGTTAAAATTTAATTTAGAAAATCATGGTATGCTGCCTAAGTGTTTCTCTGACCTAAGGGAACCTCTAATATTTCTCTCATAAATAAAAAAATTACTTTGAGTGATTAAATAAATTAATATTGAAAATCCTATTTTCTAAGTTAAAATAATTATTTAAATTAAATTAAAATTTAAAAACCCACATTTTTTCTCTAATGTTTTAATTAACCCATGGACAAGGTACTCTAAAATTTTCGAAGTCATTTGAATTATGCTTAATGAGTTATGAAGTGAAGGGCCCCCAGAGCAAAATGGTCATTTTAGACTTTTGTGCCTTAATTAAATTTTAGGATTAACCAAAGGGGAAAATGAGTAATTTTGATCTTAATGAATATTCTTGGATGATTGAAACACAATGTGTTAAAAGTTCGAAAATAATTTACCATTTTTCCATGATAAGAGTAAAATTATAATTTTTTAAATTATCTTGATTTGAAGTTGCTCAAAATTAAATGATTCTAAAGTGATGGGCTTAGGTTAGGAGCATGATAGTTCACATATTTTAAGCCCACAATTGATGATGATATGATATTTCAATAAGAATACATACCATCTAAGCTAAAATTTCAACAATTACCATTCTCNATAAAGTGATGGGCTTAGGTTAGGAGGATGACAGTTCACATATTTTAAGCCCATAATTGATGATGATATGATATTTCAATAAGAATACATACCATCTAAGCTAAAATTTCAACAATTACCATTCTCTCTCATTGAGATTATTAAGGGCTTGGTAGTGATCTGGGTTTTGATATTTAAACTAATTTGTTGGGATTTAGAAAAAAAGTAACATGATTAATGATAAACACCTCTAAACACTACAAGCCCAATTTTAGTAGTGGGTCCAAATTTTTAATGACTTAAACTTGCCTTAGGGGCATTCACCTACAAAACACTTAGTTGAAATATCAGTTGATTAACTGAGTACTCTGCTCTTGGGATGCTTAAAATGTCAAAATTCACCAAGTAACAGGGTAACCTTTTTTAACTTGACCTTGGATGATTAATAGAACAATATGATAAGTTCAAAATGAACTTGAAATATTTTAAGAGATCTTTAAAACAGTTCAGAGTCATTCCCTAACCACTTTGAAATCTCTTAGATATTTTGAAGGACAAATTGAACTTGCTATATTTTGTTCTAAAATCATCAACTAAAATATTTCAAGGCCCATTAAGTCATAGTTGGGAGTCTTTTAGTTACACCTTCATCTACTCTTGTGATTTATTTAAACTTTTGCAAAATTATATATATGTCGCAAAAGCTAATCTTTCAGAAGGAATGCCAAGAAGAGGATAGGTACACTTTTACAGTGTTATTTAATTCATTTTATCTTACTTTCTACAATTTAATTTTGCTGCAAAATATTATAATTGCTTGGGTGTGCACCTTACTTTATTTTCAAAAAAAAAAAACTAAAACCATTTTAAAATTAAACAACATTTTTTAAGAACCTAAAACAAATTGTTTCAAAGGCAACCATAAATCCTTTGAAATGTCATTAAACGTAAAATATCCTTTAAAATTTACAGGAGTCCCCGTAGGAGGTAACCTACAATTGCTAACGAGATATCCATTTGAACTACTTGAAGACAATATCCCCTGATTTTTATCGAGTGTTTTCTTAGGTAACTTTAGTTATCTAAGATGTAATTAATGTTAGGGGTTTGCTCTTATAGAAAACTTTTAAGAACTAGCTTAATATAAACCCTATTTAATTTTTTGTATTAAACATTGGAACTTGTTAGTCAACATAAAAAAAAGTTTTTTGCAGACTTAAATGGATGTCATAAATTATTTAGTTTATTTAATCGAGCTTCACCAGTAAGTAGTGTGTCTACCCTTCGGGATAGATGCATCACTTGTGGTATTAGGCTTATTTATTTAAACTACTAAGGATATGAAATGAGTTTGATCTTATATTTTTTAAAATTTAAAATACTACCTTTTTTGCAAATTATATATACATAAATTAAATTAAATCAAGTGTCGGGATATCGATTCCGGTGACCAAAATTTTCTAATTTGGCTACCTACAGCTTCTGGTGACTCCCCTGGGGACTAGTTTCTCTCTCTGTTTAAATCAAAGGATTTTGTTTTCATAAATTGTTAATGTGTTCATGTCTCTCATGAACCGTATTGTCCTTCTTCTATTAGCATGCTTCACCCATTTCTTTCTTGGGTAAGTACAATCAACTTTTTTGGACTTTAGGACCGTCTGCTTAATCATCTTTGAACAGAGAGGTTCAGAAGTTCATTAGGACTTTTATCTTTGTATGGAGTCCGACCCCCAATAGGAGTGTTGGTGGACTAGTTCTGGCTGGGTGTTGTGCGTTGTAAAGTTGGTCCCACACTGAGTCCTAAACTTTACTCTTCTCCTTATGTATTTTGGGTTTGCTTTGCTACTTTATAAATTAAATCAAATTGTTAAGTTCTTGGTTAACTTTAAACTATTAATTAATTAAATTCCTCTACTTTTAATTTACTTTACTAAAATTTAAAGTCTTCATAAACTAAAAAAATTAAATAAAGACTTACCCTGTCTGCAGAGCAGCCTTGTTAATGTTTAGTGTTTGCACTAGAATTAAAGAGTATTGGTCAAATAACTAACCACAGAGCTTTCTTTTTTGAAGCTATTACAATGGTGTTCCCGACACTCACGTTCTCTTACAATCTGCCAACTAGTCGCGATGCACGCAATGTCTCTCCCACTAACAAGTTTGGAAATGGATTCGATGAGCTCAAAGTCATGCTTGGAAAAGCATCATTTATCATACTGAGAGCTACTGCTCCAGAAGTACATGAGTCGTCTGCGGAATTCAACCTAAACTATCCTCAAGATTTCTCTCTGCCCTGACACCTATTAAGTCTATTGTTTCCTTTTCTACCAAAGGAAAAGAGGTTATGATTGTTGAAGATACAGTTGGAGGATTTACCATCCCGCCATTGATGTTTAAAATTGGATCAAGTTTGAAGTCTATATTGTTAACCCGGTCTCAAAGAGATCACAGTCAAAAGATTCAGAAGGCTGCTAAGGCTCAAATTCCTGAAAAAGTATCTGTTGATGAGATTCCTCAATAGAAGGAACTTGGATTACTTGAGGCCTCTTTGCTTTTGTGAGGGAGTAGGTTCCACCCATTAATGGATACTAATGGGTATGAAAGTATTCAAAATATTGTTGCCACCCTATCGTTGTTTCATGATTGTGGTGAGGAGATGGAGAAGCCCACTCCTAATAAAGAAATTTTGAAAGATGTCAGAGCTGCCCGAAAATCTCAAAAATCAACTGAAGTTTTGCCAGCTCACATTCCTATCAGATTTTGCCTAGAAAGCTGAGTTAATACTACCATTGTCACCACTAATTTTTTTACCACTATTGCTCCAAGTTCTGTAGAACGTCGACCAGTCAAGTCATGTCTGGGTCCAAGAATACCACCAGTTGTTGCTCGTAAAAGTGCCCCCAAAGAAGTAGAAGATAAATAAGTCACCCGATACTGTATTTGGTCTGCACCGTAGGGAGCATGCCTCTCTCCGACACATCGATGCCTCTGTTGAGACACCTCATTATGACACTATTTTTTATTGGAGGAGTTGCCCGTTAGAAGCTATCGGTCATCGGAATCGGAATTTTGTCGTCTGCTTTGAAAAGGAATTTACTTTACTTTTTTAAATAGTTTAGAAAAATATAGAATCAAAATGACCCCATAATTTTCATAGTTTAAATGAAAGAGCACTATGCTTCAAACCCTGTATCTATCCAAAAGGATAATGTCGGCACTATTTTTGGTGTGGGGTTTGCCCGTAAGAAGCTGTCGGTCATCAGAATTGAAAACTTCGGAAGGGCGTTTTAAAAAAGTTTTAGTTTTGAAAAAGATGAAGTCAAACTGACCCCATAATTTTCATAGTTTAGATGAAAGATGTTTACCTCAAATCCTGTATCTATCCCGAAGGATGAATGCAAGAATTGAGAGTGAGGTTCGATCAAATAAACTAAAGAAAGTTATGACATCCGTTTGGTCTGCGAAACCAACCTCATAATTTTCATAGTTTAGATGAAAGAGCACTTTACCTCAAATCCTGTATCTATCCCTAAGAAAACACAAGAGTTGAGGGTGAGGCTTGATCAAATAAACTAAAGAAAGTTATGACATCCGTTTGGTCTNGTATTTGATCCTACTAATTTTTATTTATTTAGTGCTTACATTTGTGTGAAGCAATCAACACAAATTGCCTCGAAGATATGAGGAATTAAGTTGTGACAAATGACTACCTCGGAGTCCTAAGGTGAGTTAGGGCTTGGATTGCACAACAAGATTGTACAAATGCCTAAAAGATGTGTTTGAGGATTTATGTTGCACTAGAAAAACAACCTCGAATTCCTATGCCTTTGTTGTTTTAAAGCTAAGGAAGGAATGTATTAGTGTAGATCCTCTTGCTGTTGAAGATGATGTTGAAGATGGTCGGGCTGCCCACCATGTAAACTCCAAGCTCCTCGTTGTAGCAGAGTTCACTATTGAAGATGACCAGGCTGCCCACCATGTAAGCTCCAAGCTCCTTGTTGTAGCAGAGTTCAAGGTTTCTAGGTCATTTGGTTATAATGTCAAATCAGGTGACCCTATGGTTAAAGTTCTTTAAATTTAAAGATGGCCGGGCTGCCCACCATGTAAGCTCCAAGCTCCTCGTTGTAGCAGAGTTCAAGTTTTTTTAGGTCATTTGGTTATAATGTCAAATCAGGTGACCCTATGGTTAAAGTTCTTTAAATGTTATTATGGGCATATTAAAGTTGATTAAAGCGACACCGGTCAAGATCCCACGGTTCCGTCGTATTATGGGCATATTAAAGTTGATTAAAGCGACACCGGTCAAGATCCCACGGTTCCGTCTATCTTGGTCATTTGGTTATAATGTCAAATCAGGTGACCCTATAGTTAAAGTTCTTTAAATTTTATTATGACATTTGGTTATAATGTCAAATCAGATGACCCTATGGTTAAAGTTCTTTAAATTTTTATTATGCTAGGTTATTTGGTTATAATGTCAAATCAGGTGACCCTATGGTTAAAGTTCTTTAAATTTTATTATGGGTATATTAACGATGATTAAAGCGACACCGGTCAAGATCCCACGGTTCTATCGTCCTGGCACCATTATTTTCTATTGGAATTACTTAGTCTAAATGAATTTACTAAACTCAACTTAATGAGTTCCATA
>JXCR01082968.1:0-17625 GCA_002079205.1 Phalaenopsis hybrid cultivar
ATGAGAGGGCTGAGACTGGGAGGAGGAAGAGTATAAGACGCCGGCGGAGCATTTTGATGGCTGTCGCGGCGGGGGAGGAAGAAGAAAGATGGGTGTTTTGAAGATAAGCAACCGAGGAGAAATTATTGCTTGCGCGTGTACTGGTGCGAAGTGTTCTTTCTTCACTGAGTGGGGTTTGGTGGTCTTGACTCAACTTTTACTTCCGCACAAGTGAATGCATTCGTAAATTTCGAATTCCATTTGCGGATCTTGTTGGGCCTACGTTTGTTAACTGAATTAATTTTGTTGGATGCAAATTTAAGCAATTTGGTTGGACGTTAAGGTGTTGTACCATAATTTTTTTTAAGGAAAATTATATTTCTTCTGTTTTCTCTAGAAATTTTGCCATCAGATCTGGTTAACTATGATGACTGCAATAATTTGACCTTTTTTTTTTAATTATAATAGCCATCTATTGAATCTTAAATTATGATTTGTGAACAAGTCTTGAGAGTTAAGGTCTCGAAGAGGAGGAATAGAAGTGGAAAGAGAGAGTAACTAAGCAAATTCATGTAGAGAAACTTGGGAAAAAGCTACTTCATTCGTCTTTTTACCTTCTATTTATAGAGATGTATTTGTGCAGTTACAGAAAGGAGGGAACAGTTATGAAAACTACTCTCAATGCGATTAATTGTCCGGATCTTATACTAAATATATATTGCAATTTGAATTAGAATATGACATTAACTCACTAGTTAACATGTTTTAATTCGGTCGCCTCTAGTGACCGGTCAGAAGTCAATTGCACCTGCTGAAGTAAGGAATTGGCCGACTGACTGGCTACAATTGGACACTCTTGTAAGGAGCCTTCAGGCGATCATGATTGCTGGCGTGGTCCGCCGATTAAGTCTCTCGTCATAGTATGCTGGTTGATTATGACCAAATGGTCAGTCGTAGAGGGAACAGTTCAGATCATGCTCTTTTGTTATGACACCTCGATCATCCGGTACTATTCCTGGGCTGCTCGATTGTTTCGAGATTCGTGATAGCAGTTAATAAGTATCATATTAGTTCTTTGAGTTTTTTGCTCCTTGATTGTGACAAAAATAAAAAGATGAAAGATTAATAAATAATAAATCATGTGATTCCTTAAAATTCAGATAGATCTCTCCTATACAATGACAAGTTTTAGCCAATTTTATATGAAAATAATTTTGAATTTAAACCTAATTGGTTGTAGTATTGGTTTATAATTTAACCAATCAGACTTGATGGCTTTCCTAATTTTTAAAACCAAGTTTAAAAAATTAAAGTATCACACTTAACATTTTTTTTTTCATTTAAAAGTCTTATAAATAGTGTTTATTAATATAAACAAAACAATTGAGATAAAGAAAATTATAGAACAACTTTCTAAGTTGTTATCAATTAGACTCAATAACACTCATGACATCAGTGTTCCATTTCATAAAATTTAGGTTGTGTAATTATTTGACTAAAGTTTTAAATATTTTCTACTTGATTTTTATAAAATTTAATAAATTGAGCTCGAAATAGAGGATGGCCTAAATTTAGTGCCTTGCTTTTTGAAAGTAGACTTGTTAGTTATTTTTCAATTTAAGGTCAAGCTAAATGGAAGCTATTCATTTTAATTTAAGCCTTGTTGTGAAAAATTTTGACGATCTTCAGATTATTTTATGCATGCTTTAGCTTTGCATGAAGATCCTACATACTCATACACGTACAACTTGAAGAAAATGATACATGGGAAATCAAAGATCTGACATAGAAAACATGTAAAGTGAAAATACTATGGCTCTTGTTCTAGATAAAATGATTTATAATATTCTTTGCTTGTAAGAAATTTATTAGTAGAGTTAATGATTAAGGTCTTGGCTTTTTACTGAGATTTAGAACACCTACAAATAAAAAAAGTATTTTTTAAGGGACAATAGACTTTCTTAGAAAAAATATATATATTGGAAGAAACAAAGTCATGGGTTTAGCTTCATTAAGCTAATTCCATTATTTTATATTATTCATTATAAGTTATGCACTTTCTTATAATTGAAGAAAGTGGCAATGCATCATTGTATTATAAATAATATGGTGAAAGTTTGAGTCTGAAGTCCTCAGTGTTACCTTTAAGGGCAATCTTAGATGAGCAATAGAGATTGGGTAAACATTGTCAGGTAATGATGGCTTGGCCATTATAGTTTAATGATTGTGGCTAGGTGGCCATAATTAGAAAAAGATGGACGAATGAATGTAGGCATGCAAAGATGATCAAATTACTGTAGACCATTGACTTCAGTTGGACACCCATAGATGAGAGATGGAGGTTGGGAGATTGTAATTGAAAAAAGGTGGTCAATCAAATGTAGAAGGATCGTTATGATTCAAGATTAATAGTTAAGTAAAGAGGTTGAGTGATTTTAATTAGACAATGAAGTTTAAGGGGTTCTAGTTGAACTTTGATAGAGATTTTATAAGAATGGACAAAAGACGATGATTAAACAAGTGTGGCTTCAATCTAATAATGGTAGTTTGACAATGATATTTGGCTATAAAAATCTGATGGTAGTGGACACACTATGAAGGTACAATTATGGTGGATGTGCAGTGGTGGTCAGACGATAGTGGACATATGTAAGTGACCTGATGGTTGTGGGTAGGTTAAAAAACTTTGACATTAGTGCTTGGGTAGTGGTGGGTTGAGGATAATAGTGGAATAGCCTTAACCGAGCAACAATGATTTAGAGATCATCATCGAGTGATTGAGGTCTGGAAATCATTGACTGGTGACTTACGTCAAAAGATCATATTAGGGTATCAACGATCAAATAGCCATTATTCGGCGTCAACAATTGAGTGACTATAGTATGGTGATAGAGATCGAAATACTTTAGAAAGAAGTCATAGATCAGATGATTATAAACAAGAAATGGAAGTCAAGCAACGGTGGTCAGGAGACTGTAGTGCTCGTATTTTAGTATTGATCGTGATTTGATGAATGAGGTTAACATGCAATTCATGGTTGAGCAATAGTTGTTGAGTAGCAATGATATGACGGTAATGAAAGGGTAGTGTTAGTCTGACTATGGTTGTTGGAATATATGGGCAATAGAAATCTAACAGTTGTGGACAAGCATCAATAGTTTGATGGAAGTGGTAAGGCACATAATGACAAACTAATGATAGTGGATGGGTGGCTTTAGTCTAAAGGTGAAGCTAGGATGATGGCAATTTAACAACTATGGTTGGCCAATGCTAGTTTGACAGTAACTAATAGACAACATCGTCCAATCGTGGTGGATGGGCTACTACAATTTAGCATTTGTAGTGTTTGTGTCATAATATTCCAATGGCTTTAAGTGGTGACAGTCTGACAACAGTGATCATATAGAACTTAAATATTCTCAAGACTTTTGAGCTCTATCCAAATTTCACTCCATATCCAAATCCAAATCCAAATCTCTCAATGATAAGAGTGAGACTCTATTTATATATTTTGAGTGTGACATCTCTTTTAAATACAACCAATATTCAGAAAATTTTCTTGGATGGTTGTAAGTAATCCACTTGATCGTACGATATTTTTTTGAGAGTTTCAATGCTCTAATGTTGTAGGAATTAAGTGATCTTGAAGTCATTAAATTCATCTCATCAATATGGTTTAGGAATTAAGTGATCTCGAATTAAGATTTAGGTGGTATAAATGTAAAAAAATAAAGTGCAGATGTTAGATATGTAAATACATAAGAATTGTGTGGTATTTATGTAAATCCCCCAAATACATAAATATATATATATACCACCCACTTCTTATGTATTTACATAAGAATTAGTTTACGTAAACATTGGAATTAAATTTCTATTAAGTTATGCATGTAAAAGATTTCAATAAAAACAATTTTAATTTAATTATTTATGTAATATATTTAAGAAAGATTTACGTACATACCACTTGATTAATTCCTATTTACTTATACATCTATGACATAGACTTCATTTTTTATATATATATGACACTTTATGCATGAAAATATTTATTTCTTTTTTTCTTAAGTTAAAATATTGATATTTTGTTTGTGATAGAAAAGATTAGGTGTTAGATACAAAAATACATATAAATTGGATGGTAGATATGTAAATTACGCTACATATTTTACAAGTAATTAGATTAAAGTTTTCAATATTTAAAATAATATCACATAAATTAAATTTATGTAATTATATTTTAGTATATTTTAGTTACTAAGATATAATAGTATGATGTCATGTTCAAAGTTTGGTCATGTATTAAATTTTTAAAAAATAATTATTTTTTACACTTTTATATTGCTACTTCATGGCACCCAAAAACACGTATGGAAGGATTTTCAAATAACTACTAGTGGGTCCCACTCTTTGAAAATTGAGGGCAACCCGAACATTGTTATTTACAAATCAAGCACCTTCTTTCGTCCATTTTTCAAATTCTAACTCAAATATCAAAGGTAATGATGACATCCCAACACATATTTTTCAATTTTATCATATTTCTGTTGGCAATCGTAAATGCATTGATTTCATAGTTCAATAAATCAGGTAAGTGTTTGTTTGATTCGTAAATAGCAATATTTAGTGTGCTATGTATGTAATTATCCTTACAATTTAATGTTCTTAGCTTGTGAAAGTGAAATTTGTTATATGATGTTGTTTGATTTGAAGGGTATAAATTTTAAAGTTGTTATCAAAATTTAAATTTTAGTTTTGCATGATCAAATCTTTATTTTTACACTCAATATTTAATCAATAATTAATTAATTAATTAACTAAAAATTTGACATCCAATCTGCGAAATCTCATACCATTTGCAAGCTCGAGTAAAAGGAAAAAAATTGCGCACGTAAGACGTACAAAGCACTGCGTACGTCAGGGTTATACGGAGGGTACAGATGGGTGATATCTGCGTTATACCATCTGTAACCCCCCGTAACCTACCTGTAACTTACAAATATATTAAAACAGAACCGTGGAACTTAATAGAAGGTACAAGTATGTTACATATAAGTTACATGGAGGCTACAAAAGATATAACGCGGATATAACCCCTCTGTACCCTATGTATAACCCTGACGAACGCAATTTTTTTCCCTCAGTAAACGGAGAATTGGGTCGATAATGTGAGCTACAAGGTAAGTTAGAAAGCAAAAGAGCTTGAATTTAAAATTTTAATAAATAATAAAAGTGAAAGGAATATGAAACATAGGCTCATATTAGAATTAAAATAAAATTATAAAATAAAATAAATATTAATCAGATCTTATCATTTAACTAGATTGGATCCAAGTAAAAACTAAACATTAATACGAAGCCCACAAATCCATCAAATATAATTGATTTTAATTCTAAGAAAAAAAACATCAAGTGATTTCTTATGAAAGCTCCAACTTATTGACTAAAAGCTCCCAATATGAAAGAAATTGAACTATGGATGTCATTATAGAAAGGCTTCAACTTGTTAAAAAATGTGAACATTGTTCATTGTTCACTGTTTTCAAACGGCTGACCAAAAGTCTTCAAAGTCAGCAAGTAACGACCGTAATGCCTTTCAACATGAGAGTGCATAGTTTTTCAACAAAAATTACAATGAGTAAGAAAAGTTAAATAACACAAAGTGTTTCCATCCAACTTAGTTAATACTTGGGCCCGTTTGGGGCAGCTTATAAATGCGGCGGCGTTTTTTAAAACGTCGCATAATCGTTTGGTTTGTGCATTTTTTTAAATGTTGTTTGTCATATTTGGATTTTTTACGCTAAACACAGGCCGCGGGTTGACCCCTGCTGTAGACCTGCGGACTGTGTTTCAGGATAAGCTGCTCATCTTGAAACACATAAGCTGCCCTAAACAAACCGTTAATCCTCGCTCAATTTGGGATTTCAATTGCTACTTACCATTGCAAGTTAAAACCATAA
Organism: Phalaenopsis hybrid cultivar; assembly: GCA_002079205.1. NCBI lineage: Eukaryota > Viridiplantae > Streptophyta > Magnoliopsida > Asparagales > Orchidaceae > Phalaenopsis > Phalaenopsis hybrid cultivar. Next base: position 5,940 of record JXCR01082968.1, read on the forward strand.
CTTGTTAGATAGATTAAGAAATAACACACCATGGATATCATACTTTCACCTACTGCACTAAGCACTTGGACATTTACGGATTAAATGTAAGATTTAAATGCAAACTTAAATAGTTTAATAAGGAAAAGTGAAGAATTCTAAGGTCATAATCTAATTATTAGAGGATTTATTAAATTTTAAAATTGAGGGCTCCTAACTATTTGCACTTGTTCTCTAATGGATCCTAGATCTACTCAGACAGATTGAATTTGTTTAATGATTCTACTAAAACTATGAGACAGTTTATTTGAGCCAATGATCATATCTTCAAAGAACAAATGAAAAAAAAATTTGTATCCTTCAACATATCCTAAGATTAAATTCAATGTAAAACATTTTGCCCAATCTTGTTTTTTTGTATTTGTATTCCCTTTATAGTCGATAGTCAGCGTAAAACTTATCGAAAAAAATCTTGACATGAATCCTTTTGATCTTTGTTTAAGTGTTAGAGCGTTCATTTGAAATGACGTGTTGTATAGCCTGAATACAGTGAATAGTGTGCAAGGGCCGCTATGTCGTGCCTGGGTGTAGTGTCAAATAAACAAGGGTTCTCACATTACTGACGGATGCAGGTAAAGAAGTTAGTTCATAAAACCAATGAATATAATATTAGGATAGGATCTTGAAATATATGTACTCTTAATGATAAATTAATGGAATTAGTTGACATTATGATTTATAGAAAGATTAATATCTTATGTATTCAAGAAAATAAATGGGTTGGAGAAAAGGCTAAGTAGATTGATAACATAGGTTTTAGTAAAAGTCGCACTAGAAATGGTGTGGGTGTAATTATAGATAAGAGTTCGAAAGATAATGTTGTAAAAGTTAATAGAGTTGGTGATAAAATTATAACCCTTAAGATTATCATTGATACTAAGATTTTTAATATTATAAGTGATTATGCTCTTTAATTAGGTTCAGATATAGGGTCTAAAGATTAATTCTGGAATGACTTAGAAGACTTAATGCAAATGATACCTCTTGAAGAAAAAATTTTTATTGGAGGTGATTTAAATAAACATGTCGGTAGAGTGGTAGAAGATTTTAGAAATATTCAAGGTGGCTACGGTTTTGCAGTGACTAATGAAAAAGGTAGAGCTATTTTAAATTTTACTTTAGCTTATGATTTTGTTATTACTAATACTTTGTTTAAGAAAAGAGATGAGCATCTTATTACTTGAGGTTCTAAGTCTTTGATCGCATTTAATCGTTGTTACATATTCTGATTATTTTTCTTATAAGAAGAAGAGATTGTCGAGATTGTACAAATTGTAAGTTCATTTCAAGTGAGGATTTAAATACCCAACATCGTTTATTAATTCAAGATTTTAAGATGAAGAGTTGTAAGTTAAAGAATATTAGGACTCATCATCGTAGAATTAGCTAAGAAAACCTAAAAGACATATACAAAATTATTTTTATGAGTAAAATTCAAGATTTCAAAATTTAGGTTATTCATGACGAAGCAAATGCTATGTGGGATAAAGTAGCAAATATTATTAAACAAGTAGCAAAAGATGTATTTGGAGAATCAAAATAAAAAGTTTCTTTAAATAAAAATAGTTGGTGGTGGAATAATAATGTGCAAGAGAAGATATAATATAAGAAGTTATGTTATAAAAATTTGCTTAAATGTAAAATCTTAGAGAACTAGAAAAAATATCAAACAGCTCGCAAGAAGTCTAAAAGAACAATATATAATGCTAAAAATTATGCTTTAAAGTTCTTTATAGTAGATTAGATACTAATGAGAGTGAAAAACATATGAATAAACTAGCCGAACAAAAATAAAAGAAAAGTAATGATTTAACTCAAGTGTATTAAAGATGAAAATCAAAAAGTTTAATTTCTTAGAAAAAGATATTCAATATAGGTGGGTGAGTTATCTTGATAAACTTTTTAATGAGTTTTCTGAAAATATGATTGACCTTAGTAATCTTAATATCGTTAATAATAATAATAATAATAAAATGTTTCATTTTACCGTCGCATTATTAAAAAAGAAGTTGAGGAGGCATTAAAGAAAACCAAGGGTTGAAAGTCTGTAGGACCTGAAGATATCAAGTATGGAAAAGTTTAGGAGATTTGGGAGTTTCTTGGCTACTAAACTCTTTAATATTATTTTAAAAACTAAAAAGATGCCTGAGGAGTGGAGAAAAAGTATTTTGGCCCCCATTTTTAAGAATAAAGGGGATGCACAAGAGTGTGCAAATTATAGAGGAATTAAGTTGAAGTGTCATAATATAAAATTATGGGAGAGAGTAATTGAACATAGGTTAAGACGTATTACAAAGATTTCTCATAATTAATTTGAATTTATGTCGGGTAGGTCTAGTATGGAAGCTATACATTTATTGAGAAGTTTGATAGAGAAGTTCAGAGTTAATAAGGAGAATCTACATTTGATTTGTATTGTTTTAGGGAAAGCTTGCGATAAGGTTCCAAGAGATATCTTTTGGAGAGTTCTCGAGAAGAAAAGTGTTGATATGACTTATATTCAATTCATTAAGGATTTGTATACTAGAGTTGTAACTTGTGTTCGAACTGAAGGAGAATTGACCAAATATTTTCCTATTTCTGTTGGATTACATTAGGGATCGACTTTAAGCCCATATCTTTTTGCTTTAGTTATGGATAGCCTTAATGGACATTTACAAGATCATGTACCTTGGTGTATGCTTTTTGCTGATGATATCCTTCTCATGGATAAGTTGAGAGAAAAGGCCCAGAAAAAACTTGAATTATTGAGGTCTACATTGGAGTCTGAAGGGCCTTCATTTGAACACAACTAAAACTGAGTACATAGAACATAATTTTAGTAGAAGTAGCTCTAGTGACAGAAATGTAACTTTGGGTGATCAAATAATTAAAAGGTGTGAACGATTTAGATAACTCGGGTATGTTGTTCAAAGCGATGGTGATATAGATGGGGATGTCAATAGTAGAACTCAAGTTGGTTGGTTGAAGTGGAGGAAAGCTTCGTGTCTTTTGTGTAATAGAAAAGTATCACTTAGACTGAAAGGAAAATTCTGTAAGACGGTGGTGAGACCTGCAATGTTTTGTGGCAATGAATGTTGGCCTTTAAAAGAGAAGCATAATACTAAGTTAAGTGTTGCCGAGATAAGAATGATTAAGTGGATGAGTGGCTTTACACTTAGAGACAAAATTTGAAATGAATATATGTGTGATAAGGTTGGTATAGCTCCTGTGACAGACAAAATTAGAGAATGTCATCTTAGATGATTTGGTCACATTAAGTGTTGACCATCTGATGATCCGATTAGGAGAGTAGATGTTTTAGATTTGACTTATGTTAAGAAAGGCAGAGGAAGACCTAGGAAGCCTTGGGCATATTTTATAAAAAATTATCTCAATTTATTAGAACTAGATGAAAATAGGACACTAAATAGGACGCCATGTAGAAAAATGATTCATGTAGCCTACCCCACGTAGTGAGATTAAGGCTTTGTTGTTGTTGTTGTTGTTGTTGTTGTTGTATTCCTTTCATAGTCAATATCTCTAGAATGCATGATCTTTATAATAATTTATGATAGCCGAAATCCCTACCAAAATAATAGATCTACTTTGCATTGAGATTATGAAGCATAGGCTTATAGAAGATGCCTTTTCTCATCATAAATTTAATTATTTCGCTTTGCTTGGAGGAAGAGAATTGAGAGCGTGTATCCCCGTGAAGAAAGAGATTATGAAGGTTTCTCCACTGAAGTTGTGAATGAGATATCTACTTGTGTAATAAAATTCTCAGCATTAGAGGTGCATCAACATGAATGTAAGCCATCAGAATAGGAGAATCATGTAAATATTGATTAAAGCCATTAGATTAGGAGAATCATGTACATATTGATTATTAATGTTCATTCACTCTATAGTTTGATTTACATTCATTGAACATTTCACTTTCTATGTTACCTAAGTTCTTAAATCTGTGCTGTTCTACTTATTTAAATCATTATATGTTATAATAGTTGAGCAACTTTAATCATTACATTTAATTATAAAAGCTCTATATTAAGCTTAGCTTATTATGCCATTTCTTATCTTTGTTGTGTTGACACAAATGTTCAATGCTTGTAAATGTAATCATTTATATGTACAATGAGCACAAATCGTGAGGAATTTTCATTAGTCATAAATGTGGTTATAAATAGTCAAACAATTTCATAGAGACATTTCTAACTCAAAGCTCCACTGAACTTCTACCATAATGATAGCATAATGACGCCCAAATAAATAGACAATATCTAGTTCTCTAGAGCTAAATGAAGCATTAAGAAAATATTTTCGCAGCGCTTACATGGCAGCAATATATAAAAGCATTGTCAAAAAGATCATAATGATAGTGGTATTCAAAAGACACATGACAACAGTATTTAAAGCGTTGTCGTAGCGTATACAATATTGTTATTTCAACTTGCCTCCCCCTCATATGAATCACGTCCTTCTTTTATCTTGGTTAGCCATAGGTACATGATATGCTCGATTAGATCTTTACTTTGTCAGCCCATGCAACCTTTAAACAAGGAAAAAATTTGTGTACGATAGATGTACACAGCGATACGTACGATTTTAAGGTTATATCGAGGGTATTAGAGGTTTATATCAGCGGTATAACCCATTGTAACCTTCATGTAACCTTCTGTAACTTACTTGTAACCTACTAATAAATTCTTAATATATAATAACATAAGTGCGGAACATATTTGTAGGTTACAAGTAGGTTACATGGAAGTTACAAGGGGTTATACCGCGGGTGTAACCCTTTTATACCCTCCGTATAACCTCGAAATTGTACGCAGCGCTGCGTATGTCTATCGTACGTAATTTTTTTCCACAATTTGTAATTTGCATGAGATAGAGATATTTTGAAGATATTAAATAATTTACATTAACATTTTTTATTCATAATTTTTAATCATGTAATTTGCATGCTAAATTTGAATTTCCGGCTATATAAGTCATTGGATTTTGAAATTAGGTGGCATATGTACTAAATGGCGTAACTAAAGAATCTCTTAAAATCAGAGCATTGGCATAGTGTCCATTTAAAAGATTATGGATGATGTTCCCAAAGCAATAGACACAAATCAATGATGTCAACTTGTGACATAGTGGTCACAACCACATGATCAATCTTTCATTATAATTTGTTTAAATTTGAATTGAACAAAAAATTTAATATTTTATTGCAAATGAGGGAGAAAGAATGCAAAAAAAAAAAAAAAAAAAAAAAAAAAAAAAAAAAAAANAAAAAAAAAAAAAAAAAAAAAAAAAAAAAAAGGTGTCCTCCCAGAACAGAAATTGTATTACATTATATTTTTAATAAATTGTAATTATTAAGTATATTAAATTACTTTTTTTTTAATTTTCTTTTCCAAACTATTCTTGATAGACTGCAATTATGAAGACTTAATATGATACATAACGATGAGACATAGAAATGAGTAATAATATTAGCTTTATCTCTTTATAGTGATTAATCAAATAAATTATATTGATATTAACTAAAACCATTTTTATAATGTAGACACAAGCTTGTGCAATGTTAGAGATGAAAGGGTTAACTCCTAAATATGATAATATAGAAGAAAATGAGAGAGCATTCATCGCTATCATGTGTTCTGAAAACCCTTGGAGTCACTTCAACTTTATTTTTTCCACACAATACCACTATTGCATATAAAAGCAACAATATGTCTATTCCTGCTCCAATTGAAAGATTAGATGATGATGTGCTCGTCTTACGGTATGAGATGAGATACTTCATAAAACAAATGCAGCCGAATTATTAACCAGAAGAAGGATCACACACGATATATTTTCTTAAGTACTTAAAAGTTTTATTTTGTTTTAATCATATAAATATTATAAATTGATTGTGTTTTTGTTATTAACAAGGACGCAACAAACATTATTCTTATTGACGAATTGAGAGGGAATCTCACACAGTGTTCATCCTTACTTTATGCACTTTGGTTTAATGCATTTTGGTTTATTTTATTGTAAGGTTGCTAGAGGTTTATCTCATAAGCTACTAGATGTTTTAACATTTAATGGATGTTATTACTTAGTTCATAGAATTTATGTGTTTTAGAACTCACTATATTTTCTTATTGTAAGTTATTGGAGACTGAACTGATGGACTAATATACATCTTGATGTATTTGAGATATTAGTATGAATTCATATGAATTATGTATTTTTTTGTTGTTCATTGGGTTTCATATTAGGGGCATATACATGCACACCACCCATTTCTATGTATTTACATACCTATTACAAACTTTAACATTTACACTTGTATTACAAAGTGCAAATATAAAAATTGAAGTTTAGGTGTTTGACATATAAATATAAAAAATGAGCAAATCTTCTTTCATATATATTTTTATTATTCTATATGTAAGTTTAGTAAAAAAGTTATAATTATAAAATTAATTAAAATATATTGAAATTATACTATCATAGTAGATACCGCTACAAAAGTCATCACAACTAAAATCTTCCCTGACGTTCCTAGAACTACTATTATAAGCCTTTGTTGCGTCAGCACTTAGCAACAGTTAAAACTATTGCTATGAAAATAGTAGTTAAAATCACTGCAAAAGTTATTGAAATTAAAAACTTTCGAAGACCATCTTAAAACTACTGCTAAAAGTCATTGAAGCACTAATAATTGCAGCAGTTTAAAATCAGCTGCAATGAAAATAGCACGAGTTTTTATTACTACGGTGGCCTACATAAGATGTTGTAAAACCTTTTTTTTTTTTGTAACCTTTCGTTTTTTTTTTATTTTATTTCTACGAATTATATGATATTAAATGTATGCTAACATGTTCATTCATTACATGATATAAAAATTATAATATCGTGTCTATTGTGGTGTCTAATTTGATATAAAAATTGCATAAAGTGCTTTTGAGCTTTTTCTGGGTTATAAGTGTACTAAATAAATGAGTAAAATTAAATTTCTGTTGATCCAAAAAGCAGTACATTTTATAGTAACTATAAATAACTATTTATACTGTAAAAAAGCATCGAACTTATTATATTACATAATGAATATATATACTATTATTATTTTATCTCAAATATTTTATAATTTTATTGTTTTTATGTGTTTACATATCTCACATCTAACCTTTCATATTTACATACATAGAACTCAAAATTATAATATCATATCAAAAATTGTTAGGTATGACTCATATACAATAAATGAGACAGATGTTGGAGCATAGCGAAGCCCACGAGCGGAGTGGAGCGGAGTGAAGCGGAAGAAACTGTCCAATTGGGGGAGTTTCATTATGTGGGTTGGGGGTGTGGGGGCAACACCCTGCAGCTTGGTATATGGGTAATTTAAGTAATTACATATTATACTGTAGGGTTATATATATGTCATGTTTATAACCCTAAGTGAGTCTCTGAGACTCTGAGATTCTGAATCTTGTATTATGTACTCTTTTTTGAATATTGAAAAGGAAGTCAATGTTCCGCTCTCGAGGATGCAGACATCTTTGTCAAACCTCATAAATCTTGATGTTCTTCTGGATTTGTGTTGATTCCAGTTTCTCTTTGCCCTAATATCTCAACAAAAATAATATTATTTTCTTTTTTTAAAAGTGAAGTTCATATATATGTTTTAAGCATCAAAGTATTATGTAAATAAGAAGAGTTTTGGCGTGAGAATTGCAAATACAAAAACATAAGTGCTGCCAATTTTTTTCTTTTTCTTTATGTCGGGTGCACCGACGAACAATTTTTCTCCACTAGTCTTCGGCTCTAGATATCCAAGTCAAGTCCTTGAAAGCTGGCAAATCTCAAAAGTGACCTCCTTTGGACTTCACGGTTGACAAGCATAATTTCGACCATACATTCAACAAATTTGAAATCGGCAAAATGCCAAAAACCAGGATTTATGCTTACATGTTCGATTCTTCATATATCATATATATATATATATATATATATGGAGTATTATATTTAATTAATTATTTGACTACAAAGCNATTAACCAAAATTAACCGACCCACCGGGACAACCCGACCTAACTTGGATTATCTGAAATCACCCAGCCCAACATGGGTCAAACCCAAATAAGGCTAACTTGAGACTCAGCGTTGAAACTTAGAATAAGTTTAATTAAGTATCTATTCAAGTCTNTAATAAATTTAAATCTTGCCCTACCCCTCACATTCTTTGGTTGTGTGACTAAGATTGTTAAAGTGGTTCATTGTTCGTGAACAACTCGTGTTCGACTCAATAAGCAAACTATTATGTATGACTCATATACCAGATAAGAGACAAATGTTAGAGCTGAACAGAACGAGCCAGCGGAGCAAAAGCATCAGCCCAATCGGGAGAGTTTTGTTATGTGGGTTGAGGAGCGGGGGCAACTCCCCCGCCGTACGGTACAGTCGTAATTTTGTAATTACATATTATATGTCAGAGTTTTATATATATATATGTGTGTGTGTGTGTGTGTGTGTGTGTGTCTTATTTGTAACCCTAGGGATCTTGTACTTTTTTTTCTGAATTAAAGGAAAAGTAGCCGCTCAGCTCCCGATGACGCAGGCATCTTTGCCGAATCTCGTTAAATCTCTGTGTTTCTTTCTGGAGTTGTGTCAATTCTTGTTTTTCCTTACCCTAAAATTCTAAACCCAAACAAGCCACACAAATAAATTTTTTGAGCTCTATATACAAACGAGTCCAATACGAACAATGATATTTTTTAACAGTCAAACAAAAATTAAGCCTGAGCTTGCTTAAGCTTGGCCTAACAGCTGCATGATTACTGTTGTCAAAACGGTCTTTGTCCACGAACAACTCGCATGCGGCTTGCTAAACAAACGAGCTGAACACGAACAAATTTTTTTTTGTTCGAAATACAAATGAGTTGAACACTAACTATAATATTTTTTGACGAGTAGGACACGAATTGAGCATGCGCTCACTCCTGTTCGGCTCATTTACACCCTTATTTCTTCTATGCATATCTTTGAACGGCACGTTATATAGCTAAAACTGAGATTTCAGAAACTTCGAGGCACCCTTTTCTTTGGAACAATGAAATAGATAAATGAATTAAACTTAAGCATAATAATATGAATTTATTTGTATTAATCAATAAACTTATTTGTTAATCAACAAATAATTTATTGAATGCTAAATAATAAACAGATCAAAAATAGCACATATCATATAAGATATATTTTTTAAATAAAAATTAATTTGCTATACTTTATTTTATTATATATCTAAATTTAATATATTTATATTTAATATTAATAATATTTTAAAAATGAGTATTAAGTACATAATAATATATTATAATTTAATGTCGGATATGTATATTAATTTAATACAATTCCTTCTCATTTTCTTGTTACAATAAGCTAGTTTATTAGTAAGAATTTATATTATTTAATGGAAACAAAATTTGCTTGAAATTTATATATTATCTACTTTATTTAGTGTAAAATAATTAAATACTAATTCGTAATTTAATTTATTGTTTAATTAGATTTATAAAATCTTTTATTATTAATTTTATATGAAAGTTAGGTATACATTTGAATTTTTAGCTTATTTATTATTTCATTGAATTTCTAATTCAATTAATGTAAGGAAGTTAAATATAACTAAATTAAACTTATTTAAAAAATTTAACAAGTCAGATATGAACATACATGTGAAAGCTCAGTTCGAGCTTGAATTAAATTATAAACAACTTATGATACAACTCTAAGTCTAATTCACAATATACTCAACTTAACATGATTCAATTATCACCTTACCTAGAGGTGGAGGCCAAGGAAAACTGCATCATAATTAAGTCCAATCTATTATTCCTTTTAGTGCAAATGTGGTTAATGGATTTTGAGGTTGTAACTTAGGTTTGCTAAACTAGACAATCATGATTTCAAAACTTCAAAATCAAGTACATATTTTATTATATCTCTACTTAATCCTTGCCACTCAAGTCATAGTCCTCGTTTGAGTAGACATGTTAGATACTCTTTAATCTTAGAATATATGATATCTAATTAACTTTTTAGTTTGAGTAATAGTAGCTCTACTGCACTAAATTTGTTTGTCATGATCCCTAGTTCATTTAATCAAACAAAGTAGTCAAACTAACCTCATAGAATGATCATTGTCAACAACCATGAGTTGTTTTGTCCAATGGAACTTCGTGGACCTAGAATGGGTAGTTACCAAAGAACACCTATTTAATCTAACTTTAACCAAAAAAGAGTTTATTGACTTATCAAGTTTACTCTATATTTTACACCTTAACAAGAAAATTCAACTGAGACCTTACGTGTTATAATTATGATTGTAATTTAGTGATGTTATTTTATTTATTGGCAAACCACCAATTAAAGGGCTTTAGTCATAAGCAATGTCCTTACGTGCAGAAAAATCATATGAAAAAAGATTAAGGATCATTTCCTTACTGATACTAGATCATTTTATAGTAATTATGGATGTTCACCCGAAATAAATTAGTGTAGATTGTGAATATTTTGGTCCATGAATTTTATAGCCGACAAATTCCTCTATCTAATACACAGATTAGACAGGGCTTAGATTAATTTGGATACTTAATTCCATATAAGAGCAAACCCCTATAGTTAATTACATCTTAGGTAACCGAAATCATCTAAGGAAACTCTCAATTAAGTTCGGGTTTGTCTTCAAGACTTCATTTTGTGATTGTTTATAAGGAATTCAAATGGGAATGTCTGAATGTGGAAAAGTTATTTTCGGAATCCAAATGAGTGAATAATTTAGGGTTTAGGGTTTAGGGTTTAAGGTTTAGGATTTAGGGTTTAGGAGATATCGAAAATATTGAAGCAGTTTCAGAGATATCTCAAACTAACCCATGATTTGGCTTTACGTCTTTGAAAAGAAAATTATTTGATGTTTTAATCCTGTAAACTATTTAGATATTCGGGACTTATAGATGCATGTCATAAGCAAATGACCCAAGAAAATAGGATGTTTATGTCATACCGAACGACGACCTCAGAATCCTAAAAAGAGGTTAGAACTTATGTAAATGAGTCGAACACAAGTGAGCCCAGGCAATGCTCGTGTTCGGCTCGTCAAAAAATGCTACTGTTCCTGTTCGACTCATTAATATTTCAAACAAAAAAAAATTATTTGTGCTCAACTCATCTGTTTAGCGAGCCGAACGCGATTTGATCGCGAACAAAAAGTTGTTTTGATAAACCTAGTGATGCAACTATTATAACTATAAACGAGTAGAGCTTGAGCAAGCCCAAGCTCGGATTTCGTTCGGCTCATTAAAAATATCATTATTTGTGTTTAGCTCGTTTATATATCACCAAAAAATTTATTTGCATTTGGCTTGTTTGCTTATTCAACCAAACATGAGTTGTTCATGAACAATGAGTCATTTTAACAATCCTAGTTACACAACTGTAAGATGTTAAGAATATGTGAGATTTAATTCTTATTATTTATATTAAAATATTAATTTAAATATAATTTAATATATTTTTATTTTTATTTTTAATTAGTTATTTTAATTGATTATAATTTTTTTAGCCTTTTAGTCGATTAAAGTATTTAAAAATAATACTCATTATATATATAT
>JXCR01082968.1:17696-28709 GCA_002079205.1 Phalaenopsis hybrid cultivar
TATATATATATATATATATATGCTTTATTTTCTTAGTCATTTTATTCTATTCAAAAATTTATTTGTTATTATGTTTTCTGATCATGCACGTCATTAGAATCCAACAACATCTCAACATAACCTTATGTACAATATTAAAATGACATTAGAAATTTTCCATCGACTAAATTAACAACAAGTCGGACAATCTTAAGCTTGCTTCTAGTGTTTGTGGAAACCACACCCAGCCGGCCTAATTCCACCCGGCCTACTTCCATCCAGCCTCAGTCCACCCAGTCATTTTCCCTCTTTTATCTTTCTATAAGTAAAAGAATCCATTACATGTATTCGAGCATCTCTTGGGCTCTCCTCTATCAACCACCTCATATGGGGAGTAATCTCGCCCCTTACCCTCTCTTGTAATCACCAATTTAGTGAAATAAAAGGGGCCAAAGAGCTCGGGAACACCCATTTTCTTCTCCCATGAGGCAAACTACTCTCTCTTTTTTCTCTTTCTCTTGGATCTCACACTTTATGCAATGGGCATGGTTTATAGGACAAATCTGGAGTCAATACCTTCATATAAGAGGTATCTCTTAGGGCACTTGTCCCACCAACCACATCATAAAAGGTATGTATGGTTGGTATAGAGGGCATTGTAACTGGGGTATTATTATCTACCATGTTGTTGGATCCTAAATTGTCCTTCAATTAAAAAACACCTTGAGAGTTGGAGCTGGGAGAAGGAGAGTAGGAGAGAGAGAGAGAGAGAGGACCCGACAAAGAAATCTTAAGCGAGGAGTCGGGGGGAAAGTCTCTTTATTCATCTTTGGATCTCCTACTTATAGGAGGCATTTTTGTGCAATTACGGAAAGAATTGACCGATTATGGAAAACACCCTTAATTGCATAAAGGTGAGTGCGATTATGAAAACCGCTTTTAATGCAGTCAATGTGCTAATTTAATACAATATTCATATTTTCATTTAAGTTTAATATAAAGATCATTATTTGATCAATACATTTAGTTAGGTCGACCAGGGCGAATGATTGTGTGGTGATCACTTCTTCCATGACAAAGCCGGTCAATCGACTAGTTGTGATTGGGCACCCTTGAAAAAAACTTTGGTAGTTGGGATCATAAATGTTGTCCATCAATTGAATCCATTTACATAGTGGGACTATTGATTTGATAGGACAGTTAGTCGTCAATTGGTTAGTTCAGGCAGAGCTAACTTGGCAAGTCGCTTTGGTTTCCGGCCATCACCCTTGACTGTCTGATTTCTTTGAGATTCATGCTAGCAGTTTTGGAATATACATAGTTAATCTGTGAGTTTTCTTGCTCTTTGATAGTGATAACTATAATAAAGACAAGGAAACTGTTAAACCATTAGTGGGACCAAAATTGAGAAAATTAATTCAGTAATTGACTTTCCTTAAGATTTCTTGCCCAGTGAGCCCTATATATAGGATTATAGGGTTAGCATTTACATTCTTGCCACGAACTTTCCACGGATACTTGAAGCATAATAGAAGATAAGATCCAAGGAGAGGTGGACCTATAACTTCTGGAAATGATAGGTTATTCAATCCCTACCTCTGTAAAGGAGAAAAATGTTAGACAAAAGGAAAAATGGATGAGACCCAAACCTTCAATCGGCCGATCAAGTTGGCTCTTTTGAGGATCCTGAGACGCAAATGCTTAAAAATACTTGCTAGTGAGGCCCGACTCTTGGGGTTAGTGTAGATGTGATTGTTGAGGTCCCAGAGGGCTCGGATGCCGAGGGCCTTAAGGTCAGTGGAGAGGAGTCGATGGCAATCACCAGTCTATCTCAGCTGCCACCACAGAAAGGTGGAGGTACTTCGTCGCAAGGGGAAGACACATTTGTGAAAGCCCTTCTTCAATGGACCAATTTTAAGTAGGTAAGAATCACTATGATCGTTAGAAGTTTTTAGTTGTTGCTTGACATTATCTCAATGCAGATTAATCGGTTGGGTCGGGGGATTGCGAAGAAGGAGGACCATCAAAAGATGTTGTCGAATTCGTTCTTATTATCGCGATCAAGCTCAAAAGCGCATTCTCCCTTGATTGGTTGATGTTGAAGGGTATCAGCCACTCAATCCTTTTCTTGCCGCTGGTCCAACTCTATGGACCTTGATTGACCACTTGGGTGTCCCTCAACAGAAGCAGTATGATTGGCCACAACTTCCCCCCAAATTTGTGGAGCATTGAAAGAGTGCATATGGACTTTGGACGAGAATAGTTGGAGGTCCTACTAAAGATCTGGTGTGGGACTTTTTCAGTCTGCCTAATGACCACGATCAGAAGTCACTACTTTGAAACGTGAATTAGAGAAAGTGTTGTGCAAGTTGGAAGAATTTCGTAGGTCGACCGCCCTGAGCAATTTCTAGCATAATGTCAACCAAGTAAATCAACTTAGGTTACGTAGAGATTTAGTCCTCCGAATGTTGACTCAGAAGGGGTATGTACGAACTGAGGCCTTGGAAGACCTGTATGTAAAACACTTTGCTTGAAACTTGTAATAATATCTTTTGTAATAAAATGATATTTAATTAAATGTGAAAGACTATTTAGCATGATTCTTATCATTTCATGATGCCTCGCTTCATGTGTGTGACCTATAAATAGGGTGACAGAGCGCTTTTTATCCTTTACGCATTATGATGTCCTTCTCTATGCCTTCGAACCCCATTCTTCTTCTGCCCTTCGGTCGTCTTCTTGTGATGGCTAACAAATATTCCTCTACTCTTTTTGGTACATTTAAGGGTGTCAATCCTTCATTCTTGACTATATGCGGGTGGGGGTGTTGCAGAAGAAATATTTTCTCGGTGACAGCGTCATCCTTCAACAAGTGCCAGGTTCGGCACGCCTGACGGACGACTTGGGCGAGAATCTAATTTTTTAATGAGACTTCCTTTATGTACCTAGCTCCAGAGCATATTCAATATGTATGGGGTAATTTTGGCCCGTGTGCTACCAAACTCCATATCCATGGTAATGACCTTCATTCTTGTCTGCCTTGTGGGAACATCACTTGGTCGATCGACCTGTTTAATTACTTTTATTCATTTAAGGTTGATAAGGAAGTGTTCGTTATGTTTTCTGCTGATAAGAAGCTTCGCCTGCTTAGGGTAGAGAACAAGGAAATGGATTGGCTGAAGCAGTTTGTGATTGGATCTTGTTCCGCCAAACGGGTGATTCAGACCAAGCCATCGAGACCAATGGGGCACAGGTTAAATTCCCTCCCTAAGGTTATGCATACTGCTGAGACAATGTTGACCGGTTGTCATCTCTCAGTTTTGCAATATACTGTCGAGATGAAATTCACCTGGATGGTGAGGGGTGAGATTACTGAGGAACAATGGTGCCTCTCAGAATATGAGAAGGTGATACGAGCCAAGGCATTAGCCTCTAAGCAATAGAAATAGATGCATCCCTCAACGACAGACAAACTTGTAGAAGGTGAGGACTAGTTCCTTGGTAGTGTAGCCTTGAAATATATTTCTTCTAAGTCTGAAATCACAATTATTATCTAGAATAAGGTGACCAGGGAGGTTACTATTGTTGCCTGAAAATCTGCTTCTCATTTTCTGATGCAAGGGAAGGGGAGGGGAGGGGGTATGCTATTGAAGAAACTCTGGAAGACTCTGCGGCTGCAACTCCTTCTTTCTCAATGTCTGGCACGTTGGCCGACGTGCGACTTAGAACCGTCATTTCTTTAGATTTTAGGGATGGTGCTTCCTCATCCACTACCTTTTTCTAAGAAGGCAAGGGTCGGCTGATCTACCTCTCCTTCCTTTTTTGCATCATCATCAAAAGGGACGACTCCATCTAATTATTATCCACACTCCCTCCCTCAGAGGGGTGAACCGTTAGCGGATTAGAAAATTAGCTCACATAAGGGACAGTTGCTCCTCCCCCTCCACTGGAAAGAAGTGGTGAGGCCTTTGACTAGCAGCGGATGGCCACAGGATCAAGGTGGCTATGGGTCGGCTCTGACAAGTAGTTCATCACCTTAGATACGTTGAATGATAGGTCTCTGCGGTCAGACAAGAAAAAGTGCATGTCTCCACTTCTGGTGGAGTTGTCTTGGTTCAACACATTCATCAGAGCTTTGGAAGGCTTTGGCTATAAGGTCCTTCCCCAGAACATGGATTTTTTTCAATCAGATGGCAGCTCGGACCGCTCATTTCCAAAGTTTGGATTTGATCATTTTAAATGAATCTCTAGCAAATGCTCAGACAAAGTTTGCCTCTCTGGAGACAGATTCGGGGAGGACTCACAATAACCAGGATCTCCTAAAGTGCAAATTTGATAATTCCTCTAAGGCTAGTCAAGAATATCTTGATGTCATAAAATCTTTGAAGAAAAAGTTCACGGAGCTTAAGTAAAAGGTTGTCTCATCTATTTCTAAAGAAAAATACAAATCTGGCCTGGTGAGTCAACTTAGACGTGGGACAGACTATGTCATCCATCGGTTCATTCATCATAGTCTAGTCAATCCCAAGTTCTATACCCGGATGAGTTCTCAAATCTGATTCCAGACAAGTCCAAAGGGTCCTCTGAAGAGGCGGAAGCTATTGGTAGTGAAGATATATTGGTTATTTGCTAGGGCATGGCTCAAGGATGATTTGTAATTTTCTCATTTTTATTTTTCTTAGAAAAATCAAAAGAAAACACATCTGTAACTCACTTTGGTATATGTAAGAGAAAAACTTGTTCATTTTTTACTTATCCCATCACGTTTTGCTTACAATTTGATTTAATTGGGTGTGCATCCTATGAGTTTATCACCTCAGTCAGAATACCTCATTCAACTCATTCAATTGGATTGCCACCTCCTTAGGGACTCATACCCGAGAAGACCCTTTGGAAATGTCATGGATCTTGTCACCGGTGTATGTTTTTTATCACCCTAAGGCTAAATTATGAACTTGGAGTACCATATGTTCTCACACTAGCCCACTCTTAATTATTTAAGAGTTTGTGCCATTGATCAATAACAGCATGTTTTTTTTTTGTGTTAGTCGGCCAGAGGAGTGGACTGATTGCAAATAAATTAAAAAAAAACTTAACCTTTTTTCGATCGACCAAGGTACTTTAATTGGTTGCTTTACGCCATGCCTAATCCAACGCTTATACCTACCATGTTGATCGATCAAATCATTGCCTCGGCCAGGTTTATTCCATTTGTTAGTTGCGGATCTTATTGTCACCTACAAAGGAAACCCTCGGGAACTTGTCTTCAAGAAGAATTGCATTATAATCTCACGAATATCATCGCTAGTGAGTAGAGAACCATCTCTTAGAACCTAACCCTTCCTACCTTAGTTGTTATGGATTGTTATGCCAAGGTGGTATAAAAGTAATCACTTGACCCATTATAATTGATCCTTTCTGTAATTCATGTTTTTTTATTCAACATATCTATGTGTGCTAATTTTCTAAATCAACTGTCAACCAATTCCTCCAACGTGCCCGATCGGATCAAGTTCTTCTGGCATTGGGGGACATCAGTTAATCATCACAGTGGGCCCAGCATCACCACCTTATCACATGACCTTTGTGGATCAGTATTAAAGGTTGTGATGATTGTGATGTGTATTCCCGATCTCTTTCATTTTTTGGGAAATCGTCCACCAATCTGTCGTGTCACTGTGCCCTATTATCTTTTTTCGGTGAGTCCTTGGCAGTCTTTTGTCAAGAGACTACTATTGGGATAAAAATGAGAGGATGGGACCTCCACTAATTGCGTTCACACTCAAAGAAAAATTGTTGGTTAGTGGAGAGAAATGGGAGTTCGGTTGGTTCTACGAGGAATTGAGGCAAAGGTAACCTTTCACTGTTAGGAGTGTCGGGCCTCATTTAGGCCATCTTCTAGTTCTACTTTTTTTTTATTTGAGTTGAGTGTTGAAGAAGAGAATTTTCACTAGGTTGGGTGTTGAACATGACACCCGAAAATATGGATTATCGAGGCCATCCATCTCGTGAACGGTCATAGTGTCTCTTGGGGAAATGTTGTGTTGCCTTCGCATCCCTAGGGAATGCAATACATCCATTGATGTTGTAGTAGGGTTTGAACTCCTTCCCGTTAGCAGCGGAGGTTGGGGTCTAGAAGCCTTATAGCAATGAATACCTATTTCTTCATTCTCACTTGCTTCCAGGCTTTATAAGGAAGAATATTAATAATATAGGGGAGCCAATTTGGGGAAGAGACCTAGATAGCACCCAAGTTTGAATTCCTCTCTGCAAGCGGATATAGTGCCCACCGGTAGCGTTTCAACTGCTACTTTGAGGGGTATCTCATCTGTTCGCTGGCCACAGCCAAAAGCAAGATGATTATTTTGGTGAGTTAGTGAATGGTCGGATATGAAAGGATGCCTGGCAGTGGTGTCCCCTTTCTCTTATACATTTTTTAGATTTAATTCTTCCTTGTAAAGAGTATGTGGGAAGATGGAAGGTGAGGTGCTCTCAATTCACAAGCTTCAACATTGATTTTTCCCCTTTCTCAAGCTCTCTCCTATGTGTTGAAGTTCTTTCATTGTAAAAAAGAGTGAGAAATATGAGTGCCTCTATCTTGGAAGATGCTTTATACTAAAAAATGTGTATTGGATGTAACTTTTGTATTTATTACTACCTGGATGCGGTGTTCCTTTCGACCGAGATGAACAAAATACTTTATTTTTTCTAGTTACAAGTTCTTTTCCTATTTTGCTAGTTTTATGATGGATCAATTTGCATTGTTCCATTCTACTTTTCTAGTCCATGTGATTTGAATGTGAAAAATGTTAATTGAAAGACCATCCATAGTTCTAGACAAAAAACCAACCCTCGATCTGACCGAAATAAGTTTTCCATGTGTTAACAGAGTATGTGCATAATTCAAGCAGAATTAGATAACCATAACTTTTGACGTGTCGGTCAAACTTACAAGTTAGTAACGACACTCTCTTTTGTTCTATACAAAAGAAATTTTTTAAGAAAAAAACTTCTTCAAGTCATCTCCAGTCCATGTCTGAGTGATTTCTATTCTCACGTATGTTTTGAGCCTATAAGCCCCTAGAGCGACTCTTTGATTGATTATGTATAGTTCACTCCGTGTCTGGTCCAACTTGCTGACCAATTTTCCTTGGGCGGCTGGGTCGACTTTCATGAAAAAAAAAATTCCACTGAAGAAAACACTTTCTTATGGTTGTGTTTGTTTAAGTATTGAGTCATCTATCCTTTGAACTCTTCCTATCGAAGGGCTGAGTATGTTCACTTTTCATTCACTTGATCAAGGGCCAATATCATGTTTTTGATGTTCACTTCCTGTCATTCGGTTAGGTTCTCCACTGCAAATGAAACAACTATGATGACCCTTTGGCTATGGTGATTGTACTCGACCCTTAACATTGCTTCCCTTCAATGAGTTAGCATGAAGGCCTTTGGCCAATCAATGATGATGGTGTCATACAAATTGCCCATATCACAGACAGCAGTTGACTAGCCCAACTTCCCTTGGCTCCTTTGACCTTTCTCCTTAGCCAAGTCAAGATAACCTTGTTAGCTGCCTTGACTTGCACAAAAATCTTTAATGCATTGATCAGAAAGCTATGTTTTATTATGAGTGATGATAACTAGTAGCAGCCCGTATGTGCATATGAGATCCAACCCAATGAAGTTTTGCACCACCTAAGTGATGAGTTGGGTAAGCAGTATAGCATCGATACACTTGGAAAAGTAGTTGAAAGCTATCAAGAGAAACTTGTGTTGGCCTTTAGATGGGGGATTTTGGCTCTAATGTTAGAGTTGGGAAGATCACTCCAAAATTCATAGAAATTTAACAAAAATGCCCTCAACCTAAGGTGCTTTCCTCAAGCACAAAATCTAGGTCGTTAGATCTCTAGCATCCGGCCCAGGGGGTTCTAGAAATGAAATTAAAAGAGTTTTAAAAAATTTCACCTTCATGACATTTGAAAATGTGTTATCTTTGCTTGCTCCTTGCTCCCAACTTATTTAGATGAAGTTCGCCTCTTCCAAAGGAGATTTGAAGCTTTTTTTCACCTCCAAGCGAGATGAAGCTCTTCTTTTTTTTTACAAGGAGATGGACCTTTTATTAAGTGATAATGCCTACTTTCTAGGCTCTCAGTTTTGAGAGCTCGAGGGCTGCTCTGGCCTCATAGGCACCTAGGATTGGCACCTAGGCAATAGACGGCTAGCGCAAGTTTGGTCTGAATACTCAATTTTTTGCATAAATTATTCATCAAAGGAGTTTTTCAATATTTAAATAATGGGATACTATGTATCATTCAAATATGAACACAAAACATCGAAAATGAATATTCTTATGGATCTTTTTTCCTAGAACTCAATATTAACGGGCGTCGTAAATTGTTGCACAAGTGCAACGCCCTAATTCCTAATTCTCTTAAAGACGTGTGGGAATAGTTTTATAGGTTCATGGACCCTTGAATGATTTGTAGGTACAAAATCAAGCTTGACTTATTCTGAGTGGACACTGGGAGTGTGTCGTATCTAACAATTTGTTTAGCTGGGACTAGGTACAACCCAATGATTCAAAAGCCCAGATGTTCGTAAAAAGGATTTCACTGATTCAAAAGCTATAAGCAGCCATGTATCTTAAGAACGAGCATTCCAAAGATTTTAATTTGGGAATTTGAGTGTCGACGGATGTCCCAAACCCTTGCGCGGATGGGTTTGTCTGAACCCAATTTTCTTGAAATGTGAGTGGAAGAGTTTGATGACTGTCCTTGAAGACGAGATGCTCTGAATAGATAGAGTATGGTTTCTTCACATCAAGATGGACATTAAATATGTTCTGCATCAGAATTATCGTTGCCTCATAGTGATTTATCCTGATTAGTGTTGAATCGGTATCAATTCTGATTTTGCGCTCAAGGTACATACCAGAGGTCCTATCGGTTGTCTTGGAATACGGGAGATCAAGCAAGGTCCTTATCATTCAAGTAGACATCATGTGCATATGACATCAAAAATTGATGCCAACTTTGATAAAATTTCAATATTCATTCAACATCACAGTCATTCAACCAGAAAAGATTATTTTTAAACAAAAGAACATCTTTCATTTATAAAAAAATTCATTTTTTATACATTCATATGACTGAATAACAAACCTTCTCAAACATATGACAAATATCATTAGTCACAACATCAGAACATGAACATCATCAAATCTTCAAAGTTGTAGCAGCTTAGTACTCTGGAACATAATGTCTTTGATGTAGTTGAGAGGTCACATCGAGCTTTTCATCTTTCAGAAGGTAATAAAGATTTGTTTTCATGGGTCGAAGGTTTACAGTGATTAGCCAAGTTGTTACTGTACCCACTAAACACTAATGTCAATCTTGGAGGCAAAGTTATGAAATGTGATCCAGCAACTCACTAGGGTTGATTATGTGGGCTCCCTACCAGAAATCATGTTTCACGAACTTAGAAAAGAAATTATTCAAAATGGATGCTTAAAGTTGTGAGAGTCAATTTGAGATAGAATGTAGTCTCTATGTCACTAATAACAATGATACAACTATCTGATGTGCATAAAGGAGGCAAGATGTGTCAGGATACAAGTCTCCTTATCATAAATGTGAGTATTAGTGGAATGTCATCCACTTCTTCACTCTCTAGAATTTTGGTTAGATTCACTTCACTATCTCAAATATAGTTGTAACAACACCCATATTTAAGAGTCGCTCTTCATTTACCTTTCACGCATCTCTCATGCTCATTGTAGATGTGCCTCATAAGCTCTTCATGTGGCCTTTATCTTGAAAACTATAGCTTTTCTGGATAATCTTATGTTGTTCTATCTCTCAAAAAAACTCTAATGAAGAATTTTAACTCTTCTAAGATGTTGACGAACTTCCTCTAGAACTGCTTAAAACACTTCAAAGTCTGACTTTTCATCCTTTTGCATCAGACTAATGGATCATCAGTCTCACCTTCTAAAGGTGGTTCAAATTTCTCAAGGGAAAAGAAATGTGGTAAATATGTGAATCTAGTATCTTGATCCATCTGTGATAATTCCATGGGTACATATTCCTCAACAGTGGATGCTTGTTTGGCATTTGCTTCCTTTGTCATTATGTCATGTTTTCTTATCATCCTTTGATTTATTCCTCCACTATGTTTTGGTGAGCATAGACTTTACCATTGCAAACTTGATTTAGACTCCATAAGTGTGCACTGGGATCATCTGCAAGCTTTCTCTTCAATGATGGGTTGCCAACTGCCTCATTTATGAAAAACTCAATCAATGGCTTCTCCTAAGGAAGTAGTTTAGGCTCGATTGTAGTTATTTGACGATCATTGCAGACCATGTTTAAATTTGAATAATCCATGCTAAGTTTGATGATTAGATTGTTTTTCAAATGTGCTTGATCGATTTTCAGAGAGACACTGTCTTCGAGAGAAAGGATGAGCTTTTCTGACTACATTCCCTACAATCAAATAAATGAAGTAGTTATTTGTCATCCAAAAGCTGTTAATTTTAAAGGATTTTATTAAAGAGAGAAAAAATAGAATTTAAGGAAGCAAGTTTAGTATAAATCAAATCTCAAAATGAACAATTCAAATTTTCATTAAACAATTTCAAAAAAAATTCTACAATGGTTTGACTGTCATGTCTCTTTACAAACAACCTTTTACATAATATATTTTTTTAAATAACGCCCATTAATTAGGGGGATTGGATGTTCTCCCTTGTGTTCTACCAATTGGTAAGAACCTCTCTAATAAAGTTTTTCTGTTACATAAAGGCCTTCCTGACCCGACACACAGTTATACAGTTATTTAGTTTTCAAAAGATGACCAAAAACTTGACCCAATATATATTAGCGGCTAGTGCGCAAAATGATATGTTATAAAATTTTAGAATTTGAAGTGCATGTCGGCACTATTTAGTTAAGGAGTTGCCCGTTGAAAGTTGTCGGTTGCCAAAATCTCGTCGCCCGCTTCGAAAGAACATTTAATTTATATATATATATATAT
>JXCR01082968.1:36956-75857 GCA_002079205.1 Phalaenopsis hybrid cultivar
ATATATATATATATATATATATATATATATATATATAATTAGCATAATTTAAGGTGTAACACTTCCCATATTGTTTCAAATTTACTGTTGATTTTTTGGGGAGTTAGAATCACTCTCTTGAAAACTAGAACTAGTTTTCCTACATGAAATGTTTGGGATTTAACCAAATTATCGTGTACTTGAATCATGTGTGACTGTTTCAACTCGAGATTTTGTTTTGTTATCAAACGAGCTTCATCCAGCCCCTTCCGTCCTTGTCAAAACCGATTGTTCTATTCTGGAGGGTTTGCTAAGCATGTTGCAGTTCTCAGTGAACGAAGTTGAACCTGTAGAAAAAATATGACTTCAGTCTCATAAATTAACGAAAAGGAAGTCGGTGAGTCAGAGTCCTTTATAAAGTTTGGTAGGCCCATAGTGCTTCTAATAACAATTTGTTCAATTGCCTTTTATTTTGATCCAACATCTTCAGAATTTAGACTAGGGTTTTATTGAAAGATTCATCTAATCCATTGGTATGAGGGTAATAGATGGTGGAATAGCCCTAGTCAATATTGTGCTAAGTCAAGAAGTTGTTGATCTTGACGCTTTTGATAGCAGGAGCATTATCATATATGACACGACAAGGGAAACTGAATTTATACACAATATGGTACTTGAAGAATATGAAGTGCATGGTGGGCTTTGACTTTTCTTAACATTACGGCCTCTGTCAATTTAGGGAAGCAACCTATCGCGGTTAATATAAGTCTATGTTCTTTCAATGATGGAGGGTCAATAGGCCCCATTATGTTTGTACCCAAGCATTCAAAGGGCAAAGAAGCAACTATAGAGTTTAGTATATTAGGCGGCATATGTAAGCCCACACCATGCACTTGACATTGGTAGCCACATCTTGTAGTCTCCATGCAGCCATGATCATCTTAGGCCAATAATTTCCAATTCTTTTGAATTATACTTTCATTTTGGGGCCTAGTTGGTGAGCACCACATAACCCAAAGTGTACCTCTTTAACTATCGTCTGGTTTTCTGCTTGTTTAAGCAACGTAACCACATATGATCGAAGAATCTTTGGTGATGTGTGTTGTTTAAGAGTGTGAAATAAAAAGCTCTCATTTCTAACTGATAAGTGGGGGATTAATCTTTAGAAAGCTTGTCTTCACGCAGGAAATCAACAAAAGGACTTTATCAATTTGAACCTTCTTTATGTGTTGTTGTGGGACGTGCTCTTCAAAGTTTATTTTACTCAAATATTTCATATCGATGGGGGAGAGGACCCGACAACCTTGAACTTTGATTGGAATAGATTCTTCTTCCAAACAAAACATTTCTTTAGCTAATTTTACCAAAGCATGTGCAATATTGTTGTTACCACAGGGAATTCTGCATATAGTAACATCTATTATCTTTTCAAGCAACTTCATGGTGTATTGATGATACTGATGGAGCTTTGGCTTTAACGCCTGATATTTTCCAACAACTGGATTAATCACTAACTATGAATCTCTGAAAACCTTTATCTTTTTTATCTCCATTGCAATTGTTAAGTGTAAGCCTGTGAGCAGGGCTTCATATTTTGCTTCATTGTAGGTGCATGGCCCTGATAAATGATATGTGAATCTCAACATTCCTTGATAAGGGGTGCTAAAGATTAACCTAGTTTCTGCTTTACCAGACATTGTTTCATGTGAATTGATCGTCGAAATGGATTTTGATGTCCTCCTCCTCGAGTCCATCTACCTTTTCTCCAAGTTCCTTTATTTAGGCTGTCATGTCATTCATTGCCTCCTCCACCCAAGCAAGGCTCGAACCAAAGTAGTGCATGATCTCTTTAGACCTCCCATGTGATTCGGATGTAGTTGGATCCCATTGCTCTTGATAACCTCACCCTTGTTGAGATGATTCCACCATAGTGGCTTCAGATTACATTACATGCTCGACCTTTGAAACCCGACTCTAATACCAACTGTCACGGACTAACTTATCTCAAGCCACCCGTGTGGCTTTAGCGCTCTTTCTTGACACAAAATCAGTCTAACCCTCACAATGCTTGGGCTTGTAAGCACAAAACACTCTAGGAAAAATAGTAAGGAGAAGTATTGGAGAAAGAAACATTTCACTACGAAAGAGTGATTACAACACTTCAATGCTCCTATTTATAACCCCTTCCAAGTCTAAGGGATCTTCTAAATTACATTAGAATAGTCAAGTTTCTAGATAGTACTACACAATTCTCTTATATACATGCACAACCCTAGATCTTTCTAGGGTATTCTTGAGTTCTCCTTGGAGCTTTTCATTCTAATATTCTATAGAATGTGGTGGAGTTTTCTAGAGTTACTTAGATTGCTCTCCTCCATCTAGTCTTTTCTAGAATCATTCATCCAGCGTCGTCTTGTCAATTTCTTTAAAATTGGCGGAGTGGGTGAGATATATAGTACATTTTGTTTTTGTTTTTTTTTTCTTTAAGAATGTATTATTTTTGAAAGGTTAAAGAATTACACTAAGATGGTGAATGCGATCATCAAATCATTGGTTGAATGCAATGATATTATCGAAAAAAATACTGACAAATATGCCAATGTAATGCTTTAAAATTTTATTCATGATATTTTAAAAAATGATTGAGGCATTAAATAATCTGAATGACATAACAAGATCTGACTAAAACAAGACTATCATGCTTTGTTCGATGTTGCAAACTTATATCCAAGATTTATGTCTCACCTACTACTATTTTTTTTTTATTCCTTGTGTTTTAATATGAAGGTTTAGATATAATATATGTAAACATATAAGAATTGTGTGCTATGTAAAAAAAATTCCAAAAGATAGAATATTTTTAGACTCGAGTTGAGCTAAGAAGATGAATACTAAAAACAAGAAAATTAATAAATTTTAAAGTTGAAATAAAAAAGAATGGTGCAAATTTATTCATGAAAATACAAGTGCTTGATTTTTATTAGATGAGTGTAATGCATGAGAAATCTACACAAAACCTTAACCTCATATCTCAAAACTAACATAAAGTCGAAAACATTTGTCAATACAAATCTCTAAACTTTAAGACATTGATATTTTGCACTAGAAAACTCATAAGAGAATAATTACAATGATCCAAAAAATCCTCATATCTCTCATACATACTTAAACATCACAATGAGTCTAACAAGTACACAAGTTACATAGAAACAATTACTATAGATCTTCACATGTGTAGTAAGCAAAACCAGAAACAATAATTAATCCCCCATAATTTAGCATTTAAACCTTACCAAATACTGATTCAACCACCTCTCACAAAACTTAACAGAACTAGATCTCTATGAATCATCATTAGTAAAGAAAATACAGTAGCATTTGTTAATCCACGCAATTATGCAGCCATTAACTGATTTGCACCACAACTGAATGGTCAGCTCAAATTGCTTCCAAAGTCCAGCTTTCTACACAGTTTATCGCTTTGTTGTTTCCCTAAGATCAATTTTGGTCTCATAGGAGCAGGTGGGCAAGTTTCTGCAACNCTTAAAATATAAATAATTTAAATAAAATATTCTTAAAATTTAATTTCAAATTAATTTATCCAAATTAATTTATCTTTTATACCGTCTATTAAAATATATTAAAAAGTAATATAAATAAATAAGTAATTTTATTTAAACCTCATGAATAAACGTTGTTAAGATGTTTGATTAAAGCTATATATTCACTTAAAATTCAATATAAATTATAACTAAAAAGTTAATTTAATATAAATAAAAAAGATTTAAAAATTAAATTAAATTTTAAATATTGATATGTTATTAGAATAAAAATAATTAAATCTGCTTATTCTCAAAAAAACACAGCATTTTTATTTAATACAAACTTTAGGAGAAAGCAAAATTAAANATGAATCGAAGAATCAAACAAGCTCAACTTCACCGGCCGCAATGGCAGGACATCTTGGAATTCGCATTCCTGGCCTTTATCTAGACAGGAAGCTTGGCATGAAGAATCTTTCACCTCCAGATCATTTTTATCCTCCAACCAGGAAGATTTTGAAGAAGGGGATTCGAACTTTTCGTTAATTATCTCAAGCCCAGTTACATGCTCCATTTCCATGAAGCAATCTGCTGAAATCTTATCCCTTTCATCAAAAATCATCTCTCAATTCTTTCTTCAAATTCAATCCTACAAAATGCAAACATTAGCAGCGCCGAAGAAGGAAATCTAAAACGTAAAAGCAAGAAGATGAATCAAATAAACCCTAATCAAAGGAAACCCCATCGATTGAAAGTCGTAAACGTTGTGGGTGATGCCTAAAAGTTTTTCCGTTCTCAAATCCAGAAACCCATAAATAATAACACACGATCTCGAATCAGAACGCGCGGAAATCAAGAGTGGGAAAACTCATCCAAAAATCGAAAAACACAAAAAATAATTAAAAAAAAATCTTTCCACAGATCGCTTCCCTTCAAAAACTACGCGGCATCGGTACAGATAAGAAGAAACTACCTCAAAATCAATGGAGGATGTCGGAGAAGGCGACGAAGTAAGCCCTAGTCCGCGGGAGGAAAGTGACGGCGAGAACGGCGGGAGAAGAGAGAAGGGAAGGTTTTATACCTCATAAAAGGCGCGAACGGCATAAATCAACGGCTCACGTTTTACCACGTTCTTCACATCCATCGGTCCATTTTCTTCACGGTAGAACGAGGCCACGAAGTACTATTTCACGGTGCAACGATCCCACCACCGTCTGATCTCGATCTAGAATTTCCTCGCCCCGTTAAATTACCCACTATCGAAAAATAGCCGTTAAATCGCCCGTTACTTCTTTCAAATTAGCTTTGTCCAAATTCAAACCCATCCCTTGACCGTAATCCACATGGAAATTTTATACGTGGCAGTAAGCAAGTGGCGTGTGACTGAAACATTGGGTGCACTTAAAAGTACGTGCAGGTTCTACGTCCCGCACGTGTTACAAGTCCGTTAAATATAGAGACAAGCATAGGATACTCTCTGCATCGTTGTACGTGAGTCAAGTAAAATCAAATAATTGTTTTAGTTGGGGCCTAATTGTTAGATTTCAGCTGACCAGCGCATTTAGGTTTGAATTCAAACATGAAAATGCTTATTAAAACTTTCATACCTGCAATTCTAATTTCAATATTCAAATTTATGTCCATGACAGATAGAATTGATAAAAATTCATACTTGAAACAATATGTATTTAGAATAATTTTGAGGTGCAAGACTTTCATCAAGATTTTGATATCATTGCAAAAGTCTCATTTAGTTCACACAAGCTCTTATGTCACATGATTGCAAGCCCACATATGTACTTTATTTCCTTAGTCACTCATTCATCAATATCCATTAAACTTTGTGCATCTCTCTACACAAAAAACATTTTTCATTGCAATGCTCATATGTAAAATGTTCCAACTTGGACATCATTGTTTGTGGCTTTAACTAGTGTTCGTCTCTTACGTGCTATACATGTGCATTCTGACATGATTACCATAGTTCTTAGAATAACATGTAGTTAAATAACAAATTTATCAACAAGCTTCCGCATGACATAAAGATAGAAATGTATTGATGTAAGGTTCAAATTATTAAGGATGCTTACCACAAAAATTTTGAGTTAAGAAATATTATAGGGTTTTTGCATGCACCTTTTCTTCACAAACTAACTAGATAGGCCCTTGTCCACTTAGAACTAGGTTAGAAACTCTAAATGTCAACCTAAGTCAACCACTAATCAAATATGAATAAATGGTTATAGTTTTCATTCCAAGTACCAAGCTACGCAACGATGAAGGCATGTCTAACATGAACTGACTAACACTTTGATGATTACTTCAACTATCACATGAAGGGTCATACTATTAAACAATTCGTTTAGATTAATCTTTTGATGGATTGGGAGAATTTTAATCAGATGGAATTGAAATATGTTTAAGAATGTGATCAATGTTGAGTTTCTCCTAAATGAAGATGCTTAATTATTTTTAAAGGAAATCACACAATTGTATGTTGTGAGATGAAAATTTTTATATAAACTTATAAAAAATACTCACAAGAAATCAAATTTAAATAAAATCAAATAATGTAAACTATCTTGGTATAATTTAGTCTCCCAAAGTGATAAGGATATCTAATATTAACTACATTTAAGAACATTTCTAAGACAGGGGCAGGCAAAAAAAATATATATATTTTTAATGGGGACAAATTCTTAAGTTATTGAATAAATTCAATCTTTTTAATAGATATTTAAAACTAACATTATTGATCCTTTTCTTTTAATTTTAATATTAAATTGATAAAAATATACTATAAAAATATATTAAAAAAATATTACTTAAAATAATTACATAAGTAGTTTATTATCAATACTATAATCATTTTATTAGATAATACNGCGATGGCGATCCACTTTGCTCGACAGCAAAACTCTGGTTTGATTGTTGACTCGACGACGACGCGAATCGTCTTCTCTCTTGCGCCGAACGACGAGGGCTTTGACGTCTGCTTCTGCAGTTTCGTCGTCTCCTCCTTGGCTCCTTCCAGCTAGCCTTCGAGCTTCTGCGGTTCTTTTATGTGCGAATTGATCTGCGGTTTCTGCCGAGCTGTGATTTCGTGCCCTGTCCTGTGTCTTCTGCGCATTTCATTTACGATTCATGCGCAGCTCTTCGGCTTGTCTTTTTGGCTTCTGCCTGACTTGCAGGGCTTTTCTTTGTTGTGATGGAGCTCCCTTCTTCTTCAGTTGAACCTGGCAAAACCTTCTCGTTTGCCCACGTGGTGGTTAATTCTCAGGGGGAAACGGCGGTTGTCTTCCCTTCAAGTTATTAGGAGCATCGTGATGGTATAGGTGACTATCATTTTATTAGGAATGCAAGCAGAAAAAGTGGGAAGACAACACTCTTTTTCTCCACGTCAGAAATTTCAATGCTGACTGACAAATTCAAATTTGCTCTTATTAGGAAATTTCAGTGGGAACACCTATCTATGAAAATTATCAGGAAAAGTTTTGATTAATCTCAAATTAACAGGAAAGTGGAAAGTGAGGCTAATGAATGGAAGACCTGTATTGATTCAGTTAATCGTGTCTGAGGACTACACTCGGATTTTCTCTAGAAAATATCTTATATCGTTGGTAAACCTATGAAGCTACTCAAGTAGTCTCCTGATTTCGACCCAAATCTTGAGACTCTCACTGTATTAGTATTGTTTAGTTTACCTGGTCTCAAGTTGCATTTTTTTCATCATCAGATTTTATATTCTATTGGGGTCATTCTTGGGATCCTTTGAAGTTAGATTTGTCTGCTTTCAACTTAACCAGAACCCTGGTGACCAAAATACTTGTGGAAAAATATATTACTTTACCTGATGTTACTGAAGTCTGGCTAGGCACAACCCATAATGCTTATTGACAACAAATCGTCATGGAACACAGACCCCCATATTGTACCCACAGTAAGATATTTGGTCATCTCCTTGATAAATGTCACAAGTTTCATCCAAATTTTAAATCTAAGGTTCAAGTGAGTAAGGATGGGTCTAACCTCACTGTTAAGCTTTTTATTTAAGTATCTAATGTATTTATATATATGTATATATATATATAATTAC
Source organism: Phalaenopsis hybrid cultivar (assembly GCA_002079205.1). Taxonomy (NCBI): domain Eukaryota; kingdom Viridiplantae; phylum Streptophyta; class Magnoliopsida; order Asparagales; family Orchidaceae; genus Phalaenopsis; species Phalaenopsis hybrid cultivar. Next base: position 44,574 of record JXCR01082968.1, read on the forward strand.
AAAAGCTGTCCTTTATATCATTCGCTTCAGTTGAGCCCTACACAAGCAGCCACTTTCTTCCCCAAGGGGTGTGTGTGTGTGAAATAATTATGATTACAAAAACTCTCCTTTATATCATTCCCTTTAGTTTAGCCTTACACAAGCAACCACTTTCTTCCCCATGGGTTGTGTGTGTGTGTTAAAATTATAATTACAAAAACTCTCCTTTATATCATTCCCTTCAGTTGAGCCCTACACAAGCAACCGCTTTCTTCCCCAATGGTTGGGTTGGTTCAACCTACGTACTAACCCGGTTGGGGTCAGTTCTGTCCCAAGACCTTTGTCAGTCTCTTTCGATGTCATTTGTCGAAGTTTTTGAGATATTATAGTTCCTTGGTTGGTCGATCATGTAGGTCTTGTCGTTCCACAACACGTCTTGATAGAATAATTATGCATCATCACTTGAATCATTCTGAGCTTGAGCTATATATAAATGTTGGTTCCCATAATATAACTCTTGAATCCTTAAGTCTGAAACCTTCTGTTTCAACTTCTCGTTCTCCACGGAATGTAGCTGATAAATTAATATATGAGGAGATATCAACTGTGATGAAATTTGTGTCAGGTTGCACCATTCTCACTAGCAATAACTCAGGAGAGATCTTTATTGATAGGATTTGGATCTCATTGAAGAATTTCTTTTCCCATCGAGCTCCTGGGACAAATTTTAAAGTTGTTGTTCTTCCATTTTATCTGGACATCTGATGATGCGTACCATATTGAACTGAATCTAACATCTGAATAACTCCTTGAAATCTTTGTAACATAGAACAAAAAGGTCTCGTTTCTGATATGCAGGACCTCCCTCAGTTGAGGCAACTCAACAATGAATTTATAGATCTGAAAGGTCGGAATTTCTCTTATTTTGGATTGTCCTGTGTCTAATATCAACTCCCTCAAACTTATGGCGTCTTTGGAGATCTAGGGGCAGTCCTGTTGATGTTTCTCTCAACGCTTGCAAAATGCTAGCTTGAGGAACAAAATCTTGAACTCTGTCGTGTAAGACCCATTACATCAGAGTCACTACTTTGTAGAACTACCATCACCTTAACTAGAATATCTATCTTGGAATCGATTGGAATCGATGACGTCTCTTCTTTGTTGGCTGAAAAATTGAGAATCCTTTATGAAGTTTTCATCTCTTTTCATATCACCGTTTTCCGGTTTTGTAATTCGTTTTACTATACCCAAACATGTAGCATCAAAAGCACTTCTTGACTATGATGGATTTAGGGATGCGGCTTGGTTCCATCTATTCTCCATGTAGAATCAGCTTTTCCTTTACTGCAAGATCCCGAGGTTGAACTCTGTCTGTAAGATGCGGAGTTCCTCCGATAATGTGTAATGGTCTGAACATTTTGTCAGTAATAAGCTAGTAGGAACAAACGTAGAATCTCCCGCTTCATCTTGGACCCGATAGTAATCTTATCTTTTCTCACACTGGCTTATGGACTTATCACAGTTGAGGATAATCTCCCTCGGGTTCTATCATCCATCTTTGCAAGTATCTGTTTGAGACGATGGAGCTCTCGTTGTGTATCTCCTTAATGTCATGGCTATGGTTTAGACCTGGGAGGTGAAAGAGGGTGTGAAAATTGATTTAGGGTTACTGGTTTTGAAAATCATTAAGAGGAAATTGGGATTAAGTCAAAGCTTAACTATAGTTTGTGAATGGGTAAGAAAGTTTATTTTGGAGTGGTAAGGCGTCTCCTAGAAAATCCTTTCATAGGATTAGGGTTGAGCTAGCTCTGATGTCAATTGATACCAGAGTTAACACAAACCATACTAGAAATGCAATTATTATTGATGAAATAAAAATAAAGGTTACAAACAAAGACTGTCAACATTAAGGAAATAAGAGCATAACACAAAAGACACCCTAGGGCTAGGACGACGTGGTTGGTTGCAAGCTGACGTAGCGGAAACAGGGGTTGGAAGGTGATAGGAATGGTTGACGACAACCAACAAGAAGCAGGCTTTTAGCTAGACAACAAGCTGGAAAATTAGGGAATCAACTTATTCGACGCAGTCTTAGCCCATATGTTGTTTCCATTCTCGTAAATCCAAAGAAAGACAGTATGTGATGTGCATAGATAGTCGGACAATCAACAAAATGATTATCAAATTTTAATTTCCATTCCTTCTCGCTTTCGAATATAGCCCTAAAAAGAGAACACGAGACGTTGGCGACTTTCCTGATAGAAATCTGAGCCAAAAACTACTTAAAAACACAAAATCAATATATTTATAGGCATAGGGTAAATAGGAATTAACCTCACTACCAAGAGGATGGAAATCCACATAAAGGAAGGGTTGACCGGCACTTCTGGACCGTGCCCTCACTTACGGGAGTTCACTGTACTGTGGCAGTATTGTAGCAATGATCTCAAAAACGTCTCCTAAGTTGCTTTTACATTAATCTCCCGGGGTTGGGAGAGCTTTGACCTCATGTGTCGAAGCTTGTCTCCTCATGGTAGTCCGTTCGGCCCTGTTGAAGGTAAGTGAAAATGTTGCAACCTTATGGCAAGTTAATCATGTAGGTGTTTTTATTCCAAATCAAATCCTGATATATTAATTATCCATTCTTTTTTGACGGAACTTGAGTTGGAGATGCATAAAAACATAGATTCTCGTGAGCCTAATCTAAAACAAATAAATCTATAATATGCTCCTCCCAATCCTTATACTCTGCTGGATGTATCTGATAAACAAGTTTGTCAAAATGAATCAATTCTAGGATGAAATCTAAAGTTGGCTGGACCACATTTAAGTATAATCACTTAGGAGCTGTCTTTTCTTTTTCTTCTTTGAAAAGATCTGGATCCCATTGTGGGATATTTTTTCCCTCAAATTCTAAAGACAGATTCTCACATGGAAGTGGTTGAAGAATCTGACAACATCCTCATTCTTGATCTTGATTCCTCCATGAATCATGTTTCTCGCCTTCGTCACCTCTACAATGAATTGGGAGCCTTCCAGTGAACCATGGTGTGTCATCACAATTACTAGATTAAATGAAGGTACATGGCCTTTACTTCTTTCACTTTCCCACAGAGTGTTGGTGGAGATGGATGACGGAGACGTGGAGAATGAGGCGGGAAATACTGCAGGATAGTTTGGACATTTGCTTTTTGAAAAAGCGGGGAATGACCATTCAAAACTGCGGAATGGAGAGCCCAAGGCTTAATCCCAAAAGGGCAAGAAATAACGTTTTGACAGATATGTTTTTGAAGAGGTTTATCTGACAAACGAAAGGCAGGCATTCTCTCAATTGTTTTTGCGATGAAATAGAGGCCAGACTCCCTCTCAAATAAGGCCTTACACTTTTTTTTTGTGAGCCAAGTTAAAACTTGTGGATAATCGATAGCTATGACATAGTTTTTAAATGTTGTCTCTCATGTCCAGTACTTTTGAATAGCAAATGGTAATAGTTTGTGCCTCTGAAATATTCAATTCTATCAGCATAGCGACCACTGCTTGTAAATAAGTTGGTGTTAGTCTCATGAGCGCATCCTTGAGTCAAACATACATTCAACATGATCTGCTAGTATGGTTTCTATCAACAACAACAATAACAACAAGCCTTTATCCCAGTAAGTGGGTCGGCTACATGAATCCTTTTTCTCCATTGCGTCTTATTTTTGTCATATTTTAGTTTAAGTTTAATAAATTAGGATCATTTTTTATGCAATATGCCCAAGTCTTTTTAGGTCTACTTCTGCTTTTCTTAACATAAGTCGTATTTAAAACATCTAGTCTCCTAATTGAATCATTAGATGGTTGACGCTTAATTTGACCAAACTATCTAAGACGGCTCTCGCTAATTTTGTCCGTCACAGGTGCTACATCAACCCTATCACGATATATTCGTTTCGCATTTTGTCTCTAAGTGTAAAGCCACTCATCCACCTAAGCATTCTTATCTCGGCAACACTTAACTTAATTTTATTCTTCTTTTTTAAAGGCCAACATTATGCGCCATAGTGCATTGCAGGCCTCACCACCATCTTATAAAGTTTTCCTTTTAGTTTAAGCGGTAATTTTCTATCACACAATAGACCTGAAGCATTCCTCCACTTCCATCAACCAACTTGAATCCTACTAATAACCTCCCCATTTATATCACCATCCCTTTGAACAATAGACCCAAAATATCTAGAGCGTTCACACCTTTTAATTGGTACATTGGTTTAATTTGTAGTGTTTATGATGATGGAATCATGTGGTCTTGAGTGTGTCTTCGTCCAATTCTCTAGACACTCCACATTAGTTTAATTGAGATTCCAACATTAATCAACATTTTCTCTGAGTCTATTGTGTTCCCTTTCGCAATCTCCCAGTTTATGAAAAAAAAATCTTCACTTTAGCTCTTATTAATGTTTTTTTCAGTTAAGCTGTGACACATCACTTACAGGTGAAATCCCTCAATTAATGTAATTGCGATGCACTACATAGTGGTCACACCCTTGCAAATATTTCCCTATTTCCCACAAAAATTGAGCTAGTTTATGGCACGCCACTTCTACAAAATGCCTTTGCTTCTTGTTGCTTTCAAACCTTGGTACATGCATCCAAGAGATGTTGATTCTAGTTGTTGAAAGCCTTTTTGGGAGGAGGTGTAACTTTGTGATGCATATGGACGCAACCTACGTCTTAGCTAATTAAGGAGACTGATGGAGGGTAATCATGGTCATCAATATATGGATCCATTCAGGTTTTGCGCATTTTTTAAATTTTTCTTAATTTAATAAATATGCAATAAGGGCCCATTATTTTGGAGCCATGTTATTTTGAAATATTTTTTGTATTATTGACTATATTACTTTATGTAAAGGCTGCAGCAGGAGTTTCTAAAGATTAGTCAAATTCAATTTTTTCTTATTCTTCTCTTTATCGCTTTCACAATGGATACTGGCTGTTCCCTTCTTTCTTGCAATCGGCTCTGCATGTTTTATTAGGAACTCTGCAGCAGTTAATATTTCGTTGCTAATTGATCTTTAGATCAGTCATTTGATACTCTTCTTGTCATAAAGCCCGTAAGTTGAAAGTTTGGATTAAACGTACACTTGTTCACATATTCATTTGAAACTCTAATTTTGCAAGGCACCTGAATAATTGTGTTATCTTCCATGAATTTATTTCTTGTTTCCAATGCACTATCAATTTAATTTGCTACCTACCATGTTTTGTGCTGGATTTTTAACTCATATTTGCTCCTATTTTTGAAAAAATAAGTGCCTGTTTGGGATATCTTTTTTTTGTTTATGTTTTTTCTTTGTTTTTAAAAATATACTTATTGAATGTAATTTTAATTTATATTTTATTTTCTTATTTCTTAAAACAAATAAACATGATTTTGAAAACATTTAAAATAAATTTTAGATGTTTTGTGTGTTTTAAAAGATAATCATATCTTAATCAAACATATCAACTATTGTTTCAAAATCAAAACATAATAAAAATAAAAATTTCAAGTTATCCCAAATGTCCCCTAAACTTCATATTAAAAACCGTAAAAATTTTACTGTCATAAATTAAGCTTGTGAAATTTACCAAGGTTTAATGCTAAAGGTGTTGATATTGCATCTCTATTGGAGCGACTCATTTTTCTCTTGTTTGTTTTAAGTGTTTTTCTTGTCATATTAGATAACAAAACTATAAATGCCATCATGATGATTTTGTTTAATGACAGGGTGATGTTGGCTGTGGGAAAACAGTTGTTGCTTTCCTTGCTTGTCTGGAAGTAATTGCATCGGGTTTTCAGGTTCGTCAAGCTGTTGTTTTTGTAATTTTTTAGTTCTTTGTGTACTCTATATTCGGTTAATTATTTTTACCCTGCTGTATTTTAAACTTTAATGAGTTATTTTTTTGTATGGCCTCGTTCTAGGCTGCTCTCATGGTACCAACCGAGCTAGTTGCTATACAGCATTACGAGCTCTTAAGTTCATTGTTGGAGAATATGAACGAACACTGTAGACCTTCTATTGCCTTACTAACTGGCTCCACTCCTTCAAGACAGTCAAAGATGATTCTTAAGGCATGTACTTTTTTGTACTGGTACACATAATTTTAATCAAGGTTGGGTTCAATGGTTCAATTGGAATTGAACAGGATGACATAATAAATATTAAAATTATTTTTTTATAATTTAAATAATAAAATAATTACACAAGAATATTATTTTATCAATTTAATAAATAATATTTTAATTTAAGACACTGCATTTTTGAATATTTTGAATAATATTCTAAATAAAAATTTTGGAAAATGATATTTTATCGTTTTTACTGTAAATATTTTATTTCTAGTCATCTAATTAAAATCAAAATAATAAAATTGAACAATATTTTAGAATCCAGATTGGTTTTTCGGTTAGACCATGGTTCTAGCCGATGCAATGTGTTCAAAAATGGTTTTGAGCTTGAGTCGAACTGGTCAAATGACTGATTTGCGGTCGAACCGGCCAATCTGATCTGTCTTTTAAAACCGTGATTTTAATGATCTTAGATTTTTGTTGATCAACATGGCAGAGCCTTCAGACTGGTGATATTAATATGGTCATTGGAACACATAGCTTAATTGCTGATAAAGTCGAGTTTTCAGATTTACGTTTTACTGTCATTGATGAGCAGCATCGCTTTGGTGTTATCCAGAGGGGAAGATTTAACAGTAAGGTATATTTGTGTACAGCAGTAACAGTAACTGCGTTTCTCCATTTTGATTTTATATGCATTTCTTCCAGTTTCGTAAGTTTCAGAAGTATACTTTATTGTCTTTCTAAATTTCACCTTCATTATTTGTGTGCGGATAAAGTTTTTTCACTGTGGCATTGGGGTAACCCATTGAAATTGGCATGCAGGTACATCTACATATCTATTGACCTTTTCAGCTGATGGTTTATAAATTTTTCTTTGCACTTTTTCAATGCTAAAAGACAAATAACTAACAAGGCACACTTGATGTTTTGAAATTAGAAACCTTGTTTTGCAAAATGTTGGAGCTTATTATCATTTGGTTGGATGTATTTTGACAACAATCTTGACTTCAAATTCCGCATGCCTTTTCAAAGTTTCATTAAAAATTTTAATTCATCTACATACTTTAAGTGAGTGAAAAAAGCAAAATTTATAGAACACAATTTCCATTCACAAACAACCAAATCAGCCTTAATGTCAATCCTAGAGCATTTGATGAAAACAATAATAAATAAAAAGTAAACACGTGCATCTATGCTACTACTGCTAACGCACACCGCTTTCCTGTGTTACTCGACACCTTTCCTCCCTCTCTCTTTCTATTTTGTCCTACTTGAAGTCCTCAACAAGAAAGAAAGGAGGAAGTTATAATATGTAGCCCATGGGAGAATCAACGGGATAAATAGGCGGGTGGAGAAGAAGTGGTGTTTGTAGGACTTCAGATTTAAGGGAACTATAACTTACGTTGTTGTTTGGCAATACACTATATATGTGTGTGTGTGCGCGCGCGCGCATGCACGCGCGTATATTTGTGTATATATGGTGTGGTCTCCCATGCTCGGCACTGTTAGGGTTTCGCCTCATGGCGAAACCTAGAAACTGTTATGGCGATTTATCGCAGCCAATCCTTTCCTCTCCTCGCTGTGTCTTCTCTGACGTCGTCTTCTCCTCGCTGCGTATTCTTCGTCGTCGTTGTTTTGGACAGTCTGTTTCGCCGCAGTTTTTCCTCGTTTTCACACCTAGAAGGTCCGCCGCTCTCATTTCCTTCGTCGTTGTCGCCTCTCTTTTTCTTCGTCACTGTGTTTTTTCTTCCGCATTCCTCGGGCTCGACCAGAAACCACCCTCTGCTCGAATTGGCAAGGTTCCCTCTTTCAGATTTCGCTCTACCGTCCCTTATAATTTCGCTTCTCTTTCGTCGTGCCTCCCTTTTCTGGTCATGGCTTCAGACAGATCGTATGCTATTGCCCTTGCAGGTGTCCACGCTTCAGGTCCTCTTAAATCGTGTTCTTTCCCTTATTCGTTCGAGTTGGCGAAGGATATCAAGAAATCTAGTAGGAAGAATGAGAAACATGCCGTTTTTTTTACAGAAGCTGAATGTATTCAACTTACTTCCTCTTGTCGTCTGGTCGAGAAATTTTTTTATGACCATCCCAAAATGGAGCTTATTTGTAGGGAGTTTGAGCTTATGCATCTTGTTGGGGAATGAAAAATTGAACTTTTAGATGGAAGACACATTCTTATTTAACTTAATAATGAAGAAGATTACACACGATTATTTGCTAAAAGGTTAATCAGGATTTATAACATAGCAATGAAGATTTTGAAATGGTTGGTAGATTTTGGCCTACAGACGGAACCACCAGTCATTCTGGTTTATATTCGTCTTTTTGGCCTGAAATTTCATTATGTTACTAAAAAAATATTGTCCTTTATTGTCTCAGTTTATGGTAAGCCACTCAAAACGGACATTCCTACTTTTAATCTTTCTTGTCCATTTGAAGTCAGAGTACTTGTTGAAAGAGATATTACCTCAAATGCTTCTGAGGAAATTTGGTTAGACACACATCACCATGGATATTGACAAAATATTTTGATAGAGTATTTTCCTTTGTATTGTTCAAAATGTTGTATGTTTGGTCACTCCAGTTCTCAATGTCACCATCTACGCCCCCATCTCAAACCAAAAAAATAGTGTTCCACCAGAGGCAGTGATTTCATCTCCTCCTGATCAGCTCCAAGTTATTGACATTATTTATCATCAAAAGGATACCCTTGAAGATGTCACTATTCTTGCAGGTAATGTGTCAACCATTCAGCCTCCACATAATGTTGTAGTTCTCCCGTCTTTGGAACCTTCTTTTGTGGAGGCGAAGGAGATTTTTCAGACTTCACCTGTCCTAGAACCTATCTCTAATGTTACAGATGGCAATACTACTTCTCTACCACCTCATCAGGTCGAGCAAGATGTTAACTTTACTTAGGCACATGGGGTTCATGATGTGCAACTGCCTACACCTGTCCAACTACCTTTGGACCAATCCATTGATCAGATGAGTCAGTCTTCGGATGAGGAATAAAAAGAATGGAGACTTACTTGAGCTTAGAAATCTGATGGATGTACTTTGGTTACTTCGGGTAATGGTACGCACCTCACCATTTGTTTGTCAGCTCTCTTCCGAGAGCTAGAGGCAAAGGGAGGACTAAATTAGGACTTCTCTACCGCGTTGCACCTGTTGGTGGTTTTGGTTTTTTGATCTTATATGTATTTTTTTTCGGAATTTGTGTGTGTTGTATCGTGTAGGTTAGGCCTTCTTTTAGGCCCACTGATACAATTGATCTGTATATTTTTCTGTTTAATATATTAGCCCTTGGGTTTTTTCTAACTATATATATATATATATATANGAGAAAAGATACAGATAGGTTATATGAGTTGGCCCAAAAATAGGCACCCAACCCACACAGTACAACACAAAAAAGTCGGAAATGGTACATATAAAGATAAAAAATGCATAAAAACCAGGGCGCTGAAAAAATAACGGTCATCTTTCCAATTTAGTTTTGCCTTTGTCTGTTATTCTTGGAAGGGATCCAGGTAACAAATTGGTAAGGTGCGTACCATTACCCGAAGTAACCAAAGTATCATCCATAAGACTCTTGAGCTCGTATAGGTCTCCATTCTTCTTCTACCTCATGGAAGTGTAAACATGTCATTCTTCGTCTGATAAGGTGATAGACTTGTAGCAGAAGGATTACCAACCGTAGTACCTATAATAGGTTTTAGTATATGTGAAATATGAGTTGCCTCTACACCAGATACTTTCTAAAGGTGGGGAGCTGCGAGGTTCTTTTGATTATCAGTTTGAACAATATCCTTTGTAGGTAATAGTCCTTTAGTATTGTTTTCTATGGGGTTTGAAGGTGTGAGCATCACATCAATCGCAGTAACAGTAACAGTAGTGTCAGGGGGGTCTACAGGGGCAACAAACACCTCTTGTCTTGTATTATACTCCTCAGGTGGAACTAAACTATCCAGATCAGTGGGGTTAGACACATCTTTATTCATTTGAACCTTAGATTTCAAATTAGGATGGAGCTTGTGGCATTTATCAAGGATATGTCCAAACGTCTTACAGTGGGTACAATATAGAGTGTGTTCCATGATAATTTGTTGTCAATATCCATTATGAGTTGTGCCCAGCCATACTTCAACAACATCAGGTAATGTAATATCTTTTTCCACAAGTATTATGACTACAAAATGTCTCGTTAGATTGAAAGTGGGTATATCTAGCTTCATAGGGTCCCCAAGGATGACCCCAATAGAGTGGAGAACCTGATGTGATTAACATATATAAAATGAGTATATATAAAATGAAGGACGTTTCCGGCTTCTTCGTCTTTCCTCTGCTCAAAGTAGAAGGGGATTCTGCTCATCCTTTCCTTGTTGCATTACTTGTGATGACTTCGGATAAAACGTATGTTGCTACCCTTGCGGGTGTTCATGCCTCAGGTACTCCTAAATCGTGTTTCTTCTCAACTTCCTTCGCGCTGACGGTGGGTGGTGAGTTCTGTTACATCAAAAAACTTAGTAAGAAGCTTGTCATATTTTCTACTTAAGCCGAATGTGTTCAACTTGCTTCCTTTTGTCATCTGAATTCAGTCAGAAATTTTTTTATGATCATTCCAAAATAGAGCTTATTCGTAAAGAATTTGAGCTTATGCATTTTGTTGTGGAGTGAAAAATAGGACTCTTAGATGGTCAACACATCCTTATTTAATTTAATAATGGAGAGGATTACACGTTTATTTGCTAAAAGATTAATTTGGATTGATAATAGAGCAATGAAACTTTTAAAATGGTCGGTAGATTTTGACCTACAGACGGAACCACCAACCATTTCAGTTTGGATTCGACTCTCTGGCCTGAAATTTCATTATTTTGCTCAAGAAGTGTTGTACTTTATTGTCTTAGCCCGTGGTAAGTCACTCAAAACGGACATTCTTACTTTTAATCATTTTTGTCCCTCTAAAGTCAGGGTCTTTGTTGAAAGGAGCATCTCACTTCAATCGCTCCTGAGGAAATTTGGTTAGACTTACAACACCAAGGATATTGCCAAAAGGTTGTTATTGAGCATTTAACTTCGTATTGTTCGAATTGTTGTATATTCGACCACTCCAATTTTTAATGTCGTTATCTACACCTTCATCTAAGACCAAAGAAGCAAAATGTTCTGCCAGAGGCTGAGATTCCCTCTCCTCCTGATCTGCTTCAAGTTATTGACACTATTGATCATCAGAAGGATACTCCTGAAGGTGGCATTATTGTTGCGGGCAATCTGTCAACCACTCAGCCTCCACACAATCCTCCTATGGAACCTCTGTTTATGGGCACAGAGAAGACATTTCATACTTCATTTACCCTGGAACCTATATTGATGTAATGGGTGACAGTATTTTTACTGTGGTTCTACCACCTCATTAGATCGAGTAAGTTGTTATTGTTAGTCAGGCACATTGAGCTCATGTTGTGCAATAACATATACATGTCTGACAATATTTGGACCAATCCACTGATCAGATAAGACAGTTTTCGGATGAGGAATGTCATATTTACACATCTAGGAAAAAGAAGAAGGGAAGCCTATTACCAAACTTAATGGATGATACATTGGTTGTTTCGGGTAATGACATTAAATTTAACAATTTGTTAGCTTGCTCCCGTTCTAGAACTAGAGGCAGAGACGGCTAAATTGGATCATTCTCAAGCTTCTTGACTATGCGAGTGCTGCTAGAATTTTGGTTTTGAGTTTATTTGTTTACGTTTTAATCTTGGTTTTTTTTTTGTATGCATGTATCTTTCTGGGACCTACGTGTGTGTTGTATGTCGGATAGTTAGTGTGTCAATTTTGGCCATTTCATCCNTGAAATAAAGATACAGATACAATGTGTTGGAGGGCACAAACATGGCACCCTGCCAACACCAAAACCACAAAGGGTTCCAAAATTAAAAGATACAAAAAAGTACATTAGAGACATAAAGAAAAGGTTCAAAAATGTTGAAATACATAATATCAGGTGGTTAGAGAGCAACACAATTTGGTTTTGTCTCTGCCTCTGGTTCTGGGGAAGGAGCAAGATAATAATTTGGTAAGATGATTGTCATTGCCAGTAGTAACCAATGTATCATCTAAAATGTTCCCTAGCTAGAGTCGGCCTCCATTCTTTTTTCTTCCTCCTGGAATAGACCTGTCATTCCTCTTCTGAGGATTGACTCACCTTTTCTTGTTATAAAGTATTTTTAAGATATACAGATTGTTGAACATTAGAAGCAACTACATGTTTTACCGGCTGATCTGTTGTTGGATCAAAAGAGCCCTCCCATGTTTCTTGACATGTATGTGAGTCTTTTTCAATAACAATGGGTGGTATAAGCACAATTGGATCTGTAGTTGTTGTATGTTGTTCTTCTTCAGGAACTGTGGTGTTGGGAAGAGGATCGGGTTGCATCTTCTCAACAGAGATAATAGGTGGTTGTTCTTTAGCGACATTCAGCCTTAGATGAGGATGCAAATGATAGCAAATAGTAGTGCTGTGGTCAAACATACTACAATGAGAGCAATAAGAAGGGTGTGATTTGATTTTCACCTTTTTCCAATACCCGTTGTGAGTGGTTCCAATCCACACCTCAGATGGAGCTGGTTGAGTGATATCTCTCTCAACTAACACATAAGTCACAGAGGGTCTGGTGACAGCAAGCGTAGCACTATCAACCCTGAGAGGCTAATCGTAACCAGTTGCTAAGGAGTAGAGAATTTTCAAGTTGAACAGATGTAATTTTAACCTCGGGAATTTAATCCAGACTGAAATGATAGGGGACTCTGCTTTTGGGTTGAAACCAACAGTCTATTTCAGAATTTTCATATAACGGTTGTCGATCTTGATAATTTTTCCGAGAAAAGATGCGAGTGTACTCGACATCATGAGACAACTGAATCAGTATGTGTCGACCGTCAAGTAAATCAATATTCCAACTGCCCAATAGCTTCATAGCCTCAAAATCTTTTCGAATGATCTCCAGTTTTGGGTGACCATACAGAAATTTCCCAACTAGAGCAAATCGCCAGGAGGACGTGAGAGTACTGGTTTCAACCTCTATGAGAATAAGAGCAGGCTTTCCAATTTTTTTCCTAATTTTTTTATGAAAGTGTGATCACCACCACCTTCAAGAGCGTCGTGAAAAGATTGAGGAACATTGCAGGACTTGTCAATATGAAACCAGACTCTGAACCTGAAAGAGAAGAACGAGTAGGAATAGGAATGTCACCGTCAAGTACAGTGGCATAAGAGCGGATCGTGGATGCCATCTCCAAAGCAGCTAGGGAGCCGCTGGACGCTGGAAATAGGCGAGCAAAACTGCCGCCTACGAACGACGCGAAATATATATATATATATATCAAACTAAACCTCNCTGCCGCCTACGAATAACGCAAGCATGTTTGATGCGGCGTATCGGCCTTGACGAAGAAGTGCCACAGATAAGGTTGTGATTTTGTCAAGTCACGACGAAGGACGCAAACGACGCAGCGGCGAAGCCGAGGGAGGGGCTACTCGAGTCGCCATGAAGACGTCACGGGAGTAACCCTAGCAGAGATATCGATATCCCGTAATTTTATATATATATATATCTGTGTGTGTGTGTGTGTGTGTGTGTGTGTGTGTGTGTGTGCGCGCGTGTGCGTGTGCGTGTGCGTGTGCGTGTGCGTGTGCGTGTGCGTGTGCGTGTGCGTGTGCGTGTGCGTGTGCGTGTGCGTGTGCGTGTGCGTGTGCGTGTGCGTGTGCGTGTGCGTGTGCGTGTGCGTGTGCGTGTGCGTGTGCGTGTGCGTGTGCGTGTGCGTGTGCGTGTGCGTGTGCGTGTGCGTGTGCGTGTGCGTGTGCGTGTGCGTGTGCGTGTGCGTGTGCGTGTGCGTGTGCGTGTGCGTGTGCGTGTGCGTGTGCGTGTGCGTGTGCGTGTGCGTGTGCGTGTGCGTGTGCGTGTGCGTGTGCGTGTGCGTGTGCGTGTGCGTGTGCGTGTGCGTGTGCGTGTGCGTGTGCGTGTGCGTGTGCGTGTGCGTGTGCGTGTGCGTGTGCGTGTGCGTGTGCGTGTGCGTGTGCGTGTGCGTGTGCGTGTGCGTGTGCGTGTGCGTGTGCGTGTGCGTGTGCGTGTGCGTGTGCGTGTGCGTGTGCGTGTGCGTGTGCGTGTGCGTGTGCGTGTGCGTGTGCGTGTGCGTGTGCGTGTGCGTGTGCGTGTGCGTGTGCGTGTGCGTGTGCGTGTGCGTGTGCGTGTGCGTGTGCGTGTGCGTGTGCGTGTGCGTGTGCGTGTGCGTGTGCGTGTGCGTGTGCGTGTGCGTGTGCGTGTGCGTGTGCGTGTGCNGCGCGCCGTGTTTCCAGACTCTTTGGTTAGCACCTGCTATGTCAGTTCTAAGTCCCTTGTGCTCTGTGGTTCGACCCCGCTGATTGTTTGGGGGCTCGTATCATAGTCTTTAGCCAATCTATATATATAAGCTCAAGGGCAAATATATTTTGGGGAAAACACGATGTGTCGTCGTCTCCGCTCTGTTAGGGTTTCGCTTCGATATCCCTAGCAGTTTGCTGCTTCGATATTCCTCCCGTCGGTGCTCTATTTTCCTCTTTGTCGCCTTCGTCGTCGATTTCTCTCGGCTTCTGCTTAGCTGTTGATGGCGTCCGACTTCAGCTTGGCGTCGTTTGGTCCACAGCTTGCGTTGTCTGCTTGAGCTGTTTTCGCAGGGGTTCGTTCTCTTCTGCGATTTGTCGGCTCTGCAGGAAAGGGTGTCGTTCTGCTTGAGTTAACTCTTTGGTGCCCTACAAACCATTTTATCTCCCGCTCGACAGGCCATCTTATCAGAGGAGATGACATCCACTATCCGTTCCTATACCACTGCAGTTGTCGGCGGCCTCTCTATTCCTACTCATGCTCCTCTTTTAGATTCAGAGACTGGTTTTTGTATGGGTAAATCTTGAAATGTTCCACAATAATTTCACGAGGCTCTTGAAGGTGGTGGCGATCATACCTTCATTAAAAAATTGGGGAAAAAATGGGAAGTCTGTTCTTATTCTCACAGAGGTTGAAACCAATACTCTCACATCTACTTGATTTTTTGCTCTAGTGGGAAAATTTTTCTGTGGTCACCCAAAACTTGAGATCATTCAAAAAGATTTTGAGACTATGAAGTTGTTGGACATTTGATATATTGGTTTACTTGACAGTCGACACATATTGATTCAGTTATCTCACGATGTCAATTACTTTCGCATTTTTTCTCGGAAAGTTATCAAGATCTACAACCGTTATATGAAAATTCTGAAGTAAATTATTGATTTTGATCTAAATGTGGAGTCTCCTATCATTCCAGTTTGGATAAAGCTTTCAGGGTTAAAATTACATCTGTTCTACTTGAAAATTCTCTATTCCTTAGCAACTGCTTACGGTAAGTCTCTCAAGGTTGATAGTCCTACGCTTGCTGCCACCAGATTCTCTATGGCTTGTGTGTTAGTCGGATGAGGTATGTATTGTAACCACTCACAACGACTATTGGTAAAAGATTGAAATAGAACTACACTCTCCTTATTGCTCTCATTACAGTATGTTTGGCCACAACTCTAGTATTTTCTATCACTTGCATCTTCATCTAAGGTCGGATATCGCTAAAGATGAGCCACCTACAATCCCTATTGAGAAGATGCAACCCGATTCTCTTTCCAATACCGCAGTTCCTGACGAAGAACACCATACTACAGCTACAGATCCAGTTGTGCTTATACTACTCACCGTTATTGAAGAATTCTTTCTTACATTCCAAGACACACGATAGTGTTCCTTTGATCCAATAACAGATCAGTCGATACAACATATAGTTGCATCTAATGTTCAACAATCTACACATCTCTAACACACTTTAGACAAAAATTAGGTGAGTCAATCTTCAGAAAAAGAATGACAAGTCTATACCAAGAGGAAGAAGAAGAATGGAGGCTGACTCCAACTCGGGATATATTGGGTGATACACTGGTTACTAATGGCAATGACAATCATCTTACCGGCTTATTAGTTTGCTCCTTTCCTAGAATTAGAGACAGAGGCAAGACCAAATTGGGTCGCTCTGCGCCACCTGATACTATGTATTTCGACACTGTTAGGCTTTGTCTTTAAGTCTCTATTGTACTTTTTTGTATTTTCTAGTTTTAGAACCATTTTTGGTTATTGTGTGGGCAGGGTGTCATGCTTGGGCCCTCCCACACATTGTATATGTATCTTTCTTTCTATTTAATATATCAGCTTTTTTGGGCTTTTAAAAAAAAAAAAGTCCAAGCGCAATTATATTAAAGTAAAAACGGTACGGATAAGTTGTATGAGTGAATCCAAATAGGCACCCAACCCATACGGTACAACACACACAAAAGGAAAAAGAAAATTAAAAACCAAAAAGAAGATGATACATATAAGGTATCGGGTCGACCCAATTTAGTTTTGTCTCTTCCTCTAGTTCTCTGAAGGGAACCAGTTAACAAATTGGTGAGATGCGTACCATTGCTCGAAGTAACCAAAGTATCATCCATTAGATTCTTTAGCTCAAGTAGATCTCCATTATTATTCTTCCTCATGGAAGTGTAGACTTGTCATTCCTCATCCGAAGATTGTTGCTCATTCGGATGAGATGGTAGTGCTGCAGTTGAAAGATTGCCAACAGTTGGTTCAAGTGTATGTGAGGTAAGAGTTGTCGCCTCTACCCCTGATACTTCCAGAATATAGGGAGTTGCAATGTTCTCATGATTATCAGTCTGTGTAGGCAGGGGTTCTTCAGTACTGTTTTAAATAGGGTTTGAAAGTGTTGGTTGCTCTGTAGGGTCATCCAGCTTCTCATCGGTCGCAGAAACACTATTTTTAAAGAAAGGGTCCACAGGGGTAATAGATCATACACCAAATACTGTCTTGTGGTAGTTTTCTCTCCAGGTGGAACAGATATATCCTTAGATCCATCCTTTTTCACTTTATATTTAAATTCAAATTAGTATGAAACTTATGACATTTATCAAGGGTATGCCCAAACATCTTACAATGAGAACATTAATGAGGTCTATGCTCCATGACGATTTCTTGTCAATATACATTATGTGTTGTGCCCAACCAGACTTCAGTAACATCAGACAAAGTAATATCTATATATATATATATATATNGGTTGATTTACACACATATTCAATGGTTTTGGTTGTTGCCATGTAAGAACTCTTATTAAGTTATATTAATTCTTCTATGTCATTCCAAAATTTTTCTTTTAAACCTATATCTAAACCTACTTGAAGATCATAAGCACTTGTAATCTTAGAAATCTTAGTATCAAAATAAATTTTTAAAGCTATAATTCTACTCAATCCTATTAATTCTTATAACATTATCTTTCAAAAATTTTATATATAATTACACCTAATCCATTTCTAACGCGACCATTACCTGAATACTAAAGTTTAAAACCTAAGCTATCAATCTCTTTATCGTTTTCTCCAAAACCTATTTAGTTCCTCGAATGCATAAAATATATATCTTTCGATGAACCATAATATCTACAAATTCTATTAATTTACCTGAGATAGTACATATAATCCAAGATCGTGATCTGGTAGTTGTTTCATGGATAACTTTTTCTTGTGCATTCATCCATACTATTAGAAACTTTGCTTATTTGAATCTACACCCAGACGTCATTTTTACTGTATTCAAGCCAAACAGAGCATCACTTCCCATCCACTTACACAATAATTTAAATAATTCATGAATGAACAAAATATGAGCCGCATTGTTCCACTTTCATTCTTCGGTAAATTATAAATGAATTGTTAATTATTATTTAATAGAAGCATGTACTCGCATACCCCCCCAATTCCTATATATTTACATATCGAACACCTAAACTTTACTATTTACATTTACATCACCCAAATCTTTCATATCATTTTCTTGCATAAGCAAGGTGGCATAAATGTACAAATTGAAGTTTAGGTGTTAGATATGCAAATACATGAGAATTAAGTGGATTTGTACGTAAATTTTCCTAATTAATATATTATTGAGACTATTAACCAACAAGACGATAGTAATGAGAAAGTATAAGTTAACATTTGCTGTACATTGGCTATTTAGATTTTTTTTTTTTTGGTCAAATAAAAAAATAATATCAAGATATTTTGTCACTTTTCCTAGCAAGTCAAAGAAAATTACAATTATATATGTCAAATATATGCAATTATAGCAAGGAAGCATTACATCGGGTACAAGAGCTAATGAGAAAATATACAATGTCTCCGGTTTCCAGTTATTTTTTTAGATCAGATATCAACTCTTTTTATGTCTTTACGTTTTCACATTGAACTTCAAATGTGTACATTAAAAAGGTATGAGATGAGTGATGATCTCACAAGTAGGGGTGTAAACGAGCCGAACATGAGCGAGCCATGCTCAGCTCGTGTTCGGCTCATTTATATTTCGAGTTCAAAAAGTGTGTTCGTGTTCGGCTCGTTAAGCTAACGAGCCTAACACGANGTAGTAAAAAAGGAAAGAGAAAAAATTAATGAAAATGGAAAATGAAAAAAGAGTTCTTATTTTGCCTGATCGGTATTGCTTCATCATCACTGACACACCAAGCACAAAGTATAAAGCAAATGTGTAAGTTAGCTAGCTTGTCGAGCTAGCATGATAGATTTGTAGGACCGATTCGATCAAGTAACTCAACCAAGGGAACAAGTCGGGAAAGTTTGCTCTTGAAACCGAATAACAAGGTGTGTCATAGGCTATTCAGATGATTTTTCTGAGGAATATGCCTCACAATTAGGGGTGTAAATGAGCCGAACATGAGCGAGCCATGCTCAGCTCGTGTTCGGCTCGTTTATATTTCGAGCTCAAAAAGTGTGTTCGTGTTCGGCTCGTTAAGCTAACGAGTCGAACACGAGCTGTTCACGAACAAAGAGTCCTTTTAACAACTCTAATCAGGTAGCCATAAGATAATAAGGGTTTGAGTAATATTTAAAAATTATTATTTATATTAAAACACCAATTGAATCTAATTTAATAATTTTTATTCTATTTTCTTAATCAATCTTTTAATTGATTATAAATNGCCCTACTCAGAAGGATCCAATGTTAATGGTTTGGAATAAGCATGATGAAGGAAGAAGATCCCTTGCAAGAAGATCACAGGACTAGTCAAGCCAACCGAGTCAAAAACTTAACATGAGGATGGCCAACTGGTACCAACCAAACAGCTCACCTAAATGCTCACTTAAAGAGTGTGTGTATCTCGAACCAAAAGAAAACCGATTCAATGTGGAAGTTTATCCTACATTAAAGCCGACCCAACGGAAGGGGCATTTCCATAAAGCATCCTCTTCTTGATTGAAGTAGGACTTTTTAGCGCATCAAGTTCAATCGAGTGAGTTGGGCAGATTGAGTCCTACCGACCAAGATAATCGACCGAGCTGAGCTGAACAAACTTTGCCAGCCGAGATAGGAGAATAGAGCCAAAAACGACCGTACAATGAATAGTCATTAATGAAATACCTGGAATACCTAATGTAAACCCCACCTAGATGGGAATAAAAAAATATAATATCACTATTGTACTAAAATATCTATAAATAGAGGTAGCATTTAATAAAGATGATTACACAATTTTTCCCGTTTATCCAAGAGATTTTAACTCCACTCTCTCTCCCTCTGTCCTTTCACTCTCCTTTCATGCTCTATTTCTTGGATGTGATTCGTGGACAATTTTGGATTTAACATCCTAAAGGGTATGGTGATCAATCGACCTATTCAACTACATATTCTCATTCTTGATTGGACCAAACAAATTCGTCCAATTTTCATTAGTAGACAAATTTTAGCTACTAGGATTGCAAAATAAGGTAAAGGATTGGATGCAGAGGTTTTGCGTGGCATCCTCTCGGCGGGGGAGGTTCATCTGACAGTTCCGTCTAGTGATGCTCCACTGCAAGTAAAGGCAACAGCGCTAACAAAAGTACTACTGGAGGCAATTAAGGTCGAGGGGACCAAGTTGTCGGTCCAACAATACCTGAAGTCTTATTCAGTCAACAAGGTGTTGTGGCCAAACATCTTTGATGCAATGATTGAAGAGGATTGGAAGGCCTCCGACGCCCGCCAGGTTTAGAGGGAGGAAGCATTGCCTGCTAGACTGCAAAAGAAAAGGCACGCTTGACCGTTGTTAGTACAAAGAAACATCTGACACCAAAGGTGGTTCTTCAAGCAATGCGATCCTATGCTTTAGCAGGTGTGGATCTCATTTACTCGATTTCTCCTTCTACTATTTTTTCTCATAGGGTCGGAACATATGATCTAATTCAGATCAAGAGATTGAGTTGCTGAGAAAAAGATTGAGTTACTGAGAAAAAGATAAATGTTTTGTTCCATTTGCAGGTTCCCATGGCGCGACCAATCTGACGTCGAGAAAACAACGAGCTTAGAGGGGTTGGGTCGTCATGATAAGGAAGTCTCGGAGGAAGGACAAGTGATGGAGCCAATCAGTTCTCGACTGGGGGCTTTGTGATTCTTGTCTTTGTTCATGAGAGACAAAGCGAGTCGCCTCATCCTCGTCGATACGAACAAGTCTTACTGATGGGCCTAATTATTGATCAAACATCTGGCGGGGAGAACCTGAACCTGTCAGAGCCATTTTGACTTGAAGAGGAGCGCCACTGCGAAGGGAAGTCTTTTGTGACTAGTTCGACAGATGAGTCACGGTAGTCTCATCGAAAGCGCATCCAAGAGGTGGATCCTAAGGATAAATCTCCTCTTTCATCTCGACAGAATCGCAGATTATCCAAGTCAAAGTGAATCTCTATGCATTCTGGAGAAACAAAAGTGAGACTCAGCCAGGGCAGCAGATTCACCTTGATTTACCTTCATAAGGACTGGTATTTTAAGCCTTCGAAGGCTACCTCTATGCTTACACAATGGTTGAGACGATATGGTCGTTGAGTTTGAAGGCTCTTCTTTGGAAGAGCTTAATAGGCATGTGTAGAGCAATCGACTGGTTCTAGGCAATGGCTTTGCAGGTTTCTCTTACTCAATTGGCCATACTTCGTTAGGTGTGACATGCTCGGCTGGAACTTGAGTAAAAGATTTTAGAGATAGAAGAGAGGTTGAAAACTGAATCAGGCAATCAAAGTTGCTCACAAACATAAAAGAAGAAAATCCACTCCTAAGGGAACAAATGGCAGTGATGAAGACGCCCGAATAATTTTTTTTTTTTTTTTTTTTGGTCGAGCTTTCTTCTTACCCGAAAAAGGAGGTTCTCGTTGTTGAGAAACTCAAGGAAGGGGACTCGTATGGTGTTAGCCATATGGTGAAGGAAGGACTGGTTTTCTCAGAGTAGATTGGTCTGGAGAAGTTTTCAACGTTGGTGACTGACTTTAAGCCCGAGGAGGAAGAGGGTGACAAATATGATGGAAGTGATTGGGATGATGGTGGGTCATCCAACGTGTAGGGCAATCCTGGCTCCTCCACAATTCTCTTTTTTTTTTTTTTTAATAAGCACTTGTAAGAATATTTTTAAGTCATTATTGATTATGAATGAGAAAAAAGAATTTGTTGGTAGGTCGTACATTGAAAGTCTTTCTTTCTTTCTTTTTCCTTTTTATATATATACCTGAGGTGAGTGTTGATGTGGCGAGGGAGGTCGACCGTCTGTGAGAGAAGATGATAAGATAACTAGTGAATTGGAGAGATTGTGATAATAAAGTTGACGGGTCATTAGATGAGGAGAATATTCTTGGTCAGTTTAGTGTGTTATCGCCCAGCTCGTATCTTACACTACCTGTCTCAATCATTCGGTTAAGTTGTTGTCTTGGATTGGTCGTACCTTACATCAGACACATAAATTGTATCTTGTTGTGGTCTACACTGGGGTAACCGTCCATAGTTGATATTAGGTTGATTCGTGTGCTACCCACTATGGATCTTATCATGAATGAGTAGGAAATCTGACTGCTAGTGTTTGACATGTATTACAAGCTAAGAGACATGAGAATTTTATGACACGTGAGTGTTGCGGATCAGATAGTTAGGTGAATTTCCAATCATACGAGTAGCATCTTGTTGGCAGATAAACCTTTATTCCTCGGGTATCGATCGGATTTGATTATTTTTTGAGTTAACTTCAGGTGAGAGGAGGTAAAAAGCAAAATTTCTAATAGTATGGAGAAAAATTCCAGAGGAAATGAAGGATAAATTGCCTTTGGTTCTCAAATTTCAACATAAATTGGATCTACACGGGATCTACACGGTCGTGATGGAAGGGGTTGTCTAAATTGCCCATAAGACGGATGGTAAAATTTCAGCCCAATTTCCTTTGGTTCTCAAATTCAGTTTTACATTGTTGCTTTGTCTTACCCATTTGTCCGCGAATGGTGGACGGATGTGAATCTTAAGTATATTCTCTGGCTTTGGCATAAATCTCTCACTCCTTGATTGATAAATTGTATTTCGTTACCCGTGATGATGGCGAGTGGAAGATCATACCGAAGGATCATGTCTAACCAAATAAATAAACTTTCAATCTCGTCCAGATGACAAACTAGCGACCGATGAGACATGTGTATCCTTTCGACAACTTTCACGCATGTCTCGGGGGGAAGTGGAGGGTTAAAGGGTTGTCAACCCACAATCCTCGCATTCTCGCCTAATGCTTCGTCCACGCTCAACAATTCAGTTGATCCCTCATTTGGATTTGAAGGGAGTTGGGATTATCATAAGTAAAAAGATTTTGAACCAAAACCTAAAAAATCGAACCCCACAAATATAAGACACGAGTCCCTCATAACCATGAATCAAATCAACTCAGACATTGTAAGCGACATGGTAAGCTAGCCAGCAAGCAGCGGTGAAAGTTGCAGGACAAATGAAACTACTTCAATAGTCTGATCGATCAAAGGATCTTGCACCACAAAAAGTGGATGAGTAGTCGGATCAAGAATCAAGGTATTTGGCCAACTTTCTTCAGAGCTACGCCTAGAATTGAATAAGACGACCCCAACTGATTTGACGACAGAAGTTGAAGCCTCTTCCTCTTCACGGCAACTTCTTCTTCCTCTCACCCAATGAGTGATCCCATCCCTTTGCTTTTCCAAAAATGTAACATATCAAATTCTTTGTGAGAAAATTGGTCTGTGACTTAGTTTGTTCATGGTTTGACCAAACCAGAGTGTGAGAGATGATCTACTCAAGCAAAGAAAAGCACAGAGGCATGGGAGAGCGTCCCATCACCTTATTTATAGAAATTAAAAGCTTTAAAATCAAGAGAGTTCAATCATTTAGTCATTAATTATAATTGAATGAGATATGTTTTTGCATTCTTTTATTCTTATCACAACGTGGCTTTCAAGAAGTAAAAGAATCGAGTAACAAAAATATATAGATCAAAAAGGTATCAATCATGATGTCATAGGGATCCAACGGTTCAGAATAAGGAAGCATGATGAAAGAAGATCCTCTACAAAAAGATTGTGGGACCAGTAGAGCCAGCTAAGTCAGTCGTGCCAAGCCAATCAAGTCAAAAACTAGTGTGAGGATGGTCGACAGGTACTAATCAAACAGTTCACCCGAAAGCTTACCAAAAGAACGTTCATCTCTAACCAAGAGAAAACTAGATCAATGTAAGACCCGCAAGAGAGACGACAGGATGAAAAGGTCCTTTTCACGAAGCATCCCCAACCATCTAGTAAAGACCAAAAGTCTTCTCGCTAGAAGTAAGATCTTTGAGCCCATCAAGTTCGACCAAGTGAGTGAGGTCGACTAAGTCATACTGACAATGATAATCGACTGAACTGAGCAACCAAGCTCAGACAACCGAGCTGGTATAATCAAGCCAAAAATGACTAGATAATGAGTAGTCATTTATGAAATACCTTAAATCCCAATTTAAACCCCACCAAGATTGGGGCAAAAATGTAAAATTATTATTGTACTAAAAATTCTATAAATAGAGGTAAACATTTAATGAAGATGTTAGCACAATTTTACTGCTTATCCTAAACATATAGCTCCTCTCTCTCTCTCTCTCTCTCTCTCTCTCTCTCTCTCTCTCTCCCCCCCCCCCCCCTCTCNCTTCTGTGAGGATGGTCGACAGGTACCAATCAAACAGTTCAGCCGAAAGCTTACCAAAAGAACTTTCATATCTCTAACTAAGAGAAAACTAGATCAATGTAAGACCCGTAGGAGAGACAACAGGACGGAAAGGCCATTTCCACGAAGCATCCCCAACCATCTAGTAAAGACCGCTAGAAGTAGATCTTTGAGCNGTGTGAGGATGGTCGACAGGTACCAATCAAACAGTTCAGCCGAAAGGTTACGAAAAGAACTTTCATATCTCTAACTAAGAGAAAACTAGATCAATGTAAGACCCGCAAGAGAGACAATAGGACGGAAAGGCCATTTCCACGAAGCATCCCCAACCATCTAGTAAAGACCGCTAGAAGTAGATCTTTGAGCCCATCAAGTTCGACCAAGTGAGTGAGGTCGACTAAGTCATACTGACAATGATAATCGACTGAACTTAGCAACCAAGCTCAGACAACTGAGCTGGTATAATCAAGCCAAAAATGACCAGATAATGAGTAGTCATTTATGAAATACCTTAAATCCCAATTTAAACCCCACCAAGATTTGGGCAAAAATGTAAAATTATTATTGCACTAAAAATTCTATAAATAGAGGTAAACATTTAATGAAGATGTTGGCACAATTTTACTGCTCGTCCTAAAGATATAGCTCTCTCTCTCTCTCTCTCTCTCTCACTCTCTCTCTCTCTCCATTTGTCTTTACACTCCTTTCACGCTCTCTTTTGTGGGTGTAATTCACGAACAATTTTAAATTCAATAAAATATAATATCATTATTTCTCATGCTATCATTTCAAACTCATTAAACCTCCTTCAAATGCAACAAAAATATTTTTGGCACAAGAAACATAACATAAATTCAATAATTTTGATCCATTTGATAACTTCTAGGACATGGACAAGAATTTTAGATAGAAGTAAGTTGCATAAAATAGCGCAAAATCCAAATAAACAAATCACACATCACAACAAATACCAATAAGAAGAAAATAAATGATAATTCACTAAGCTAAGCCTAAATACTTAATTTTACTTAGTTTTACAGAACAATCATGAATTTTGCTGAACAGCTTCATTTCGACATTTTTAAAAGCTTTATCTACAGCCACTACTAAAACTTTTTTCACAACAATAGCCTATTCATAACAATGAATAATACAGTAAAAAACTGCGAATCTCACGTTTCATATATATATATAAAAAAGAAATATCAATTCCAAAATGGCAAAACAGCAAAACCTGGAAAATCAGAAGGAAGATCACATTTTCAGANCTTTTTCACAACAATAGCCTATTCATAACAATGAATAATACAGTAAAAAACAGCGAATCTCACGTTTCATATATATATATATAAAAGAAATATCAATTCCAAAATGGCAAAACAGCAAAACCTGGAAAATCAGAAGGAAGATCACATTTTCAGANCCACAATGTTGCTGAACAGCTTCATTTCGACATTTTTAAAAGCTTTATCTACAGCCTCTACTAAAACTTTTTTCACAACAATAGCCTATTCATAACAATGAATAATACAGTAAAAAAACAGCGAATCTCACGTTTCATATATATATAAAAAAGAACTATCAATTCCAAAATGGCAAACAGCAAAACCTGGAAAATCAGAAGGAAGATCACATTTTCAGAATTTGTACAACATCATGGATCTCTTCGAGCTTTGTTGAAAGGTCTGTGGAAATAAAACAGGGTGAATCATAGTATTAGAGATTTCAAACACTCGTGCTAAAAACTAATAAGCACAGTACAAGGCAGAGTAATACATTCGTCCTGTTTCCAGATATCCTCTTTCAACATATTTATGTTTATTAGCCCTCCTGCACCTTTCTTCATCTTAGTCATGGCTTCCAGCATTTTCTCCTGAAGTTTGGATGCTGCTTCCTTTATCTCTGTGGCATATAACAGCACAACCTTATGGTAATAAAACAAAATTGAACAAATTATTTTTTTTTGTCGAATATAGCATAAATATTTCTTCTGTGCAGCTAGAAATTCACCAAATTATTGATATAACAGCACTCGGTAGAATTGTAAAACAAAGTTATGCGCCGATGTCATCTATTTTAGACCATTCACCATTAGTACTACAAGAAATTATTCATAAACCATGTTTCAGAAGCAACTGGTTTAGGCAAAGCTTGTGTCACACACATTTACTGTCAGCTGAAAAGTTTAGACAGTGAATGCTTTTCACTTGATGTAACTATCAAAATTTCAATACTGAGAATTTTTTTTAGAAATTTGACGGACAGCCATGTGAGACCGGATGGATAGACTTCAGTCAGACAAGCAGTGTGTGGATCAAAAGACCAAACAGACTACTTGGGTAGAATGGATGGACAGGAGATTGAAACCAATTCAAGAGCGGCAAGTAGCATTTTTGGAGCGGACGGCATCAAATGAACATGTGGCGAGGTGATTAAATCTACAACAACTGCTCTTTTCAAAACCTTTCGGCAGTTGTAGAGGTGCTCAATGGTTCCTCCTACCTGCCACAAAATCCACAAGTTCTCTTTTTGGAGATGACATCTGTCCAGGTAGGGATTCAAATCTGATTCGCAGGTTAGGTTCGAGTCTGATCCGAAATTGATGCAGCTCAAAATTGCTTGTCCCAAATCAGACTCGAACCCATCTTCAACCCACTAACTTGAACCCAGCCGCATAACTTGTTTAACATAAGACATCATAGTTAAATAGTTAATCAAGTCAATTTCAAGTTGATTCCAAGTCCATCTCTGTTCAAGTTTAGGTTGGCGGATTGATTTCGAGTCAATTTTGTCTTAGTGGATTAATTTCTAATTGGCGGGTCAACCCAACATGAAAAATTCAACAAGTTTGATTCATGCCCTAAACCTGACCAAAAATTATTCAAGTTAACTCGAAGCCAAATTTTTCGAGTTCAATTCAAGTCGAGACAGTTTTTTATACCTCTATGTCCAAGTCATTAGGGGGTTGAAAAAAAAAGAATTATTCCAAACATAATATGTTCATTAATAACATGGGCTTAAATAGGGTATTACAGTGTTTTACAAATAAACCCCTAGACTTCTTTAATATTCCCCTTTTACCAATAGGACCCTAAATAAGGTACAATTCTCAACACTCCCCCTAGATGGGCAAAAGATATCCACTAAGTCCATCTTGTCACATAACCTAGACAAATCTAATGAACTAAGTTCATTAGTGAGACAGTATGCCACTTGCTCTCCGATGGCTACATGACTTAGCTCTAGTAGGCCATTATTCAGCTTTTCCTTAATGAAGAATCTATCAATCTCCACATGTTTAGCTCTATCATGTTGCACCCGGTTGTTGGCAATGTTAATTGTTGATTTGTTGTCACAACACTTCATTTGAGTTCCATGGCCCACCTTGAGCTGACCAACAATGCACTCACCCACATTATCTCAACAACTCACAAGGCCATGGCCTCTGTTGTTGACCTCACTACTACAGACGGTTTTTTAATCTTCCAAGAGACCAAGTTGCCCCCTATGAACATGCAAAATCTTGAGGTGGATCTTCTGTCATCTGCACAACTCGTCCAACCAGCGTCACAAAATCCCTCAATATCTACATGCTCATTCTTCCTAAAAACCTACCCCTTCCCTGGTGCACTCTTCAGCTACATCAGAATCTAATACACTTCATCCATATGACCCTTCCTTGGATCATACATGTAGCAGCTCACCACGCTCACTATGAAAGAGACGTTGGGTCGAGTGTGACACAGATAGATCAGATGGCCTATCAAACTTTGGGACCTCTCACGATCAACCAAGTATCATGCTTCTATATTCAACTTGACTTTTGATCAATTTGAGAGGTTGCAGATTTGCATCCCAGCATGTATGTTTCCATGAGAAGATCTATTACATATTTTCTCAGAGACAAGACTATCCCCTCAGGTCCACCGATCATTTCAATCTCATGAAAGTATATGAGTTGTCCAAGATTCTTCAAGTTGAATGTCATCTACTAAGGATGCAATTAACAAAACCATTAAGTTGAGAAGTCAGATATAGATAAAGGTGTGTGTGGTCCTTCACTTATCTCCGTCAGTACTGTCACTCTTTGATTCATCCCCAATCAGATATTCCTCTAGTCTCTTCCTTACTAGAGCAGCCTTGATCCGAAGTGACTAACTCAGAAACATGGTCAGAGCCACAAATCCACAAGAGGGACATCTAGCTTCACCTACATCAAAGCATGTGTTGAGGTAGTGGCTCCCGTTAAAATGTTAGCTGCCTATATGAGCCCAACCAAGACCTTCAGAACTTTAGGATCTAACATTCCTAGAAGCTCTAATCATTTACCTTCCGCACTATCTCCGTCTCTTGACATCATCAAACACAAGGACCTAAGTCTAGATCACACATAAATTTGATCTTTCGCCTCTATACGCTGATATCACGTCGTGGTCTCCTACTTGGTTCACGTGATTAGGTCACAAGGGATTGAAAAAATGGAGTTATGGGTCTCTGAAGGCCCGATTTCTATTACCGCAATCCTGTTTCCTTATCACTGAGAGTGTGAGGGGAGTCAGTTGTGCGCCACCGTTGAGGAGAGAATGATTTCGATTGCGTTGGAGATAAGTGCGGGGATTGGGAGCGTGGGATTCATAAGCAGAATTGGACGCATCCCAATCTATATGACCAGTAGGAGGTTGAGAAGGATCGGCCTTTGCCACTGGAATCTCCTTCTTCTACTTCTTCGTCGTCATCTTCAATCAATAAAAACAGTGATGATTTGGGTGGGGAATCGGAGGAGCGCGGAGACTGGGTAGGTTGGACGGGTGAGAGAGAGAAGTGGCGGCTAGTGTTAGTCTCTGATACCAAAAAAAAAGAAATGTTCAAAAGATAATCGGTTCATTCATAACATGGACTTAAATAGGGTATTACAATGTTTTACAAATAAACCCATAGACTTCTTCAATATTTCATTTTTACCAATAGAGGACCCGAAATGAGGTCCAATTCTCAACAGGTTGCTAGTACTTGTCATTATGTCATACAGATGTCCAATGGGGCAGCGAACAATGATCTCTTATCTATCTTTTCTATGTATGAATAGGTACCCAAGTGTCAAAGGGCTGCAGTCCCTTTTAGTAGCATTGGAACAAGTGTGTTGTGTGAGTCGGAGCCTTGTTGCGGGAAGACCTCTAGCCATTTGAGTAATCCGGAGATTTAGAAGGTCACCAGATTTAGTTCATTATGACTATTTCAGATGGGAACTCTTAACCCAACATTAGCAACACATTCCTTACATGATTTATGCAAACATCGAATTTTTTCTTGCCTTATGTGTATGATGATGATATGAGTAGTTGCATTATCGGACCATTCTCATATTTCATGAAGGTACTCCATGAACTGGCATAATTATGTGAATGATTGAATAAAACAATGATAATGATGTTTATGAAGCAAATAAAGTAGGAAATTAGAGGACTGATATCCAACGGCGGGCAGTGACCTCAGGTTCATAAATTATAAGAGGAATGTGTGGGCTTATGATGAAATAAAAGAATAATAGCATACACATGGTAATGAAATGATGATTGAATATGTGATGAGGCTTTGTTTGAGTCACTGCAATTGAGTGGTTCGCCGATCTTCTTAAATCCGACCATACTTGTCAGCAAGTTGAAAGGATTCTTTAGCCATTTGAGCAGACTCTTTAGTTGTTAAAACGTACCTTTATCCATTTTATAGCTTATTGTGGTTCAGCTATTAATCAGCTGAAAGTTTTTGCTTAGGCCCCATTTGACATCATTTTAGTTTTCTGTTTTTGTTTTCATTTTTACTTTTGCTTTAGAAAGTATGTTTGGTTATTATAATTTTTATATGTTTTTGTTTTTTTTTTAATAAATCACATTGTTTTTAAAAACA
Source organism: Phalaenopsis hybrid cultivar (assembly GCA_002079205.1). NCBI lineage: Eukaryota > Viridiplantae > Streptophyta > Magnoliopsida > Asparagales > Orchidaceae > Phalaenopsis > Phalaenopsis hybrid cultivar. Next base: position 74,685 of record JXCR01082968.1, read on the forward strand.
CCTATAAGATAATTTAAATATTTTTGAAAACAACTATCACAACCAAACATGATTTAATTAAAATCAAAACACAAACAAAATAAAATAAAAAATAAAAAAGAGAACAAAAAACAAAAATGATCCAAACAGGGCTTAGTTTATCTCCGCCCTTTGTTTTTAATCTCAAAGGGAGGTTAGATCTGGGTGAGTGAGCCGACATAAGTTGGAGGCTGACCAGCTAGCTGGCAACCTGTATATTTAGAAGTATTTCTTTTCTTTCAATTAGATAGCATGCAATGATTATGAATCATTGATGTATAACCATTGGCAGCTTTTCTATTTTATCCATTAAATATATATGATTTCCTTGATCCTTTTGTCCTTTTTTTACAGAATTCAATTCAGCCCACTCTCCCCCTTTCTCTCATTGTTGTACAAGCCGATGGAATATGTTAAGAAGAATATCACTACCTGATAAGGTTGACGGCAACTCAACTAAGTGATGAAGAGACCAAAATCGGTTCAGGTTATGACAATTAAATGATCTCCTAAATAATATCAAGCGAGTGTGACTCAGGTAGTTAAAACAACAGTAAATTACCTTTCTAGTTGTTATAAGTTTCTAAAGATCAAGAGAGAATAATCATAATTAAGAAGGTCGTTAGGCTCCAATTTATCAATTAGATATGACTTTAAATTTAATGGAAAGTTCCAATCCAAGTTTACCAGTCACATCTACCAACATTAGAAAACATCATAAAATTCAGTCTGATTAGCAATTATAAATTGACTCCTCTCAGCATAATGCTAGAATCTTCTAAAAATTATCCTCTTATGTTATTCACAAGCATTTTGACCAAAATTCTAATTGATTCAAATCTATCAAAGCTCGGGCATGAACATAATTTCAAAGAAAATTTCAAACTCAAGCCGGCTAGTTCAAAATGTTATCCAATCTGGCTAGAAAAATCATATAATTCTATGATGTACATTGCTGAATTTCAAATAATTAGCACGATGGTTGAGGAATGTTTTTTATATGAAGAGGTCACAACAACAACAACAAAGCCTTAATCCCACTACGTGGGGTCGGCCACATGAATCCTTTTTCTCCATTGCGTCCTATTTAGTGTCATATTTTCATTTAGTTCTAATAAATTAAGATCATTTTTAATACAATAAGCCCAAGTCTTC
>JXCR01082968.1:77405-92494 GCA_002079205.1 Phalaenopsis hybrid cultivar
TTTTCTCTTTGTTTGGCCAATTTATACATATATTTTTCACCTTCCTTAGTATCTAATCTATTATAAAGATCATTAAAAGCAGTATTTTTAGCGTCACCGATTGTTTTAGTATCTAATCTATTATAAAGATCATTAAAAGCAGAATTTTTAGCGTCACAGATTGTTCTTTAGTCTCTCTGGACCGTTTGATATTTTTTCTCAGTTCTCTATATCTTTACATTTCCAATTTTTATAACATAATTTCTTATATTTTATCTTATCTTGTACATTATTATTCCACCACCAACTATTTTTATTTGTAAATATTTTTTCTTTTGATTCCTAAGAACAATCTTTTGCTACATGTTTAATAGTGTTTGTTACTTTATCCCACATCACATTTGCTTCTTAATGAATATCCCAAATGCTACATGTTTAATAGTGTTTGTTACTTTATCCCACATCACATTTGCTTCTTAATGAATATCCCAAATTCACTTCATTTTTCTTTAATCAAGAGTGCTCTCTAAAAAAAACATAAAAAAATAAGAGATTTTATGCTTCTAAGATGTATCACGTCCTCCTTCAAATCAAAGGTGACGCAAAATGAAAATAAATCTCAACATAACTCCTAAATCCTAAGAAAATATTTTACTTTTCTTCATTCAAACACTTAGGAACCTTTTATAATTCAAAAGTCGATATCTTTAAAACTACTCTTCTCATAGTTCACGTGATTATATTTATATGAATACTCTTTCCAATGAATTTAACAATACAAGATTGTTCTGTTTACATAAAATAAACTTAAAGTTATGTAACTAGCATAAAATTAAAAGTGTGATACTATAGTTCCCATCCAATAAAGATTGAATATTTTATACCATAATTCAAACTAGCATCTAAATTGATCATTTCTGTCATTTGCTTTAGTTATGGAGTCAATTAACAAGTACCTATAGTGTTTTGTTAAATCAATTTGGTTCCAGTTTTTCCCAAGACATTAACATTACGATACAAAGCATCTCCATCAAGAACTGAAGTTGAAGATTTGGCCCATGACCATCATAAGTATATCAAATTTCAAGCATAGAAATAAAACTTATTAGACTTATCTGTATTCTCTCTCTTTAGAACTTGTCCATAAAATTGTGCATATTTACATGTCTCAGATAGTGAAAAGTGCCAAAATTATCTTCTAACACTTTGTAGGAATTTATTTTAATCCCAAAATCCATAAAAATGTCAAATCAGTCACCAGACTGTTTTAATATGGGTTGAGACAGTCCTGAAATCTTTTAAAGAGAGGATTATTTCAACCTCATTAAAAGAGTTTGTGGACTAATTTAATACTTTATAAACTCTAGGACTAAAATGACCATCTGCAAATAATCAAGAGATCATTATGGCATTTTTCTCTTTTCAAATATATTGATTTTGTTATATCTACATAAGAAATAAGCCTTAAGTTTCATCATTCAAAACTTGCATCGCAAAGCCAAGGGATCGAACGCTTCTCATTGAGCTAGTATTTTAAAACATTGTCCAGCGCACGTAAACATGGAATTTATGGGGTCAAAATGAATAGAAATAATTTACCAAAAACAATGAGCGTAGTATAGTTAAATAGGGAAGAACAAGGAGTAGAAAGAAATAAATAGATACTTCAAGATTGTAGGTACTCCATTGTAAAGTTAATATCTAATCTTGCACTGCAGTGCATCAAATCAAATATATAAAAAAAAAGTAGAAATAATATTGTAAGCTATTAGTATATCCGTTATTGTACCTTTAAACGTTTGGGGAGCTGAATTTTGTTCAAGCAGTTGCATTGTCTCCACAACAGCAGCATCATATCTAGCTTGCTTCTCTAGTGAATGTATCTCTCTCCGCAGTTCTTCATTTTTCTTTCCAGCCTGTAGTAATGGCATGTGTTTCATATAAATTTGTTTGGAAAAATGAAAATCAAAAGCAACATGAAGATCTATGCTTAGCGTAGTGCTTACTACAGCAAGCTTAATCCTTAAGTCATCCAACTGCATATTGAGTTGCTCATCAGAAAGACCAGATTGCCTCAAATCGTTCCCAGATGAGTCTTGCTGTAGAAATAATTTTTAGTAAGGCATCGTGCTTTTACAGTTCATCGAAATGCAATAAGCAAAACATTTAGCAATATAACCAAAAAAATATAAAATTTCAGTGGATTCCACAAAATTACAGGCTTTGTAAACGAAAGTGTCTATTGGTAGTTGAGACCAAAAAGAATAATATAAACTCAAATTCCTGAGAAATTAATGATTTTCATTGATAAAACAAAAAATATCATTCTTTTCCAAGATAAGAAAACTTCAAATGCTTAATATAATTTTAGTTTTCTAATAACCGGTAATCAACTATTAAGTTATACTTTAAAGGCTGAAGATACAAGCCAGGCCATATGAGAAGATAACAATGTGAATTGATAAAGAAGGGAGATTTTTATCAAGGACTGCATGCTCAAGAAAACTTTATGTACATTCACTTGCCACCAAAAGATTCATTATACTGCAGAACCAGACATTGGGCTTTAAGAACGTGGAGAACTCTAGAATTGGTATATAGTTATCATGTGTATAAAGTCATCTGGAGTGTTGTGGATAACGTTGTGTAGAAATTTACTAGAGATGGCAAGGATGGGTGAATAGTTGTCAGCCGTAAGCAATTAGGGGAAGATGGATCTGATCTGAATGATGGAGATGTCAAGGGAGATTGCTAACACCTGAAGTTCTTGCTGTGGAAGAGTGTCCAATCTAGGCAAGGCTAGTTGTTCCAGACATGACTAGCAAGGAGGAGTGAAAGGAGATGAATATTGGTTTATTGTGAGTCCTTAATTTAATGGAGAAGATACGTTGAGAGAGAAGTTCTAACAAAGGCTTGCTGGTAGAAGTTCCATGTAAAGCCTGAATGTGAGCTGGAGGAAAATGTTGAGTAGGCGATAGGTTGGTGACGCTCAAAGTTGGAGTTAGCTATCATCAGCCAGCTCAAGGAGATTTGTGGTAACGTATGATATTCAAGTTATTAGAATAAATTCTATAAATCCAGATTTGCTAAATCCTAAAAGGTTTAAATCCCATAAAATATTTGCAGAACTTCTCTCTCAACGTATCTTCTCCATTAAATTAAGGACTCACAATAAACCTATACTGAGTAGAAGTTCCATGTAAAGCCTGAATGTGAGCTGGAGGGAAATGTTGAGTAGGCGATAGGTTGGTGACGCTCAAAGTTGGAGTTAGCTATCATCAGCCAACTCAAGGGGATTTGTGGTAACGTACGATATTTAAGTTATTAGAATAAATTCTATAAATCCAGATTTGCTAAATCCTAAAAGGTTTAAATCCCATAAAATATTTGGCAATGAATTATGTAAATCTAGTTAAATCATCGCACAACTTCTATCAGGCTTTAAGAGATTGTTATGTTTGTTAGAATTGAAAATTATAATTAAACTTAAAATTATTTTATTACTAAGATAAAAATTAAACTAAATTCAATTTACATATTATTTATAATTAATAATTAATTATTCACTACTGATTAATTATTAATAAAAATTTTATTAAACCAATTATTTATTAAATAATGAATTAATTTTAATCAATCATTAATTAATTAGTTATTAATTATTTTATTTTAATAATTACTTAGATGTTTATTGAATAATTGAAAATTTAAAATGTATTGTTATTCATTAATTAACTATTAAATAATTACACGTAAATTTATCTAAATATAATTAATTTGATAATATATTAATTAATTATTAATAATTAATCAAATAATTAAAGNGTGATTAATTATTAATAAAAAATTTATTAAACCATTTATTTATTAAATAATGATTTAATTTTAATCAATCATTAATTAATTAGTTATTAATTATTTTAATTAATAATTACTTAGATATTTATTGAATAATTCAAAATTTAAAACATATTGTTATTCATTAACTAACTGTTAAATAATTACATGTAAATTTATCTAAATATAATTAATTTGATAATATATTAATTAATTATTAATAATTAATCAAATAATTAAAGAAAATGGAAAGAAAAACAAAATTAACTTAAATAAAAATAAAATAAAGGGCCTTCACCTACCACCCAATTCCTATGTATTAAGATATCAATAACCCAAACTTCAATTTTTACCCATAGACCATCCAATTCCTATGTTTTCAACAAAAGTTTGGTGATCTAGGTAAAAATTGAAGTATAGGTGATTGATAAGTTAATACAAAAGAATTGGGTGTTGGATACGTAAATCTCCCTAAATTAAAACCACAAATGTATCATTGTTCCTCTCTCTGCCAAACCCTCGCCTACATCACTTCCTCTCTCTAGGTTTCGCCCAACCCTCCACTCTCTACCCAAAACACTCACTTATGTCCCTCCCCCTCTGGGTTTCGCCCAAAACCATGACCTTCGTGACTGAACCCTCCCAATATAATTACCATTAGAGCTAACTCGAAAGATAATGATGGGATCATCGCGTACAAAGACCCGAAACTCTCATCTTTCTTCTCCTTCCACTCCACTCTTACCTGAAACCATGGAGGAAGGTTACTTCACATCTTCCTTATCGTGCAAAGCGCCCATCCCATATTAACTAAATTTGCTGAACCATGGGATTTATGGCCAAAATTCGTGAAATCTGATTTATCAAATATGTGGCATTCTTTTGTCCAAATTGACGGCATGGCAAGATTTAGGGATCTAAATCCCTTATCGGGCATGCCCTGAATGCTACACAGCAACTAGATTAGAAAAGGAACTACATTATTATGCCACGATAAAGCCCTCTATTAGCATGTGTTGTATGATACCATAAGAATTTATGAAATGGTCAGATTGATATGGTATAACCTTCCAACCGTCTGTTCCGGCCTTGAAAATTCTAAGCTCTCGAGCAGGGTCATGACATATACCAAATTTTTTAACATCCTAGTTTAGTTTCACATTAATTCGTCTCTTTTTCAATGATTTGAAGATGCCCCATCCCAAATGATGGATTTCCTAATGATGTGAGGAAGCGCATTCACGAATGAACCATATTTCATCTCGAAGGAGTTTAGTTCCTAGTGATAGATAGTTCATTCAGTATTGATACCATGTTGTAGCTTCGGTATGGTGAATTCCACCCACTGGAGAAGAAGTACATACCTTATTTGTGATCATACCTTGATCTATTCTTCATCGTGAAGACACCTGGTTTCCAAAGCACGAGAGATGATGATCAGATTTTAGCAAATTCTGATGTATGACAAGGTCGGGACAAAAGGAAAGGTTTGAATGCCGCTAGTAAAGCAATGGTGACATACTGGTTACTTTACACGAAGTTCATCATATGCATGACAATATAATAATTTATGAAATTGTTAGATTAATATTTTATTACCTTCCAACTGTTTGTTTCGGCCTTGAAATTCTAAGCTCTCGAGTCGGGTCATAGCATATGCCAAAATTTTAAATATGGCACCACTCTCGTACAGCCTACAACATAATGAGTCGACCATCTATAGTTTGTTTAAGAAAGTATTTTTGTTGTTAAAATCTACCTAACCCAAACAGATCAAAAATCCTAAATATTTAACATAACCATCGAGCCAAATTAGGTTTTGGAAATGCATTAACTCCATGAACCTGATTAGACCCAACCCACTTTGATACAATTGTATAATAATCATTTCATTACAATTGTATAAAAATTTTAATGAAATGAGCATTTCATAACCCAAACAGAGAATTTCCATGATGTTAAAAAAAAAAGTTGCTCAATTTCAAAGAATTTGAAATGAAATGAATTATATTGGACCAAACGATATATTATTCATAAGTGAAATAAATGTTTTAACCAGAAAATAAATTATTATAAAGCATTGATGTTGTAAGTACAAACATCCTGAAAATAAAACAAATCAAGTATTACAATCACTACAAATTTATTAGATAAAGCATACATTTTTTGGCAAGACAAAACCCTCAGGAACCGAAAAGCAATGATCGAGGCAGTATCTCTCCCATAGGCCCGTCTGCTTATCCAAGGCTCTTTCCACTAGACAACGAAGAGAGGAAATCCCCTAAAAAGGGTGAAAATTAGAGATTATTGAACTTCAGTAAAATGTACTGGTTAAAATATCTCATTGTTATAATAACAACCATAAAAACAAGATTATTATTAGTAATGGTCAGATGATTATCCCCGCTAATGTGAATAAAGGAACATTAAGGCCAGTTAGCTTTTTCTTTGTGCAAGCATAAGCCCACGAATATTAGGTTTTTACTACATAAGGTAATGTTTCGCATATAAAATAAAGCCACATTAAATGCTTAACTACATGAGCCTGTCCTTCATATTTAGAATAAAACCACTTAGACTAACAGCGCAATAAGAAAGAAAATTTTATCAAATGTATTTAAAATTCATTAAATGGGATAACCTTGCAGTAATGAAAACTTGGGCTGGTAAAAACTTATACATGAAATCTATTAGCACATAACATTATGAGGACAAAAAACCTAGTAATGTAAAACCAAAATACTTAGTTTTTATACAAATGAAACATCAAAAACCTTCCTCAAACAAAAAGATCATAATAAAAAAACTTTATGGAAAACTAAAAGAACAAAATCAAATGACTTTTCAGTGGTCTCTCAAACACCAGAAATGGAGAATTTATATGTTCAAATTATGTATTCTTTTGGCATACGTTCTTTTAAATAGCTTCGTTTGAAACTACAACAAAAATGTAACATATTACTACATTCTGCCTCTTTCCCTTCTAGCCCTTAGAAAATAATAATAGTTCTCCCAAATATAAAGGGTTTTCCCACTAACCATTGTACATGTCCAAACAATCTCAATTTATCCTAGCAAATTATCTTCAAATCAATATGAAACAGCTCTTTCTCCTAACGCATTCATCTTACTCAATCCCACCACATTAAACTTGCCTGTTTGTACCCTTCTGTTGTGCTGCCTCTCAAATTCCTTGCGCCGCCAAGATATATAAAACTAATATAATCCTTCCAAAATATTAAGTTATTAGTATGAAAATTCCCGGCTCATTAATTTCTTCTCTTACTTTTCACCTTAAGAGCTTAAAAGACATGCATTGCCCTAATATTCTCAGATATACTTTAGGACCAATAACACTTCCATAGATCAAATAGTTATACAACACTTGTAAGAAAATTCAAAAAAGAAAAAACGCGGCTCTCTCTGTCTCAAAGGAACTAGCTCTACGTTGAACGAAAGAGCCCCACAAACATACACAGCTGAATAAAGTGCAAATAATCAACTCCTGCACCCCAAAGAAAGCAAAAGTTGCGTTAGCGGATGGCTACGGGAAAGAAGAGATCATGCATACCTTGGCCAAATCGTCCGATCTCATAGAGCTTTCATTACCCCCGGAACCAAAGAGCTTCGTCGCTTCCCTATGTAGGAAAGGCTTGAGATCGTTCGAAGTAGATAGGGCACGAAAAGGATTTGGAGAGGATAAAAGCGAGGAGAAAATTACTGATGGTAAAAATCGAAGGCAGATTCGACCATATCGTCGATCATATTGAGAATGTCGTTGATTAAGAGCTGGGGATTCAGGCCCAGTGCTTCGAACGCCTCTTCGCCCTTGCTTCCTTCCATTATTGTGGGGGAAAAGTCGATAGAGGAAGTGTTCCAATTTGAATTAAGAAGCCGAGCCAAAAGTTTTTAAACGCTTGTTTAGGTCCAATTATTTAAAATTTTTAATTTAGCATATTGGCCTACAAAATTTAGACTCCTACATTTTAACCACTCAGTTCAACCAAAACATTACATATAACGAATTGATCATTTTTTTCTTGATACATCTACAATAAATTTTTATCATCTTGTATGAATTTCGAGACATGTCATAAATCTCGAGATAATTTTTTTTTGCAAAAAATATTCAAATTTCGATAAAAAATCATTCAAAACTCTGATTTTAGCCAACATACAGTCAAACAGACTGGCTTAACAAGAAGAAGTCAATGTTACCAAAAGTAGTCCAATCCGAGTCAAATCAAGCTCATATCAATTTGTTAAACCACTCTTAAAAGTTTTCTGGAAATATTTAGAAAGTTAAACATATGTCGAATCTAGCAAGTCGATAATTGAATCGAACTCCCGACAAGACAAGTCCAATGAGCCCGAGATTGCTCAATTTCAACATCGATAAGGCACTCAAATGTCCATCAAAATTCTTCTGATCGAAGGAAGCCCTCTGGATGGTCCAATCAAACTGGTCATGTTCTTGTATTAGTTACACCCAAAACACTATGAATAAATGGTCCGTATGGGGCAGCTTATAAGTGTGAGCGGCGTTTTTAAAACACCGTCGTACTGTTTGGTTCGCGAATTTCACCGTTTATTCGAAACTGCGTTTGAGTTTTTACACTAAACGCAGACCGCGGGTCGACCCTTATGGTCCCCCGCGGGCCGCGTTTCAGGATAAGCAGATTGTCCTAAAACGCACAAGCTGCCCCAAACGGACCCAGAGTCTCACCCATCTTATGAGGAAGGGTTGAAGGCTTGAGAGATAATTTAAAGCTTTAAAAATTAGCTAAAGTCTAGCACCACCCCTATGTTATCTAATTTAGGGGTTAGAAATATAAATACCTAAGCATTGGGTGGTATGTATGTAAATGCCCATAAAAAATTTCATAAAGAAAAATCTTGAAATTGTTTTAGTCCCACATCAAAGTTATAAGTTAAAATTTTCATTTTTGTGTCATACGTTAAAATTTTCATTTTTGTTTAAATATTGACGTGAAAGTCGATTGTTTGAGAGCTCAAGTTTTGCATGATGCCACGCCCAAATTCGAGCAATATCAAGTGATATAGAACCGAACACAAATGGACTCTTTAAGATCCTAATTTGAATTTGAGTCGATTCCGAACAGGTATTAATGCAAGTGATTTGAATACGAACAAAACTTCAACTCGCTCATGTTCGACTAATTTTCACTCTTATACATAGCACACAATACTATGTATTTAGATATCTCACATCTAAGTTTTTTTATATTCACACATGTATCACTCAAATTTTAATCACATCAAAAGTAGCTTCATTAGCATTTTTTAAAGTGAAGTAGATAATTTCCTATATAGCTTTAAAATATTAAAAAAGTTTTGTATATATGTGAAAGCTTAGGTGTGAGATGTGTGAATATATAAGAATTGTGTAGTAGGCATGTAAAATTTCCCTAAATTTTATTTGGCAAAAAAACAAAAGGAATATTTACATATATAACACGTGAGGCCCGGGCAAAGAACGTTCCTTCCCAAGAGGTCGCGACAACTAAAGGAAGGTTCTTGAGGAGACATAGCCAGCTCCATAGGTCAAGAATTTCTTTTCTCTATTTATACAACCACGTGATTCAACAAATCTCCACTAATGAACTGACCATCACGTAGAAAAGAGACTCTATGCTTATACTAATACTTATATGTTGAACACAGCTCTATTAGGCACGAGCCGACAAGAGAGTGGGGAGCCATCCGATCAACCAAAAAGAGAGAAAGGATGAAAAAGAGTCCTTTCAGGAAGGGGTGATAGCCGGTCTCACCTCACTGAAATTCTACCTTTACTGGACTATGTGCATGCAGTGAAGCTAATCAACCTACTTCGACTGCTCAGACTAAGTTAGAGACCGACCCAGAGGTTTATTTGAGGAGGAAGTGCAACATCAGGAAGGGAAGGAGCTAGCTTTTGAATCGACTCTTCCACCACCCTCATTCTATCAGAAAAAGAGAAACGGTTCCCCAATTGACTGGATTCCCTCTAAGAGCAAGGGTTAAAGATCTGGAGTTTTTCTGACAATCGGTATATTGCCATCGACCAGGAGGTGGACTAGTATAGTGGATCATTGTCTGTCGAACTCTACCTGTCCTCATTTGTTGAAATAATTTGAACTTGAGCTTTTGTGAAGTCCCTCCAGAGGCTTGAACGTACACAATTATATAAGAAGATTGGTCACTACCATCTGAAGGTATGGGAGGCTTCCCATTAGAGTCGATGGCGTTGGACCAAGAAGAGATGAAGTGGGTTGCTGCTTCGGAACATTAGAGTTAGATTATGATTCTGAAGTGAGTACCCAACCATAAACTTAAGAAAACCCAACTCACAAAATAGGGAGAAGTAATAAAAACTATTTCTTGCAACTGGTGGGGTAAATACTAATCTGCAAGAAGAAGAACTAATTCAGAGAGTTATAGATCTAGAAAACACCCTTAGGAATTATAATTTGATTCAACCCCTACATATTTTGGAAGACTGTTATCAAATTGAGAGTGAGAAGTTGCAAGAAACTTTGAAATATGAAGAGTTGGTAAAAACATAAGTATAAAAAAATATCATGTATCAAGGATTACTGAAATAGAAATTTGAAATAAAGGAAGATTTTTAGGTCTGATTTGACTGAAATTCATGCTATGGACATTAAACCAAGTGATTTTTTTGGGAGGCAACCAAAGTGTTACTTATGTTTTGAGCAGGTTTTAATTTTGCATTTATCTTGAAATTTACTTCGAATTTATTTTGATTATTTATGGCTACTTTACTTATGCAAGGGTCATGTTAGTTATAGTAGAATCTATAATTGAGTTGATTAAAATTATTACATTTGGACATTTCATGTAAACTAGATATTATTTTGCTAGAATGTTACATGTACACTCGTCAATCTCCATGTGTTATTGTTTTGATAACCTGACTTTTTTGGTGTGAGATTCCATATTATTAATGCTCTTTTATTTTCATGCACTTTTTCTGTGACAAAATTAGGGTAGAAAATAAGTTTGGGAAAGGGTGGTGTACTTGTGTACTTGTCTTAAAAGTAATTACCATAATTTAGTTGTTGATTGTACTTTAAAGTTGTGAATTATGCTAGGAATCTTAAAAATTTAATAAGATTTTATAATGACTTCGTCAAAATAGTGAATACTCATTAAAGGGGGAATTAGAATCAATGTCTTGATAACTGAGTATTTTACTTTAATAACTTTTACCTGAACTCTAAAAAAATTTTAGAATAATTTAAAATAGGTAAAAAAAATATAAATAGCTAACTAGAGATATTTTAAGTCTTTTAATTTTCAACTCAACCAATTTAATTAATTTAAACTTTTAAATGAATTATAATATTTTAGATTTCATATTAAGATGCAATTGAAAATTATCAATTACGAGAAATTAGATATTCAAAATTTTTAACGAAAATGTGTTCAAATAGATATAGTAATTTTTAATGGAATTAAAAAAACAAAAGATAAGAAAAGAAAATATAATATAATAGAATATAAAATCCCTGATCCAAAAGAAAAATCAAAATAAGTGGTCAATCTCTCTAAGAAGAAGCTTGAGGTGATCATAAAAATTAAAAAATTGTGTCTAAGTCTTTTTCTATTTAATAAAACTTAAAAATCTCCCATGAAAATTCTTATGATATTATATTTTTGAAAAAGTTAAACAATTTTGGGTTAGTTGGTTGACAATCACACCGGCTTAAGAGTTTTAAGATCTACTTAGGATCAGAAAGAAGAGGGTTAAAAAAATGGCTAGGTTATTAGAAATTAATAAAAATTTAACCCTAAAATGATATTTGCATATGTTTTATTTCACTTATATAATATAGTTAGAAAATCTTGAAGTCTCGCATGAGAGTTTTGAACATCATTTAAATTCCAGCTAGATATGAGATTATTTGAGGACATATAATATAAATGTTTAGGAGAATCAATACGATATAAAAACACTTGATTTATCTGTGTAAATATCAATTTTTATTCCATGTTTCATCATAATTTTATGCTTGTAGAAAGTTTCTTTTCAGTAATTTCAATTTATATATATGGGGTTCAAGCGTACTTCACTGAACGAAAAGAAGCTGAAGGAAAGTTGACCTATCATAACTACACCACTAAGCAACCTAATTGTATCGGGCATACAATGAGTCTAGTGTAATTAAACAAGATTTGATGCAGGTACGTCAACCTACGACATAACAATGTCGGGCATTAGTGTAACCACGTTATGGCCTGGTCAGGATTAAATTGACAAGATTATTTAATATCACTTTTGCAAGGCTATATAAGGGGATGTTAAGGGATGATTATGACACTTTTGAAAGTTGTGGAAGCTACCTTTCTTTAGGTTTTAGTAAATTCTTTATCAACTCTAGGTTTTTCTTCAATGATTTTCCTTGGGGAAGATTCCTAGGGTTATTTCTTGTGAGTTTGGAGAGTTTGTGGGAATATATTGAGTGCAATTGTGTGAGGAAGATCTATGAAAGTTTTTATTTGACGGAGATGATCATAATGTATTGCAAGGATTGATTGACTCGGGTTTGAATTTTATGTATGTTTTGCTTTATTTCTTTTTTATACCCTAAATAATAATTTTTGTGCTTTCCTTTCCTATGCATTATAGTTAAACTCATCTTTTATACTCATGTGAAGCAATATATGTGACTTCTCCATAATTTTATCATTTAAATTTTGATCTGTAGATGCCTTTTCTATGCTTGGATTTCAAATGTCGATGTGTTTACTTTATGACCTTAATTTACTTTTCATATAATGATATAATTATAACTCTATGGTGATATAAGACTTTTAATTGTCGCTTAGAAGAACAAGTAGATTAACACGCAATAATCTATTAGAATAGACATATTGCCAATAAAAAAAATGCAACCTAGATAGGAGACTAGAGGATTTCTTATAAATAATGCATAGTTTAGTCTCCTTAACTATAATATGATTTTTAGCTCTCAATAATAACATAGCTTTCATGGAAAAATATTAAGAGACCACGAAACTGGTGTCACAGAAGTTTGATCCTTTCATTTCTTAAGAACTTTAAGAAAATTCAGTTTAATTTTTTCTATCTACATTAAAATTTAGAACATTTCATATCTACAAAAGTGAGCATTCTAACTAATCTTAGATGTTTAGAAAACTAGAATTTTCTCTATTATAAATTGTTTGATAACTTTTCTTATGAGATCAGTACGCAAGCTCCTAATTCATATATTACTTGATCGACACGTATACTTGTGTGATTAATCAAGTTGCCTCATAACAATTTTGAGCGTTAGCAATACTCAACAACTTTAACATGTATGAAAGAGGTGCTAAGAAATCTACCAAGGATGATATATCTTTCGAGGTTATTTAGTAGAGTGCTACTTGATGAAACTAACCTGTAAGGAAGAAGTTGATAGAATCAAGGATGTTAGACATACGAGGTCTCTATCAGAGTGTTACTCTATAATGTAAACATGTAAGAAATATGTTAAATAAATTTATCAAGAATGTTAAGTTGTTGGTCGAAGCGAGACTCAATGATGTTAATCTTTATGGATGAGGTTCATTCTAATTCACTAAAGATTTTCTTACCTAGTTATTGGTAGGATCATGACTTGATGACGTTAACTTATGTGGATGAGTTTAAATTTAATATACCAAGAGTTTTTTAACTATCCTAGATTTTTCTGAACTACTTTAGTGTACATGAAAGAGATTGAATTGAGTTCTCCTATAACTGATTAAGTTTAGAATAAAGTCTCATAAATATTTTATGTTTCTCGATTATGGGCGTAGGTTGAGAAGAACGATATTTTTTCTTAGAATATCGATGCAACCAGACTCAAGAAATGGATTTGACACCTTCCTTTGTATTTCTTAGTTCATTAGCCCCTAGTAAAGGTGTTATCTACATGAGCCTGATTATTTTGTATAAATTGACCAAAATATCCCTACTGAATTAGGAATATTTCAATTTATTCCTTAAGTTGATTTCATTATTCAGTGATATGATAATGACTTTTATTGAAGTGACTATGCAAGTTGATTTATTTTATATTTATTATATTCATTTAAAATAAATTTAACTATTTTGAAAGTTATTCAAACGCAGTAAAAAAAAAATCATAATTTTTATCTTTAATAATGCCAATTATATTATTAGCTTTTAGTTATCATTGGCCCAACCCGGTTGCAGTATGACAATAATTTTATGCTTTTATTTATGATCACATAACCTAATTTCTTATACATATATTCATCTTCAATGTAACTAAACAAAGAATATTTATGAAGTGGCTTGAACTAACTCGATGAGTAGCTCATGAGCTATACTTGGTGAGCTAAAAAAGTAAGTTGGAGCTAGTCTTTACAAGTAAATTTTTGCGCCTGATGACCGCACGTTCAGACAACGATGATGATCCGACCACGTCACTGTGCATTTCTCGTGGCCGGATAAACACCGTAATAATTTCTACCCTAATTGACTCCTTATCCTACTAACTAGCTTTTTTAAAATAAAATTAATATATTTATTCTTTCTCAATTTTCTTTTTTTATTATTTTATTAATTTTAATTAAACTAACTTGTGAGCCAACTAGAAGATATAAAATAATGCTCCAGCCCAATATATTAATCAAATCTAACTCAATTCATAACTGACCGAAGGTTAACTCAATTGATTTACACCCCTTTCCAGCTCTCCAAATGGAATAACTTTCTAACCCGAGAAAATAACGCCATGGGCGCTCTACCATATGAGAAATCCTTATATGCTCGTGAGAAATCACTTGATCAAAGAGATCGTTGAGTCCCACCAACTCAGCATGCCAGGCTTTATGCATGCATTGATTATGTTCCCCAGGCTCCAATATTCAGATCTCCACTTATCATCTGAAGAACACAAAAATGCTCCACGTACCAGACACTAGCCATGCTTTCTCTAGCTAGGGGTGTAAACGAGCCGAACACGGGCGAACCAAGCTCAGCTCGTGTTCGGCTCGTTTATATTTCGAGCTCAAAAAATGTGTTCGTGTTCGGCTCGTTTGCTTTACGAGTCAAACACGAGTTGTTCACGAACAAAGAGTCATTTGAACAACCCTAATCATGTGGCTATAAGACAATAAGAGTTTGAGCAAGATTTAAGAATTATTATTTATATTAAAATATCATTTGAATCTAATTTAATAATTTTTATTCTATTTTCTTAATCAATATTTTAATTGATTATAAATCTTTGTAG